>CM046427.1:40800353-41257853 GCA_025506505.1 Flaveria sonorensis | reverse complement strand
TGTTTCTTAATTTGTTGGTTTAATTTAATTTCATTACATAAATTTAAACCTTCTTGGATACAAGTTCCTATTAACTTGCCGTAAGTATAATCATCATAATTTATACTTATCCCTCCTTTTCTTAGGTTATTCCTAACTCTTTCTGCAAATAAATACGGAAGACCATCTACGAATTTTGACTTCCAATGTGAGCTATTAGACTCAGGGAGTTCCATTACTCTACTTAGGAAAGTGTCTTTATACCACCTAAAAGATGTTAGGGTTCTACACTTAAGATTTTGTAGAAGAGTCCTAATATTCTCTGAATTATCAGACCATCTGCCTGTAAAATGTTCTATAATATTGACTATTAAAGTATAAACTGAGTTGTTTTCAACAACACCATTGTCCTCTTTTGTACTATTGAGGATCTCCTGTCTATCTGAATCTGATAGGTAATTATCCCACCAACCTTTAAGTTGGCCTGTAAAACCTGATATAATTATCTGAGCTATTGTCTTAACTGTATTCTTATTGTTTTGACAAATAATGCTATACATAAGCATCCTATGGACAGTATTATAAATCTGTCCTTCTGTTTGACCATCTATGTTCCATTCATAGATCATTTTTCCACTATACGAATTACTAATTACGTATTTCTGTTCTTCTATTAGAACATCCTGTGGAGTAGGCCTAGGATAATAATACATCCTTTGAGTTGGCTTATCAGCAAACTTAGATAACTTCATGATCTCATCATTGATCTTTTGCTTATAATCTTCTTCTTTTAGACTATCTTCAAAATCTGATAATGTACTTATCTTTAAATTTTTTAAAATATTAATTGAATCATTTAATGTTTGCATTAAATTTTCTTCAGACTTTATTTTGAAGTCTGTTACCTTAGGAGGTAATTGAATGCTAGAAGTAGCAATAGACTCTTTATTTTTTATCTGATTATTTATTATAATACTTTGTTTTTCTCTTAAATGGCATAATATCTTATCCATTTTCTTTGAAATATCCTGGAGTTGTTCTCCAATTATTATTAAATAAAGATTTGAATAATTTTGTTGTTTTATCAAACCATTTATATGAGAAATAGTCGTCTGCAAGGTTTCACCTTCCAGAAGTTTTTGAAAAGCTTGATAGTATATTTCCTCTCCTTGTTTTTCAATTTTAAAGCCATTTGTAGGAGGGAAAACATTTGATACTATGTTTTCATTAATATTAAAATTTCTTTCTATAACAGAAATAATACTATTGGTATATTTTTCAATAAACCATGGAACAAAAGGTATGATCTCTTGTTTCTCATTTAATTCATCATAAAATTCTTTTCTAAAAAATTCTTTGTCTGTTTTTTCAAAATTTTTGAAAAACCATGTTCTAAATAATTCCCATTTGGGTTGAAGAAATTCTTTAGAAATTTCTTCCCTTACCGGTGATCCCGGAGTAAAATCTAATTTTTCTTTTGTATTCATAATTATACAAAATTTATTTCTGATTCGGTTAGTTCCGGATCTATTCTGATTCCTCGAACTATATTATCCGAGTTTATTCTTAATTCATCTATTTTTCTTTCAGGAAATTCTTCCTTAATCCTAGATGTTGACGCCCTAGAAGGACTTCTAACTGTGTAATCTACAAGAGAAATATAATAGTGTGATGACACTGATTTAGACAAGGAGGGTTCATATTTTATTTTATTATTTTCAAATTGTATTTGAGCTGACCCTTCATTAGTTTGTGATATATTTATAGGATTATTATCTACATATTGTTGAGATGGGCTAGCTTTATCTAGTAGCCAGTTTTCTGGAAAATTAATTTCTTCTCATTTTATTTTTCTTCTAGTTGTAATATTAGCTTTGCTAAAATTAGTTTCTATTAGAATAGTTTCATTTAAAGGTTTATCTACCATTTTACAATGAGGATTAAGCGTAAATAAAGGCTTATAATAAATTCTATAACAGATACATATTACCTCTGATCCTGGTACGTAATTGTAACCATGCGTTTTAACATTCAAAGTTAAAGCATCTAAAATATTAACATCAGACAATGATAATTGTAAATTAGGATAAACATTAAAATAGACTGGACCATGAGCCAGACTTGATTGAACAATTCCCATAAGAGATTGTTTCCAATTTAAGTTTCTAGCATCTCTAAGAGCTGCTACAAAACTTTCTGGTAAGCCTTCTAAAATTAGAGGCTTAAATGCAATTTGCACAAGACCAATATGGATAAATTTATATTCTTTTTTATATTTTTGTAAATCTCTTTTTGATAATAATTTTATTATCATTTCATCTTTATTTAAGGAAAATGTTTCCTCAGTTATTTTAACAACTTGTTTTAATCCTAATTTTTCAAAAGTTCCTAATTTATAAATTAGTTTGTAATCAATCTTCGGAATAGTCCATTTATTTAATAAATCTAAATTGTGAGGAATATCATATTCTTCCTCCATACTGTTTTTAACAGTATCTTCTGTTTTTATAATATTCATATTTGAATATCAGAGATAAGTGTTGAAACATACACACATACATCAACAAGAATACCATGGCTCTGATACCAATTAAGGCAGGACCTTGTATGGTAAAAGAGGAGAAAACCATAAAACTCAGACAAGGGCAGAAAATCAAGAGAAACGATGGAACGTTGGTGATTTTACACAGTCGTTATCCAGGATGCTAACATGTGATCAGTACGGGTCTCACCCTAAACGCCCCACGCCTTCTTGGCTTTTTGGCTTAACGGGTTCCCCGGCGGTCGACCTCCCATGTTAGCACCTTAGATGGGCTGTAACCGTATCCCACTATGACTCTTAATTTTTTACTTTCATCTGGGTTTTAAGATCTCTTTTTTATTATTATGATAATCTGTTGAGCATGGTGATGTTTCAACACTTATGTGTTTAGCCTCTTATTGAGGCAATCATTCACAATATAAACAATAAAAATAAGAAAAGGAAATTACCAGAATATGGAGCTGAAAACTTGAAAGCTTAAAACTTCAAATATATTATGGAAATTTATTACAAGAGAGAGAGAGAGGGGTTCTGCAAACCGGTATAATAATAATAATAATATAATAATAATAATAATAATAATAATAATAATAATAAATAATAATAATAATAATAATAATATAATAATAATAATAATAATAATAATAATAATAATAATAATAATAATAATAATAATAAAATAATAATAATAATAATAATATAATAATATAATAATAATAATATAATAATAATAATAATAATAATAATAATAATAATAATAATAATAATAATAATAATAATAATAATAATAATAATAATAATAATAATAATATAATAATAATAATAATAAAATATAATAATAAATAATATAATAATAATAATAATAATAATAATAATAATAATAATATAATAATAATAATAATAATAATAATAATAATAATAATAATATAATAATAATAATATAATAATATAATAATAAATAATAATAATAATAATAATAAATAATAATAATAATAATAATAATAATAATAATAATAATAATAATAATATAATAATAATAATAATAATAAATAATAATAAATAATAATAATAATAATAATAATAATAATAATAATAATAATAATAATAATAATAATAATAATAATATAATAATAATAATAATAATAATAATAATAATAATAATAATAATAATAATAATAATAATAATAATAATAATAATAATAATAATATAATAATAATAAAATAATAATAATAATAATAAATAATAAATAATAATAATAAAAATAATAATAATAATAATAATAATATAATAATAATAATAATAAATAATAATAATAATAATAATAATAATAATAATAATAATAATAATAAAATAATAATATAATAATAATAATAATAATAATAAAATAATAATAATAATAATAATAATAATAATAAAATAATAATATAATAATAATAATAATAATAATAATAATAATAATAAATAATAATAATAATAATAATAATAAAATAATAATAATAATATAATAATAATAATAATAATAATAACGAAGTATATTTGAAGTAAATTGTTGTGTTCGGCTTTATCATTAAATTATCATGTAGGCTAGATTTTTCATACTCTATGTGTGCACATTGATATTGATAATTAGTAGATCCATCCAAGTTTGGGTTCTACTCCAAGCCCGTGGGTTCTACTCCAAGCCCGTGCATAAGCTTATCCTTCAAATGAAAGCCACAAAGTAAATCATGTGATTCCGTAGAGACACGGCCACCTCTTAATTTCCTTCGCACCTCCAAATCCAATCCATTAGATTTTACCTATCATTAACTATACATTTTATTTCCAACTCCATAATGTAGATTCTAGGGAACCATGATCATAAAGGAATAATACACATCTAACAGTTGTGCCAAAAAAACATGTTTCTACCACCTCTAACCCTTCGGATCCAACATATGAATACATGCAGTAATGCTAGACCATAGCCGGAACTAAAATTAATGTCGTCTCTAGGAATGGATTCAATAACTTTATCCCATAAATCCATTTTATTGTCCAAAATCCTCTGTCTATGTTTATACAATAATGCATGGTTAAATCCTATACAAGAAATAAATCACCAAGCCCTTTTTTTCTTTCCAAGCACAAAACAAGGTCCATTTTACCAACAAAATATTTTTTCATTCCTCACAGAACTGCATAGAAAGGATGACCGATTAGATTCAAGAATGTCATTAACATGGTGTTTAAGCATTGGAAAAAGGACATCTATTATACACCTGGTAGTGATGCATTGGGCTTGGAGCCCCTCAAAATTAAGAGCTCCCATTTTCTAGAGATATCTATATATAATACTAAAAGAGTAACTTAGGGGGACACTTGGTACATTTCTACGCCCCCTAAGTTTATTTTTCCCGCCTCTCTTTCCTTTTAAATAATTACTTAAATTAAAATAATAGTAAAAAATTTTAATTCTTTTTTAAATTAATTTTTTAATAAATTAAGAAAAATATATTTTTATTAATGTTATTTTTAAAACCAATTTTTTATAGAATTAAAAAGTTTTTCTAAAACATTTAACTTTTCTTAAAATATAAAATATTTTAAAATTGGTATTTTTAAAAAGTAATTTTTTATAAGCTAAAATAATTAAAATTAGGAGTTTTAATAAAAAAAATTTAAAAATAACATTTTTAATATGGTTTGTTTTAAAAAAATATTTAACTTTTTTTGGAAAAAATGTTTAAAAATAAAAATTTACAAATTGATATCGTTATTTTATTACGTATCGTTATTAATTATATATAATTTTAATCATATCTATTTTAGATTATCATTTTATACTTCATAAATTTTTATTATATTTAATATTTTATTTTTTCAACTTGTATAATACACTGGTTTACTAAAGTTAGTATTAAATAAATAATAATCAACAACTAATCAGAGATATTATGAATATTTATAGCCCGATCCACACCGATTCAATTGATATCTCTGTATTTGATTACATGGTTAAAATAATTCGAAACTGATCAAATTATTACAAATAACTTTTTAGTGTATATTATTTATATCTTAATTTCTTTATACTAATATCCTCACACCCACTCAATATCTAGGTCACGATTTGACCTGTTAAAAGTATTACTTTTAAGTCTAAAAGAAAACAGTTTTCTTGACTGTATATTTCGCTATGACAATAAAAAAAGTTAAGGTCAATCTCTGTTTAGTGTCGGTTTATACTTAAAAGAGCCTTTTTATACTTTTGATCAGCGTTATTTCATCTTGTCACAAGTTAAGAGTAAAGATGGATTGAAGCTTTTAGCTTTAGATAATGAGTGTAAACCTACTAATGTTATAATCAAATGTAGTTTACAAGGATGTTTTTACTCATTTGTGACCTTATAATCAAAAGTTGTTATGTATTATTTAATATATAACACATTTGATTTTATTTTTATTTAGCTGTTATTTAATAATTAACTCTCCACACTTCCGTGTAATACACGGGTAACTAAAGCTAGTAAATTATATTGGGCTTAGACTATTAACTATTTTTGTAAACGTTGCAAAAGAAGTTTTTTCAAATTGAAACTTATATACCTAAGATCTATAGTGTTACAAGAAAAAAATAAATGAATTAATTATTTTGATCATTAAATGACCGTTTCTAGAAGGATTTGATTATGAGAATTTAATTAATGAATTTGCATCATATAAAACTAAAAAAATAAATTTAATCTAAACATCTATATATACACAACATAGAATTAAAAAAAGAAATTTAACTCCACTAACTATAAAGTTTTAGTTTATTATTGCCGGTACAAGCCCCGTTAAAGAAAGAAGATTTTAATTAAAAATAAAAATAATAAAAGGCCCCTATTTTTTTAATTCGATTATGACCTCAAGAAATGCTAAACCAGCCCTGATACCTGTTAACCTAGAACCAAGGAGAGAAGCATTGCCAAGCTACCTTTTATGTGTAATCTTTTATGTTCAAATAATTCTTTATATTGGTTTCATATATTTTTTTCGTTTATGGTTCTTCATAACCGGGATCAACTCTCCATTAAATTTGTGTTTGCAATCAAACTTAAGAGGTGTTAAACTAGTTTCTTCGTAAGTTAAGGCGTTGGGTGAAACATGAATGTGAACACGACTCACGAAGTTTCCGGTTGACATATACCTAACATGTTAAAACATAACGAAAATTTGAGATAATTTTTTTCATATATTACCACATTAAATTTAAAATGATTAAAAAGTATTGTAGTTTTATTATATGTTCGTTTTCATCACAAACCCTGCTGCCATCTTTTTAACTTTGACGTCCAGGTGGCATGAAAAGCGCATTAGTTTTAATATAGAATAACCCTGTAAATTTTCAAAAATAAGCGTGTCAATCAGCGAGCCCTTAATATTTTTATCTGGACATGCATGTAATGTTTTCAAGCTATCATGGACCCATCATTCTAAATTCGTACCAGAAATTTTAAATTTCTTTTGCATCTACTATTTACACATTGTAAAAAATTCACAACCTAATTATCTATTAGTAAGGGTTTTATCATGATGATACAATAACCCTTTCATGGTCCTAGTACTTAAATAGACAGTAATTCATTAAATTGTTTAAAAGATTTCCTTTATGTTTTTCGCAAATAATTATATTTGGAATTATTACGTGGAAATCTTCCATTTAAAACTCATGATTAATATTGCTATCATTCATCATTTGATGGAACAATACTCCATGCTTTGGACCCCAAGTCTTTATGAATATTTCCTTACCCAAAATCATTTGATAGATCTAGGATTTGGAGGGGCTTTGGCTGTGACAGTGACACCCACCCAAGTTTATCATGTATTTCCTATCAGTCTTTTTCAAATGTAATAAATAATTAAATTTCAACGTTTTTATCGTACAACTTAATAAAAAGTTTCTATCAATAACTACAGGTTACGCCGGTATTAAATTTACAGGGGTATATAATTCTATCTAAGTAATTAATCATAACTGACGGATCAGATTAAAACTGAGCAACGTAGAATTTTTATAATATAAATAATAATAAGTACAATAGAGATTAAAGTGTGATTCACATGAATAAAATGAATCAGATTTTTCACACGTTAAATGTACCTTTAATTGCATTTATTTAAACCTTGCTATTTTGACCCAAGAGGATACATTTAGGTTGATTTGGGTAGTAAAAATAAAGTAATGGGTTAGATTGAGTTAAGTTATACTTCTAAGAGGGTCAAGTTTGGTAATTTTAAAACTAGAAAAAGTGATTAACGGGTCAAAATGGGTCATGAAAAACAAGGAACGGGTCAGGATGCGTTGATTAGATTTTCCAGTACCCAACTTTCTCCACCGCATCTTTCTCCAAAATCCACACAGTCTCACATCTAAGTGATAGCAATAAACATGTTAGGTTTATGAACGGGTCAACATCAGTTTACGAGTCACATGAGATGAATAGGTCGGCAACCGGGTGTCTTAAACTGGAGCTCCATGATTGAGGGTAAAAGACCACAATATACATGAACAACTCACGTCCACCATTACCATGCAGTTTATCTTTTTTACATTTTATTTTATTATCATTTGCTTAAAGTTCAATTTTAAAGGTGTTTGTCTAGTTGTACCTTAAGGTAATAGAGTAATACTTAGTTATATTTTTTCTTTTATTATAACGTGGGTGCCCGCGTCCTTAAGATTTATCTATGTATGGAATTGTTAATTAACATAGGTGGTGGTCTTTTAAGTAACTTTCTTATACTATGTTTTTTTTCTCTTGATAGATTAACAACAC
This sequence comes from Flaveria sonorensis, assembly GCA_025506505.1. Lineage (NCBI taxonomy): Eukaryota > Viridiplantae > Streptophyta > Magnoliopsida > Asterales > Asteraceae > Flaveria > Flaveria sonorensis. Next base: position 41,249,524 of record CM046427.1, on the reverse strand, counting down.
TATCTCAAGTTGACCTTGCCCATTCTGACCCGACTCATCTTGACTTAAATTCATCCTGATTCAAACCCATTCTAACCCATTTTTAAATTAGTATATTTTGACCCAAACTCATCTTAACTCGAACCAATTTTGAGTAGGCACCCGACCCGCCCATTTTGCCAGGTATACTGATTTATTATTAGAATTGTGTGTAGCAGTTCGTATATTAGTCTAATTTAGACGTAAACAACCATTGTGTTTTTAGTATAATTGTTTTTGTTAACCCATGTGTAGTTATCAATCCAAAACGAAGATCAATAATTTTATTATTGTTGAAATAACACCTGTGAGCAATAGAGAAAAAAAGTGGAGAATAAAAGAATTAAATAATGAGAGAATGTTTTCTTATGTATCTTTCTTAACAACTAACCATACATATTTTTAGGTACATCATAGGCCATTAGTAATCAATGTTATAAATACAAAAGTTGCTAGGTAAAAGTAACCTATAGGAGTTTGATGACCACAATTAAGTTTATTCATAATACCCTATTGGTTATCAAACAGTATAATATCTTTCAATACGCTTGGTGATGCTAACTCGTTAAAAACCTTGTTAGAAAAACCCAGTGGGATTAGCTAAGGAAAAAGAGTGCAGCGCTTATATTCTTCCCCGGATCGCTATTAGTTGAGCTCTTTGAGTTGTCGCATTCCGATCCCATGAACCAGTTTCTTGAATGTTGATGTTGATAGTGATTTAGCGACAAGTCTGTCAAATTTTCGCTAGATCGAATCTGTTGAACGACAATATCACCATTCTATTGTAAATCATGTGTGAAAAAGAACTTTGGAAAATGTGTTTGGTTCTATCTGTCACACCCGCAAAATCTATGTGTGGGGTTCTACTGCGAGATGTGTGAACAAATCAGTATCTAAGTCAATAGTTACTCTGAATGACTATATGAAACTTTAAAATAAACCATAGAGTTTAAAAGTTTGAAACGTTGCGGAAGCGTTTAGTAAGAACTCTAATCCGAAAGTATTTAAATATAGATGCGCAAACACGTTGCTAAACCATTGTTTAAATGTACGCATAAAAACCCAACATAAACATATAAATGTTCAAAAGCATACTTGTCCCGTGAGTGCTCCTAGATTCAATTGTTAATAATGACCGGAGAAAACAATACTAAAATGTCAACACAATGGTTGGTGAGATTAAGAGTTTACGGGTACTAAAAAACAATAGAACTTGTAAAAGATAAGCAAGTGTATTAAATAGATAGCTAGTGTAATTTCATAAATAATAACAATAGTGATTTCGCGATCAAAACTGACTGTGTTCGTTTATTTGCCTTCCGCCATGACATACCAAGTCGTGAAAATGTTAGTTGTTTAGGATAATATTGCACCTGCTTGACCTCCCAGTCGTACGGGTGGGGCTTGTCAGAGCAAGTAGTACCGCCCAAGATTTCCTTCTAGTTTCATTAATTAACGATTTGAAAGTGTAAGGGCTTTTAATGGTGTAACACACTATGTCATACTATACACAACTTATAATAGTAAAAGCTTTTGTAAAAGTAGGCATGCTTTCTCCCCTAAAAAAGAGTATATAAAAGTGGGGCATTGAACTAACCTGATGTGCAAGCGGACAAGAAAGCGAAGCTAAGAATGACTGAAAGACAACCCATCAAAGGTTACCTATAACACGTGTGTACATAAGTACGTGTAACCAAAAATAGCTTCACCAACCCTAAGTGATCAATCAAACACATTGATTTAAGTGATTTGGGAAAAGTTGACCCGTTTGACCCAGTTGACTTGTTTGACCCAGTTGATTTGTTTGACCCGTTAGTGACTTGTTAAGTGAAATCTTATTTGATCAAGTATAATAAATTATTATCCATGATTATCACTCAAAACCATTCATGTATATCACATAAGGAATCTTAAATTCTAGCAATATCATCATACTAACATAGCTTATCATACAACACATGCGAACCTCAAAAATCATCAAGCTCAATACAAATAGAAATAATTCCCAACTATCTAATCACACATTGAATTTAACCACTCACTACATGTCATGTGAAGCAACTCACTACTTCACATCCTAAACCCTGCCAATTCTACAAAGTAAGGGCCTTAGATTCGCATGCGTGCCTAATGTTTATCATTATGTTCCCAAACATGATTCATAAAAATTAAACAATAAAACATAAATAATGATCAAATACGATAACCTAAGCACGAATCCATAACTTTCTAGCATAAACCCATTACAATTTTCTTCAATTTCCTATTTCCCAACCATTTCAACATAGCATCCAAATGATCCAACTCAAAAACATTAGACACTATCAACAAGCAACCTAGAGTATCAACACAACGTGCAATTCACGAAATCCAATTCAATAATGTTTCCCTTTCGGGAAAGTAGCATCCAATAACCAACATCGCATCCAACTCAATCATGGATTCATCAATTTTATGCCTAAAATAGTTTATAACAATCATCTAAGCATAAGAAACATCAATAAATCACCACATTCCAATTTCTCAAGAATTAAAGTTTCCTCTTATAGTAACGTATGAACGAGACGTTAAATCTTCAAAATGCATGCATAACCCACATAAACTAACATCAATACAATCAAACTATCATCATAGCATCATCGAACATCATCAATTTCATGATATTAAGTCTAATTGAACTAGGTTTGCTCTAAAATAAAAAATCATGAAAAACTTGTTAGAAACTCACCTTAAATCATGTAATGATCAAGATTGACACTTTCTAACACGTAGTAGTAATCAAGACTAAAAAATCAATTGGATTGAGTGTTGTTTGATCAAAATCGCAATGGGTAGGGGTTGGGATGCTCTCCGCTATGATTTGGATTGGGGGCTAGGGTTTTTGTTTTGTTGTTTAAATATGGTAAGAATTTTCCCTTTAATGCTTTTAACTTTTATAAATTGTAAATCTAACATTTTTATACATCTAGGGATTAAACCTAAAGGCTCGGGAAATCAAAAGACGATTATGAAGAATAGAGTCGTGAGAGAACTTTGATCCGCGCGAAAAGTAGTTCTCGCGCGAGACCTTTTGGTTTAGTATTTATATGTTGCTTAGTTCATTTTGTTTAGAATCTTGAAATTTCACAACATATGTAATCTACATTACAGAGAGCAGTATACAGTGAATTATATTTATAATGCTTGTTCTTATTCATCTTCATATTCTAATTGTGTATCCGTGATCGATTTCATTCCGCGTTTCATTCACGAGATCGATCTACAATATTTTAACTTTACAATTGGTATCTGAGCCATGTGTGCTCTAGATCGATTTGATTAGAACTTGAAGTGATTTGAAGAACTTTTGAGCTAGAAAATCGGTTTCTACATGAAGATTGACATGGTATGATTGCTGTTGTGTTGTTTTTGGATGTGTTGGAGATCAGAAATAAGTTAAACAAGCTTATTTGAAGATTTTAAGACATTCATGGACAAAATGACTTCAAGTGACTCAATTAGTGATAATTAGGATTAAACTTGAACTAAATTTATTATTGTGAAGCTCAATTATCATTTTTTAACAAATTGGTGATTAGTTTGAAGTGAAAAAGATCATAATTGTACTGAATAGAATCTTTAAAAACTCTCTATTCGCACGCGAAAAGTTGACAATTCACGCGGAAAGTTCTATAATTCGCAAAAGTTTGCTACAAAAAGATTCTCTTCGCGTGACAAGTTGAACTTGTCGCAAAATTTTGTTACAGAGTTTATCGCGAGAAAATTTGGAAGTTATCACGTGAGAAGTTCAAGCGAAAAGTCCGTTTTTCAATACATATTATGAAGTTTGAAATATGATTTTAAAAAGGGCAAATTTGAAGAATTTCACTACTACTTTGAGTCTAGACAATGAGATTGGAACAAGAAATAAGCCACTAAGACTTCTGAGTGAGGTTGATTATCCTAATTGGGTGTATCAGTTTTAGAATTATGTTATTTATACAGAACCAAGGATGTTACGGTCAATCAAGTATGGACCTTAAATTCCTATGTATAAAAATGAAAAAGGTGAAATCATTCAAAAACCAGAGCATTTTATAGGATGAGAAAGACATGAAGAAGTTGGAACTCAATGACAAAGCTTATGCTGCTATAACTATGGAATTGATGACTAAGATTGCAAAGAAATTAAAAGAATTCAGAGGTGTCAAAGTATTATGGGATGCCATGAAGACACAAATCATGGAAAACAAGGATATAAGAGAAAGTAGAAAGGATATGCTGAACCAAGAATTCAACATGTTTAATTATATGCTAGTAGACACTTGGGAAACACAAATGTCTATATTTGTGAAGCTTATAACGAAGATAAAGAGTGCTAGTATCTTCTTGGAAAACATAACTGCCAACAAGAAACTATTTAACTCACTACCATACAGTTGTAATAACAACTGTACGTCCATTAAGAGAACCAAAGACTTGTTCATTTAAACTCTTAGTGATTTGATTTCTATAATTAAATCATATAAGATGGATGATAAACAAAGAGCTGCTAATCATCTGAACTTAATAGGAGCTGAAGCAATTGCTTTATACACAGAAATGGCTAGCAATCCAAATTATTATATGAGTTACACACAAATGTGTCAGCAACAACAGTCTGGAAGCCCGTTTGTTCCTCCCAGCCAAGAAACATATGTCCCTCATTTCCAAGTTGCTAATCATAATCAATTTTCTCCAATGCAATCTCAACATATGACATATTAACCTCAAGCCCACGCATACTCATCCATTCAACCTCCACCTTAAATGTAACAAGCTTTTGTTGCTAACTCTAACCTATCAAAACAAACCATTCAGATTGTAGAAGAAAATCTTGCCTTATTCACTACTTTCATGTCCAACTATAAAGCTTTCATGGCAGGAAGGTTAAGTGCATTAAACATTCTAGTAGATGATTTACAGCAACTTAACCCTATTGATGTAGAATAAAATGACATCAAATATCAAATGGCAATGGTGGTATACAGGGCCAAGAACTTTGCTAGAAAAACTGGTAGGAAAATGTTTGGGGTAAACAATGCTAGCAAAATTGGGTTCGGTAAGACAAGTCTAAGATGTTATAACTACGACAAACCTTGGCACTTTGCAAGAGAATGCACAGAACCAAAGAACAATCCTAATGAAGGTAGTAAAAGAATGGTGACTGTTGAAGTTGAATCTAAGAAGGATAAGCCTAGCACATCAAGCAACAAAGCACTTGTATCACAAACCAATGGTGAATATTACTGGTCTGATCAAATGGAAATACTTGATCTCAAATTATGCACAACATTAATAGCTGAAATCAAAACCATTGAAGAAGAAGAAACAAAAGAAAATCAAATGGAAATACCATTTCAACATACATGTAGCTGCATCAAGTTGTTGTTCATAAATTGTTTGGATTCAGCAACAACATCTTGATTATGGTCTTAATATTTTCAACAACACAATCTGGTGCGATAATTCTGCAGTCCTAAACATAGTGAAGAATCCCATTCAACACTCAAAACAAAACATATTGACATTTGCATGCATTTTATCCGTGACTGTTTTGATCGAAAGCTTATTCACCTTGCTCAAGTCACATGTGATGAAAACATTGCTGACTTGTTTACCAGGACATTTGATCATTCCCGTTTTGATTTTCTTGTCAAATTTTTAGGGATGATTAACTTTGGTTGATTTCCTAGACCTTCAAACAATTTTTTTTTGTTTGTTAAAATTATTATTTTCTACAAGATAATGACAATTTTAAAGGGAGAAATTTGAAAGTATAATGACAAAAGATTTTTGTTTTAGTGGGAGAAATTTTGAAAAATTACAAAAAGATTTTGTTCATTTGATAAACATTACAAAATGAATTTTCTATTTAAGTAGGAAATGATAGTACATTTCTTGACTTTGATATATTACATACTAAAGCTTAAAAAGGAACTGACTTGGATTTTGTTTGATATGTTGGTAGGCTCTACTTACAAGAATGAAAAGCAATATGATTTGTAAAGCACTAGAATTAAATCCACTATATATGAAGTGGGTCACATATTAAGGTTTTCTAGTAACACTGAATCCATGTTAAAACAGACTAAGAGCTATAGTATTATCATACTCAAGCCAGTTATTCTCTGAATCAGTGATTGTAATTAGAATATATATATATATATATATATATATATATATATATATATATATATATATATATATATATGAAAAGAAAAGAAATAAAGAAAAAGAAAAACAAAGAAGAAAATTGAAAATAACAAAGGAGCAAAAAGATGCTAAAAGGCCATATAGGAATAAAAGATGCCAGTGAGAACAAAAAATAAAAGATATGAAAAAAACATACATACTATATGGTAAATATTTTCATTTCTGAAAATATGTTCTGACACAGGAGGCAAAATCAAAAGATGTGGCATGAAAGTCCGAATTGGCATATAACTCCTAAACATCTTGCGAGGGCAAAACATAAGTACGATTGGCTGTAATAAGTCCTAAAACCTATTAATATTCTGTGTTCAGAAACATTTCTTAGGCTAGTTATGCTCAAAATAGATATTCTAAGAAATAAATAATTATGAAGTTACTGATCAAAGGTGAAAGGTTTAAGTCAAGTTGGGATGACTTGAATTCTTAAAAGTGTCTCAAAAGTGTCTTGGCCTTTGACTGTCAAACCCAAATTTGTTGTTGGTTGGGTTCTGAGGCAATTGCCTTCCAGTTCCTTTAAAGAACTTCTTTGCTCTGTAGATTAGAAGAGACATCTGCTGGACAATGTCCATACACTCAATATCATCTGGGCTAAAACACTCTAGATCATCAAAGCAGAATTGAAAATATCCAGAGTGTTCATTCCCTGAAACAAAAGCATAACTATCTTGGAAAGGATTTTGTTGAGCCTGTTGAGACCTGGGTGTCTCAGGGAATGTGATGTATGGCCTAGAAGAGGATGATGGCTGTTGGGGGTAGTTCAGGTACAACTAGGGCTGGGGAGTTCTTAAACCTTCAGCAACATGTAAAGCATTGCTAATAGGAAGGTTTGAGGGTCTGTTCATCTAATGGCCTTTCTAAGTTTCCTTCTCTATATGGTATCCATAAAGGATTCCATATAGTTCAGTCATGGTGAGAGTGTTGAGATTTTTAGTTCTCTTGATTGAGACACAGTAGAAAGTCTACTCATGAGGAAGTGCACTCATGAAATTCTCACTATGTCTCTCTTCTAAAGAACCACTCCCATAGTCTGAAGAGAGGTGATCAAGTCCATGTACCTGAAGTATTGTTGGCTCAAGGTCTCACCAACAATGTATGTGAAGTTCTCAAACTTCTGCTTTAGCACATTTTTCTTGGTCTCCTTGGATTCAGTAGAACCAAAGTACATCAGCTTCAAAGCATCAAATAGTTCTTTGCTAGTCTCGCATTGCTGAAAGCCTACCATTATGGAGTTTGGTATAGTAGTAAGCAACACAGTCATGGCTTTGTAGTCAATGTCTATCTTCTTGAAGTCTACATCAGAGTAGTCTTCAACAGCTTTCTCAATCATCGCACCATTACCAACTGGGGATTCCACCTTTGGTTGGTAAGAACCATGAGTGACTGATCTCCACATGCGGCTATCTTGATACTTGATAAAACCTTCAATATGTTTGCACCAAGTTCGAAAATCATCAGGGGTGATGATAGGAGCCTTGGTCATGGTTCCCATCTTAGACTCCGAAATTTTTTGGTTAAGAGCCAATTGAGTGAAGTGAGTAAGTGTGAAGAAACTAGGGTGATTTAGGATGGTTAGATCTCACAATCAAGATCCTAAAAAGCTCTGATACCAATTGCAGGATCGGTGTTGGTTTCACAACACAAGTTTATCTCATAAGCTCATTTAATCTCACTCGGTTTGATGAAGCAGAATCTCTAACTAAGTTCACAAGTAATATAATAAGTTAATGAAAACAAATGAACATAAGAATTGTTTTTCAAGATACTTGTATATATTACTTCACAACTTAGTATTACAAGACTCTTACAAGCATGGTTACCAAGTTACAATGAGAAACTATATATACTACTATCTACAGCCGGTTATACTTGGATAACTAGCTGGAATCTACAACTAGACAAATACTACATTGCTAGAAGTAAAGTATCTAAGATAAAATACTATCCTAGATTAGGTAGTCATGACAGGTCCATGACTTACCTTTTGTCACGAACTAAAAGTGGCAACCGTACTAACTGATAATAGGTGAATAGTGGATTAAAGCATGGTCAACTACATGGGCATGGGAAAGAGCCATGTAGTATATCAGAGGTTGCAGCGGATGTCAGACAGACCATACTTATGTCCACTAGTTCATAGTTGGTTCTTCCGAAGCTAAATGGCTTCGAAAGAATAAGTTCTTTCGAGGCCATTTATACTTTGGAAGAATCAACTTCTTCTGAGTCTTCTGCAAGTCTTCAGGACTTTATTCTTTGGAAGACTTTGTCTTTAGGATCTTCTAAGTTGTATACTTCGGAAGGAGAACTACTTAGCCTCGAAAGATTGAGTTCTCACTTTAGAAGTTCTTCAACCTTGAGCTTTGGAAGATCTTTGACTTGTCTTCAGAAGAGCAGCTTTGTCTTTGGAAGACCACTTCAATTGTACATCAAAATGTTCTAAGTGTTATTTTTGCTGCACCAGCCTCATATGATCTAACAAAATTCCTGAAGACCATTCCTATATAGTCCATGGATTGGTACAAGGGGTCAAGTTCAGGTACTCATAATTTGTTTATACTAATCTAGTTACAAACTTGGACTCCTTAGAATATTATATGTTCCCTAGATAGGTCCAGTACATTCTCAATTGTGAACTGGGCTCATAGTTGACGAGAACATGTAATGTTCTTAAATTAGGACAGATGAAGCCCGGCATCTTTAAGTCAATGAGAAAGGCAACTGTTGGCTTCTCAGGGGTAGAAACAGCCCTAGTCCCAACAATGTTAGAGCTCATTACTCAAGGTGACAACTTAGCAACACAAGATAATGTTGAACCCATATCTTCCGCATCTGTACCACCCACACAGCAACAAATCACCATCACCTACCAAATCCAAACAAACCCCTGCATAAGCTACTCAGGTTGTGCAGGCCCCTATATTCTCACCCATGCAGGAGGAAGTGGACACTAGAGCTCCTACTTCCCCTGAGGAGCAAACCACTCCCATCACTTCAAGGATCGATGCTGAGGTTCCTCATGCTCAACCTGATGAGCTCACTACACCAACACCAGCCTTAAGTCTTCACTCAGAGTCTCAAAACTCTAGTGAACAACCTTTAGAGGAAAGCTACCATCCTCAGCCTCTAGACCTCAATCAACCCATACACAACCTTGAATTCTATGATGATGAAGACATGGGATTTAGTGAGTACCATGAGTCTCTCTTCTCCACCCCTGCTCAAGGAGAGATGAGTGCTCTTGACTCACTCATGTCTAGCCCACATCATCCACCCATAATTAAGGTGCATCTCCCTAAACCAATTCAGGTGGTCCATATGGAAGAGGCTCTTACTTCTGCAAGTGATTACATATTTAAGACCTCAACCTTGGCAACCCAGCCCATCGACACTTCAACTGAAGCTGTCATTATGCAGGGGAAATCCAACAGCTAAGAACTTAGTGTTTATGATGAGGAAGAAGACTTTGGTCCTATTCTCTCATCCCCTAGTGATTCTTCAAATGAAGATGAGGGGAGTCTGAAACTAAAGGTGCAACAATTGACTAAAACCTGCACATATTTAGTCTCAAAGGTTAGTCACCTGGAATCTCAGGTGACTACCTTACAAAAGAAGGTCAATGACTAGCAACTTGAGATCACCGATCTCAAGGGAAAGTTAGCTGAGAGACCTATTCAGAGGACTTAAGCAGGTCCACTAGAACCTGTGGATGTGATAGACCTAACCCCTAGCTCCCCTGTGTAAGAGGGTGATGCTACTAAAAAGGTGGAGAAAGTCTTAATTACAATCACAGAACATGGGAGTTCCTCTCAAAGTATGGACATAAAGGATTCACCACCCTTACTTGTAGTTACTCAACAACTTCCTTAGGTCCATATTGATATGGACTCACTCATTCATAACTTGTTTGAGGAGGGTATACCAAGGGCTATGCCTACACCATCTTACCCTGCTGAGAACCCAATAGTGGGATGGAGATATGATGATCAAATGAGAGCCCTGGTATCTCTAGGTCTCAGGGGAAAAAAGAAATTTTGAACTTCTACACCCTGAGATTCTATTAGAGCACCTAACTAGTTGACTTTCCACTTGCCAACCCAAGTCAAAACAGGCAAGCTGCAAGGTTGGCTAATAGGATTCAACAAAGGGTGCTTGAAGGGTTCAAGTTGAAAACAACACTATATAGACAGAGGCTAGCAGGCAAAACTGTTGGTTAGCTGGATGTTGAGGTGGACCCTAAGTTTAGCTTCGAAGGGGAAACCTTGGTTGAAGGCCCAGCTATTGAGCCTGTGAACTTTGAGATGACAGGACCTGCTTTAGCACCCATTACCCTTAGTGAGGCACCAGCTGGTGAAGGTGTCTCATAGCCTCTCTCTGGCTAGAGCTCAAGTGCAACACTTAGCAATAAATGGCAAAGCTCTCTCCATCCTGAGTCACCTAAGCCTGTGAGTGACAAAGGAAAAAAGAAATTGACTCCTGAGGAGATTGAGTAGGAGGAAAGATAGAGGAAGGGGAAGCTAAGAGGAGAGAGTTCAAGTGGGTCCCCAGGCTTCATGGAAGCTACAATCAGGGCTGTCCCCAAGCCAAGTACTCAAGATAATGAGTTAAGGGCAGCCAGATTGAACTACTTATGGGCCAGAAACTACAACATTGATGAACTCATCTTTTTTCCCTTAGAAGAGTTAAATGTACTAGCTGACACTGAGTTGTCAAAGGAGAGGAAGGAGGCAGAGGATGCAGAACTACTCCTCAAGATCAAGGAAGAAAGGAGGAAGGAAAGACTCTACAAGCATGCTCCTACCCTCTCCCCAGTTCAAGAAAGCCTGTTATGGCAACTGAGCAACAACCTCAGGTAGACAAAGAAACAGATAGACAAAATATGATTAACTACCTGAGTACCACATGCCTCTATTAGGCATCTGCACTTCTTTCCTAACATATGAATACATAGAGTTTGAGTACCTCAAGCAGCTCGAATAACAAGTAATGTAAGAACAAAAAACTGCTAAGAGGAAGATGAGAGAAGAAGCTGCAAAGTCAAGAGCCATCATCCAAAAGAGTCAAAAGAAGTCTGCTGATAGGCAGAGGATGATGAGCTTCTTGAAGCTGTATGGATTCTCTGGAAGAAGGCTTGGTCCAATGTCTCTATCCACTATGGATGAGCACATTAGAGTGTGCAGGACCGGTAAGGGTACTTAAGTTTGCAATTAGCTTCATAAGAGGAGTGATCTTAGTTCACTTAACCACTCAAATAGGGAATTCGTAACTTCACTGATGATACATAGCAACACAAGTAATATTAAAGAGACAGAACTATAAGAACAAGAACAAAGTCATAAGAACACAAGATTAAGTTTTCAAAGAAGTTGTATATTGATTCTCTAGTCCTATTACAAGTGTTTGCAAGTATATCTAATTACAAGAACCGGAGACTATTTATACTACAACCTACAACCGTAAATATACAAAAAGACAGTTGGAATTTTGACTAATCTAGACAAAAAGATCAATCTACAATCAAAATGATGATTTCCTTTTGACTAGTGACTATGACATGCCATAGCTCACTGACTTAATTTAATACAGACAAGTCTATAGGAACAAAAATAGGAAGTTAGAGTCAAAGACTTTTTTTACTAGTTGATAAAGTATGGAAGTTTCATCAACTAACGTTAGCAGGTGAGTCTTCAGAGTAGCAGCGGAAAGTACATCAGCTTTATCAAAAAGTAACTCAGAGAAAGCATCTTTTCTCTGTCTTTGGAAGAAATCTGTCTTCACAGCAAAGTGGCTTTGAAAGACTTTGTCTTTTGAAGCTTCGGAACACTTCATCTTTGGTTTCAGAAGAAATGAGTCTTTGGCTTCAGAAGATTTCACACTTGTAATAATTTTCTGATAAGTGTGAAACTTCCGAAGTAACTTCTTTTGAACTGTTGGCTTCGAAAGATTTTACACTTAAACTTATTTGTGACTGTAAAACTTTCGAAGCTAGTTTATCTTTTTTCCTTAGTGCATGCAGGAAGACTTGGTTGTTCTGGTATCCTTTGATTGCATCAGCCTTTAATCTTTAGATGTTCCTTACAAACTCCCCCTAGGCTGATGCTACCAAAACAGAGAAGTTCTTCAGATTTTGACAGTCCACATCAAGTTCTTCAGCAGACCTTTCTTCATCATTAGATCTGGATCCTTCAGGCTTACATAGAACCTTCTCATGTCATAGAGATCATGCAGAGGAAGTTCAAGCATGTCATTTATGAAGTAGACATGTTGTTCTCCCTAATCTCTTATGACATACCATCTGTCTGGATCTTGAGCATAAGTCCAGGATAGAATTTGTCTTCCAATAGCAAGAGGCTCTACTATGATTGGAGTTTGTTGAGAGACCACTTCATGCACTTCCTCAGGATGCTCTGACTCATCCTGAGGTTGGGAGGTGGATGCCTTTCTTCTCTTTTTCTTTGAAGTAGATCTTCTTCTGGCCATCTTTTTTCTCCTCCCTGATTTCTTCAACTGAGAGGACTGGACTTGAGTACTAGTTGGTTTTGTTGTGTCTCTCTCAGTTGGGTTCTCCTCTCTCACGGGTTCTAAAGGAGAGAGAGGAGGACCCTGCTGTGGATCAGAAGATGAAGTTGGCTCAAATGTAGCTCCAGGTTTAGGTTGTGTTGTCTTAGTAGGTTCAACCTTCACCTCAACTTTAGGTTGAGCTGGACTTGGTGGAGAATGCAAGTCTACCAGCTCTCCCTTCTTTATCTTCTGCTTGATCACCCTAATATACTCATCCAGCTTCAAGAAGCTCATCATCCTTTGTCTGTCAGCAAACTTCTTCTGGCTTTTATGGATGATGGCTCTTGACTTTACAACTTCTTCCTATAATCTTTTCTTTGCAGCTTGACTTTCTCTTTTGGCTTGTTCTTCCAGCTGCTTGTTGTATTCAAACTTTATGTACTCATGTGATAAGGGAAGAAGTGCAGGTGCCTGATAGAACCCTGTGGTACTTAGGTAGTTGATCATCTTTAGTCTTTCTTCTTCATTAACTACCTGAGGTTGTTCAGTGGCTACAGTCTCTGGCTCAGGACTTTCTTGAACTGGGGAGAGGACAGGAGCATCTTTGTAGAGTCTTTTTAGCCTCCTTTGTTCTTTGACTTTGAGGAGTAGTTCTGCATCCTCTGCCTCCCTCCTCTCTTTTGACAGCTCAATGTCAGCCAGTTCATTCAACTCCTCTAAGGGAGAGAGATAAGTTCATCAACATTGTAGTTTCTGGTTCCCATATAGTTTAACCTGGCTGCCCTCAACTCATCTTCTTAAGTGTTTGACCTGGGGGCAGCCCGGATTGCAGCTTCCATGAACCCTAGGGAACCACTTGAACTCTCTCCCCTTAGCTTCGTCTTCCTCTCTCTCTTCTCTTCCTCCATCTCCTCAAGAGTTAACTTCCTTTTTTCTTTGTCAACCACAGGCCTTGCTAACTCAGGGAGGAGAGAGCTTTGGCCTTCATTGCTTGATTTAGCTGTCAAACTCTATCTAAAGAGAGGTTGTGAAGCACCATCACCAGCTGGTGCCTCACTGAGGGTAAAGGGTGCAGAAGGAGATCCTGTCTCAATGTTCACAGGCTCTACCTCTGGGCCTTTAGTCAAGGATTTCCCTTTGAAGTTATTCTTAGGGTCCACCTCAACTTCCAGTTGACCAAAGGCCTCACACTAGCCTTTGTCTATGTAATCTTGATCTCCATTTGAATTCTTCTAGCACCCTGTCTTGTATCCGGTCAGCCAATCTGGCAGCTTGTCTGTTGTTGCTAGGGTTGACAAGTGGCAGATCCACCAGATTTATACTCTCATAGAAACTCAGGTGTGAAATGTTGAAAATTTCTAGTTGACCCTAAGCTTTAGAGATTACAAGAGCTCTCCTGTTGCTGTCATAGCCCCAACCTATGATTGGATTCTCAGAAGGGGAAGACATTGCTCTTGGGATTCCCTCCTCAAATAGATGTTGAAAAAGCAAGTCTAGATCTCTGAATTAAGGAGGTTGCTGAGTGTGGACAACTGCAAGAGAGGATGGTAATTCCTCTATGTCCATACTTTAGGAAGAACTCCCAGGTTCTGTGACTATCAGGATTTCCTCCCCGTTTTTGGTAGCATCACCCTCTTGAATAGGTGAGCTGGGAGATTGATCCATCACAATCACAGGTTCTAGTGGGCCTGGTTGAGTTGTCCTCATTGGTCTCTCAGCTAACTGGCCCTTGAGATCGATGATCTCAAGTTACTGGTCATTGACCCTTTTCAGCAAGAATGTCATTTGAGATTCCAAGTGACTTATCTTTGAAACCATGTAAGTGCATGTATTTGTCAGTAGGTGCACTCTTTGTTTCAGACTCCCCTCATCTTCAGATAAAGAGTCATTGGGGGATGAGAGAATTGGACCTAAGTCTTCTTCGTCACCACTAGCATGTGGTTCTTGGCTACTAGATTTCCCTTGCCTCATGACAACTTCCAGAGAAGTGTCAATAGGATAGGTTGCCATGGTTGAGGTCCTAGTTATGTAATCACTTGCAAAACTGAGAGCCTCTTCCATATGGGTCTCCTGAACAAGTTCAGGCAGATCCACTTCAGTAGGGGGTTACTGATATGGGCTAGAAGTGGGAGAAGCAGGAGTACTCATCTCTCCTAGAGTGTGGGAAAAGAGGAGAGATTCATGGTACTCACTGAAGCCCAAATCTTCATTAGTAAAAGTCAAGGCTGGAGATGGGTCGGTTAAGGTCTAGAGGTTGGGGATGGTAGCTATCTCCAGAAGGTTGATCATTTGAGTGTTGAGACTCAGAGTGATGGCTTAAGGCTGTTTGTGGGGTTGTGAGCTCATCAGGCTGAGCATGAGGAATATCAGCAGCTGGGTTGTGATATATGTGCATGCACATGCTCAGTAGAAAGTGCAGGGGTTTGTTTATGCTTTCTAGTAAAGGTGATGGTGATGGTAGGCTGTGTTTGAGGTGGTTAAGAGGTGGAGGGTGTGGGATCAACACTAGCTGGTGCTCCTAGGTTGTCACCCTGAGCAATGAGCTCAAACATTTGTAGGACAAGGGCTGTTTCTACCCTTGAGAAGCCAACAGTTGGCTTCTTCAAGATTTTGAAAATTCCGGGCCTTATTTGTCCCAATTTAAGAATATTACCTGTCCCCCTCAACTGTGAGCCCAATTCATAGTTGAGAATATGTTGAACATACCTAGAGAACATGTAATACTCTAAGGAGTCCAAGTTAGAAAGCAAATTTGTGAAAACAAATTGAGAGTACGTGAACTTGACTCCCTGTACCATCCCATGGACTATGAAGGAGAGGTCTTCTGGAACTTGATCCCATCCTTCATGTTTGTTAGATAAACTATGTATGATGACATGGAGGAGGTATTTCCACTGGGATGAGACCTTCCCCTTCCTGAAGGTTTTGACTGAGAAGTCACCTTCATAGCCCATCTGCTGGAAGGAATGGTTGACAACATGGTTTCAGAACGACAGTTCACCTGCTTCATCATCCAGCTACAAATGGGTGTTTATGATGGCCAGAGTGATGAAAACTGTTTTCCCATCACTGTAGCAGACAATGCATTCTCCCTATCCATGGTGAGCTCTTGATAGGTCCGCCAGAATTCAAGCAGCTGATCCTCATAGAGAGGAGGATCGATTGTAAGGGAGGTGAGGTAGTGAGATGAAGAAAGGTAGCTACACACGTCGGAGAAACTTGGATCCTTCTCAGAGTTCAACCGGGCAACTTGATTGTGTTTCCTGTGTAGGTGCATGGAGAAGTTTGGGTTGTTTCTACGATCGATGTTGGCCATTTGGGTGAAGCTTATCAGTGAATAAAGGAAGAAGAAGGTGAATTTTGGGAGAATTTAGGTTAAAGATTTATGAGAGTAGAGAGATGAAGTAGAACCGTTGAGAAGATATATGCTATGGATTTGAGTCAAAGTTAAGACAAAAAGATAAACTTTGAAATTCGCAAGTGGGTCCCACTTCTGAAAAAGTGCCCAAAAAGTGAGTTTTCTTGGAAGTTGCAAATCTTTCGAAGGTATTTTTGCTTCGGAAGCTTTTCAGCAAAGCTTCCGAAGGCAATTTTGTTTTGGAAGATATTTCAAAGAGTTTTGAAAATTTGACTTCGGAAGAAATATACTTAAAGAAATTTCTTCCGACATATATTTTGCTTCGGAAGAACTAAGTCTGAGAAAATTATTATCTTTAGATAATAAATCTTCCGAGACTTAATTGCGTTCAGAAGACGTTTGTTCTTTAAATGCATTTAAGTACTTATAAGCATATTTAAGCTTCGGAAGATATTCCAAAAATTTCTTCCGAAGGTAAATCTCTGATAAGTAGTTAAATTATTTAAAGACATAAATTTCTTCCAAAGACAAATTGAGTTCTGCCGAGACAAAATAATAAATTTTCACAAATCTAAGGAATATCATTTGAAATTTTAATTTACTTCCAAAGAGAACTGGGCTTATGAGGATGATCTAATAGACAACTTAGGACACACAATTTTAAGAAATAAGGTTAATTAAGTGTTTAAAGAAAATCTATTCAAAGTTAATCATCCCAATAGCTGATATAAGATATTTAAATCTCTGTTCATCAAAGGATTTGGTTAACAGATCAGCATATTGTTCATTTGTGTTAACTTTGATTAGTTTGATTAATCCTTTTTCAAAATTATCTCTAATCAGATGATACCTGATGTTGATGTGCTTGGTCCTTGAGTGCTGTATAGGATTCTCTGTAATAGAGATGGCACTGTTGTTGTCTATATGGATAGCAGTCTCCATGAAATTAAACCCACAGTCTAGCATCTGATTCTGAATACACAATACTTGAGCATAATAGCTTATAGCAGCAATGTATTCAGCTTCAGCAATTAATGAAAACACATAGGATTACTTATTGCATTGCCAAGAGACTATCCTTCCACCAAGAAATTGACATCCCCCAGATGTAGACTTTGCAGTCATGTTACAGCCGCCATAGTTACTATCTGTATAAGCATACAGATTAAAGTCTGAATTCTTTGGATACTAAAGGCCAAGTTTAGGGGCACCTTTGAGGTATCTGAGAATTATTTTGATAGTAACTAGGTGTGACATCTTGAGGTTGGCTTGATATCTTGCACATATACATGTGGCAAACATAATATCAGGCCGGCTAGCAGTAAGGTACATAAGAGACCCAATCATAGCCCTGTAGAGATGTTCATCAACACACTCCCCCTCATGATCAGGACCAAGGGAGTGGTTTCTGGCTATGGGTGTCTTTGCAACCCTACAATCAGTCATCTTGAATCTTGTAAGTATGTCTTGTACATACTTTGACTGACTAATGAAGATGCCATTTTCAACCTTCTTCACTTGAATTCCTAGAAAGAAGTTGAGTTCCCCCATGGCACTCATTTCAAATCTATTCTTCATCAGCATCTCAAAGTCTTTGCAGAGCTTTGAATTATTTGAACCAAAGATAATGTCATCTACATATATCTGAACTAGCATTATGTCATTCCTTGTTTCTTTAATGAAGAGAGTCCCATCAATAGTACCTCTTTTGTATCCATGTTGACAAAGGTACTTTGATAGTGTCTCATACCACTTTCTTGGAGCTTGATACAGTCCATATAGAGCTTTATCAAGCTTGCAGACATAATCAGGATGATCTGGGACTGTAAAGCCAGGTGGTTGTTTGACATAAACTACTTCATCTATCACCCCATAAAGGAATGCACACTTTACATCAAGCTGGTAGACCTTGAAATCCATGGATGCAGCATAAGCCAGGAATATTCTTACAACTTCAAGTCTTGCTACAGGAGCAAAGACATCTGTGTAATTAATTCCTTCTTCTTGTGTGTACCCTTAGACAACCAGTCTATCCTTGTTCTTGATGACAATTCCTCTATCATCCTTCTTGTTCCTAAGAACCCATTTGGTTCCTATGACAGTCTTCCTTTGAGGAAGAGGACATAGGTTCCAAATCTTCTATCTTCTGATTTGAAGTAGCTCTTCTTGCATAGCTTCAACCCAGCTTCCATCCTTCAGAGCCTTATCAACTTTCTTTGGCTCAATCTGGAACAAGAAACAAGAGTGCAGACAAACATTTTGATCATGGGTTTGTCCTCTTATTCTCACCCCAGTCTTAACATTTCCAATGATGTTTGTGGTGGGGTGTGACTTGTGGATCCTTAGTTGAGGGATCATAGCAAGTTGGTTAGACAGATCCAGATTGGAGAAATTTAGATCTGGTAAAGGAGTGTCACCCACCACATCAGCACATTTATCAAGTGAGACTTGATCCAATGAATATGTGACATCATTTATGTTGTCCTCTATGGAGTGGTTATCAGCATCACGAAATTCTTGATCACTATCACGACCTCCATTTCCTCCTGCATTTGAAGCTCCTTCTTCTAAGTTTTGAACCTCTGAGCTGGAATTTGAAGGTACGTCAGATGTATCAGCTGGGATTTATCATGTTTGTGCTGATAGGATCTTCATTTGCAGGGTTAGTCACCAAAGAAGCTGAAGTCATAATCTTGCTTGGTCTTCTCAGCTCAAATCTTAGGTCAGGATCTCCTGTTGATATATTATCTGTAGATCCTGAAACATTCTCACAAGACTTTTTAAAACAGTTGGTAACTAAGTCAAAATCAAATAGCCAATCCGGACTAAAACCTTTCACACTTGGAGTGTGCTCATTGAAGATCACATTGGCTGACTCCTCAACTACTCTAGTTCTGAGATTGTATACTCTATAAGCCTTAGCTTGGAAAGAGTATCCAATAAAGTGTCCATCATCTGACTTCTCATCAAATTTGGCTACTTCATCTTTGGTATTCAAGATAGTGCAAGGACATCCAAATGACCTGAGGAAACCAATAAATGGTCTCTTTTTGTGCCACATAGCAGGCTGTGTTAAGTGCCTCTGCCCAGAAGGTGATGGGAAGTTTAGAGTCAGATAGCATGGTTCTTGCAGCTTCAATAAGTGTCCTGTTTCTCCTCTGAGCAACACCATTTTGCTAAGGAGTCCTGGGAGCACTATATTATCTTGTAATTCCCTTTTCATCACAAAATGTATCAAGGATTTGGTTTTTAAATTCTGTTCTTTGATCACATCTTATGGTTTTGACCTTGTGATCAGATTGATTCTCAATTTTCAGAATGAAATTCTTCAAGATCTTAGGGGTCTCATCCTTAGTTCTAAGGAAAAAGACCCAAGAATCTTATGAAATCATCTGTGATCACTAAGCAATAAGAGTTTCTTCCTAAACTCATTACACTAGTGGGGCCAAACAAATCCATATGTAATACGTGTAGGGGAGTAGTGATGGAGTTCATTTCCTTTGGTTTGTGAGACACTTTGTGGCTTCCCTTTCAGGCATGCAACACAGTGGTCATCACTTGTAAACTCTTTCTTTGGCATTCCAGTTACCAAATCATTCTTAATAAATTTATTCATGATATTAAAGTTTACATGGCACATTCTTTTATGCCAAAGGAATGACTCATCACTATTTTCTTTAGACATAAAGCTAGAAACTTCTCCTGAGGAAGATGTTTCATGTAAATCCATCTTGTACATGTTCCCTCTCCTGGGAGCTCTGACCAGGATATGCTCTTGAGGAATGGTCACCCCGGGCTTGAGAACGATGCAATCATGCTCAGTGAAGAGCATATGGTGTTTCTGATCACAAAATTGGGATACACTCAAAAGATTGTATCCAAGTTCTTTGACAAAGTTTACCTTTTCAATGCTGAGCTTACCATTTGTGACTCTGCCCCTTCTAGAAATGTAACCACCAGAATCCCCTCCAAAAGCAACTGGTCCTCCATCAATTTTCTCAAAATTTTGAAGCAGAGAACCATTTCCAGTCATGTGCCTAGAACAACCACTATCAATAATCCAAACGTTCTTCTTGGTCTTTAGCTATTCCTGTACAAAATGAGGTGATTAGTTACACTTAGAAACCCAATCCTTATTGGTCTTGGGCTTATTAAAATGAGTTGAAGACAATGTAATAGTAAGTGATCCTATATTCAAGCTTTGAGGATCATTTGCTATTGTTGATGAAGAACTTTTAGTCGCATGGTTTTCCTTTATCTTCCACACCACCTTTGGAAGATTGGGCCTGACCTTCAAAGCTTCAGAAGTTTTGACAACTTCGGAAGTCTTGGAGACTAGACCTTCGGAAGATCTTGCTTTCACTGCTGCAAGCTTCAGTACTTCGGAAGTATTCCTTTCTTCCGAGACCAACTTTTCTTCCGAAGGCAATTTTTCACTTGTCTTCTTCTTCATTTTGGAGCTTCCAAAGGAAACATATTTTCCTTCCAAGCTATTTGTTCTTTCTTCTTCTTCTCATAAATTTTCTTCTTGGTCATGTGGATGGTAATTTTGGGATTATACTTGTAATCCTTAACCAGATGATAAGTACTACCACACATGACATAGTTGAGTTCCTTCCTTCTGAGAGTCTTCTTTTAAGAGCAAGACTGAGTTTGATCACTTTTCTTTTCCACCTTCATCTTTGTAGATGATGCAAAAAGCTTCTTAGAGAGAGACTTGCTCTTGGAGCTGGATGGTTCAGGCTGTGTAGTAGTGGTACACAGCTGGTCAGTCTTCTTCTTCTTACTGGAATGATTTGGAACTAAACTAGAACACCTGGTACTAGAGTTCATAGTTGAGTCTTCAGTCTTTACCGCTTCAAAACCTGCAGAAATAAACACTTGTTTTTGCTTTGAGTCAAAAGTGGCCTTGATTTCTTGAGCCTTCTTTGATCTTCTCTTAGCTCTTCTAATCAAGTTCTTTTTCTTTAACTTGGTCATTTTCAGACTCTTTCCTCTCCTTATGAGAATAGTGACCTTTCTTTGGATGACCTTCTTCACTCTTCTCTGAGTCATCATTCACTATCTCCTCTTCATCCTCTTCAACAATGGAGTCTATAAGGGGAAGCTCATCTTCACAAGTTCCATACCTTGGAGATCTTACAGACAATAGAGTGTGTGGAGGAGCTAACTCAGTAGATCCCAGTCCCTGCTTATTCTGATAACAAACTTTTTCATGTAGGGATGAGGATATTATGTTCTTGAAGGTCTCTTCTTCAATAACACATTTTTTGCCCTGGCTTTGCTGATCACAAGCTCAGCCTGGCATTTAGTTAACTTTGAGATGAGATCTTTAATTTGAGTCTTGTAGTTTGTATGCTTATGCTTAAGAGTTGAAATGGTTTTCTCTAGATCTTCTATCTTAAGTTTATAATCATTTTCAGCTCTTTTAAATTCAGCTTTTAAGATATTTAAGGACTCAAGATTAGATATCATCTCTAAGTTATAGGACCTGTATCTATTAACTTTAGCAATGCATTCAGAAGTACAAAGATGTTCCAATACTTTGGCTTCATCATGATCTGCCATTAGTGCTTGGTTTGGAGAAGCATCCTCAACCTGAAAGCTCCAGTCAATGCCTCCTTCTTCAACAGCAACACTTTGGTACCTTGCACTCCCTGACAAAGTGTCCCATTTGGTTACAGTTGTAACACTTTACCTTGCTTTTGTCCAGCCCAAACTTTCCACTGGCTGCATTGCTGGGAAACCTTCTCCCAGTCCTCTTGTAGAACTTCTAGGCTCTATGAGTAAGTAGAGCCATCTGCTGGACTATTTCCATATATTCCAGATCATCTGGATGGATACAGTCTAGGTCTTCAAAGGTGAAGAGAAAGTTTCCTAAACTTTCATCAGAAGACATAAAAGCTTGTGAAGAACTCGTCTCCTAGAATAGGCTTCCAGGGATGTAGCCTTCCCTTGGTGTCTCCGGAAAGGTGATGAAAGGACCCTTTTGTGATTTGTCCGAGTAGCAGATGAGATGCTGCTGTGGTTCCCTGCGATCCCTTTCAACCACATGGAGGGCTAAACTCTGATGAGTGTTGGAGTTACCAGATGAGTTTTGCATGTTCATCTCCATCTGATATCCACTGAGTATTCTATATAACTCAATAAGAGTAAGAGTCTTGAGGTTTTCAGTCCTCTTAATGACCACATAGTAGTGTGTCCATTGTCAGGGAAGAGAGGCCATGAACTTCCTAACAATATCTCTATTCTCAATGGTTACTCCAACATCAGCTAGAGTATCCACAATCTCAACGTACCTGAAGTATTGTTGAGTCATGGTTTCATCTGTCTTGAAGGTGAAGTTTTCAAACTGTTGCTTCAAGAGGTCCTTCTTGTTTTCTTTGGCTTCATTGGACCCCTCATACATCAGCTTCAGTGCATCCTATAGCTGTTTGGCAGTCTTGCACTTCTTGAAACCTCTGTAGATGGAGTTAGGAAGAGCAGTTTGAAGGGCTATCATAGCTTTCTGATCAATATCAATTTTCTTCCAATCTTCTTTAGAAAATTCATCCCTTTTCTTTGGTATCATACCACCACCAGCAGCTGAAGTGGTGCATGGTACATAAGGTCCATTGACAACTGACTCCCACATCCTGGAATCTTGAGACTTGATAAAGCCTTCCATTCTTTGGCACCAAGTATCAAAATCCTCAGGGGTGATTAGTGGGGACTTTATCAAAGTTATAGTTTCCATATCAGCCTTTGAGATAGCTGCCATTTGAAAAGTTAGGTGAAGTGTAAAACTAAGAGGATTTAAGATGGTGAGATCTTACAATCAAGAGCCTGGAATGCTCTGATACCAATTGCAGGACCGGTAAGGGTACTTAATTTTGCAATTAGCTTCACAAGAGGAGTGATCTTAGTTCACTTAACCACTCAAATAGGGAACTGGTAACTTCACTGATGATACAAAGCAACACAAGTAATATTAAAGAGATAGAACTATAAGAACAAGAACAAAGTCACAAGAACACAAGATTAAGTTTTCAAGGAAGTTGTATATTAATTCTCTAGTTCTATTACATGTGTTTGCAAGTATATCTAATTACAAGAACCGGAGACTATTTATACTACAACCTACAACCGTCAATATACAAAAAGACAGTTGGAATTTTGACTAATCTAGACAACAAGATCAATCTATAGTCAAAAGGCAGATTTTCTTTTGACTAGTGACTATGACATGCCATAGCTCACTGACTAATCTAATACAGACAAGTCTACAGGAATAAAAATGGGAAGTTACAGTCAAAGACTTTTTTATACTGTTTGATAAAGTATGGAAGTTTCACCAACTAATGTTAGCAGGTGAGTCTTCAGAGCAGCAGCAGAAAGTACATCAGATTTATCAAAAAGTAACCTAGAGAAAGCATCTTTTCTCTATCTTTGGAAGAAATCTGTCTTCACAGCAAAGTGTCTTCGGAAGACTTTGTCTTTTGAAGCTTCGAAAGACTTCATCTTTGGCTTCAGAAGAAATGAGTCTTTGGCTTCGGAAGATTTCACACATGTAATAATTTTCTGATACGTGTGAAACTTCCGAAGTAACTTCTTCTGAACTGTTGGCTTCGAAAGATTTTACACTTCGACTTATTTGTGAGTGTAAAACTTCCGAAGCTAGTTCATCTTTGTTCGTTAGTGCATGCAGGAAGACTTGGTTGTTCTGGTATCCTTTGGTTGCATCATCCTTTAATCTTCAAATGTTCCTTACAGAGTGATCAAGCAAAAGATCAAGAGGGGTGAGCTTGTTGACTTGCATTCTCCACCAAGTCAGGCTGCACCTAAAGCTGAGGTCAAGATTGAACCACAAGAGACAACTCAACCAGGACCTAGTGCTACATCACAGCCAGCTTCATATTCTAATCCACAGAAGGATCCTAATCCTTCTCCTTTTGAACTTGTGAGGGAAGAGGAACCAACTGAGGGAGACAATCAAGAAAAATTTGGTGTTGCAGGCCAGTCTCCTTAGTTAAAATATAGAAAGAGGAAAAGGATGGCCATTATAAGGGACAAGAAAAAGAAGAAGAAGTCCAAAGCATCCACCTCTACACCTCAAGATGGGTCAGAACATCCTGAGGATGATCAAGAAGAGGTTGCTCATCCAATTCCTATTCAAGTAGAGCCTCTTGCTACTAAGAGACCCATCGTGTCTTGGATGTTTACCACCAATCCAGACAAATGGTATGTCACTAGAGATCAAGGGTTAAAGATGTGTACCTCTGGCAAAACATACTTGACCTTCCTCTGCATGATCTCTATGACATGAGAAGTTACTTTGAAAGTATGAGGAATCCTGACCAACTGTTGATGAAGAGAATGGTTTTGATTCTGATAAGGGCTGTCAATAGATGAAGATCAAGATTTAAAGGTCTCCTCAAGTTTTGGTAGCATCAGCCTAGGGGATTTTGTAAGGTTTATACTTAACGGCTGATGCAACCAAAGAATCCAAAGAGCTCTTAGCTTGCATGCATGAAGTACATAGTAAAGTTACTTCGGAAGTTTTACACCACTCAAAGGAAATAAACTAAGTGTAAAATCTTCCAAAGCCAAATGACAAAATCTTTCGAAGCCAAAGATGATGTCTTCCGAAGCTTCAGAGACAAAGTCTTCTAAAGCCAAAGACTGATTTCTTCCAAAGACAAAGAAGGCATGCTTTCTCTGAACACCTTTTGACAAAAGCTGAATAACTTTTCGCTGCCACTCTGAAGACTCACCAACTTATATGAGTTGGTGAAAAGGTCCGTACTTTTGTCAACTGTAGATTATGGTCATTGGTCTATAACTTTGTACTTTTGTACGTTTTATCCTTTTTCTAATAGATTAGCATGTGAGCTATGGTATGTCATAGTCACTAATCAAAAGGCAATCTGCCTTTTGACTCTACATTGATCTTGTTGTCTAGATTAGTGTTTCCAGCTGGCCCTCAAAGTAAGGATGGCTGTAGGATGTAGTATAAAGTGTCTTAAGTACTTGTCATTTCTTATGATGCTTTGTAACACTTGTAAGAGAACTTGAGTGCAATATACATCATTCTTGAAAACAAATATTATCTTGTTGTTGTTCTTGTTCTGTTTCATATTTATTTGTGTTTACTTAGTATCTTCAATATAAACCCGGTTCCCTATTTTATTCGTTAAGTGTTCTAAGTCTCTTCTCATTGTAAAACTATTGCATTTACCCCCTTCAATGGTCCTACAAGGAAGAAGACAATGGCAAGAAAGAGAGCTGACCCTGAAATCAGTACACATCATAGGGGTAGAGGACAAGGTGTGATAAGAAGACGTCGGACCCTGATGATGACTGTGTCACCAGATAAAGATATACTAGCATCTGAGCCTCTAGTGACTGTAAGTGAGGTTGTTCATCAAGAGACACCTGTGACTGTTACAGAAGCTATTACTGTAACAGAATCACGTATTCCCACGACAGATGATGTTCTAAGCACACCTCTGAGAGGTCAAGGCGATGATACACTTAGTATGGATGATTTTATCAACACTCCTACTAAGTAAAGACATACTCCAGAAACATCTCCTAGTTCACAAACATCTATTATACTTGAATAGAGAGTTCAAGTATTAGAGAAGGAGATGTTGGAGAAAAGTCAATAGATTTATGATTTACATGCATTGAATCAAGAGAAGGATGAGAGTATTAAGAGTCTTGAACATCAGCAACAATTCTTATTTAGCTATTTTCAGATCTTAGAGAACAACATCAATGATTTCACTTCCAGATTCCCATCTACTAAAGTTGGTGAGTTTAGTGGATAGTAGTTTGCTGATCCTGATCCAGTTGTTCCAGTTTTTGATCCTGTTGTTACTGTTCAAACAACAAAGATCACTAAGGTTGATCCAGAACAAAATGTGACTATGAATGAAGAAGCTTCTGATGTCAACCTGTGGTTCATGATATTGGTTAAGTTATAGTTACACCTTAGTACGTTATTCAGCATACACAAGAAGAAGATGATGATGGTTTAGAAAAAGTTGATTATGAGTTTAGTGATGATGATGATGATAAAGGTGATAATGATGATGATGATGATGATAATGGTGATGATGATGACAAGGATGACAAATGTTAGGAGAAAGATGAGGGAGATGATGATGAGGGAGGAGATCTGGGCACAACTCCGGGTCCTTCTAGTGAATCAAGTTCTGCCAATGTCTCTGGACCAAGGCCTGATAATCCAAAGGGCTATAAACCATTAGATCCAACCACGGAGGAGATGTATGAGAAAGAATTTTACACTTTCCAACAAAAAATACTAGCCAAGGAATCTGATGAGGATATGGGTCTGTTTGATGATTTAGACGAGTCAATTAATTATACTTACATATTTGGTAATAGTCTGACAAACTTATTTTCTGATATTCAATTAGAAGAGGGAGAGATTTCCACTGACTCTATAGTTGAACAACATACATCTAAAATAGAAGATGTGATAGGAAAGATTGATTTACATCAGGTTGGAGATTTATCTATGCTTGCTCGTCCACCTCCAGCTTATGTGCATACACTTAGACATTCCAAACCGTTTACTCGGTATGGAAATTCAAAGCCTGTTATAAGTTGGGCTTACGATGGAGAGAAGAAGATGTATGTTGTGAAGAGACGCATTGTAGCAATAGAGTATTATCAAGATGAACATGATTTTCATACATTGAGAGCATCTGATCTATATGCTATGGATCGTGTTCCACTTATCAACACGAGCAATTATAGAATGACCAATTGGATTAGGAACATGATTTGGTGTCAAACCAAATCCAACTTCAAAGACTTCAAAACTGCCAAATCCAAAGTCATTGAAGATGAAAGACGTATAGATCCAAACACTAACAAGCCAATGAAGATAAGAGTGTACAAGCATCCCAGATATGCTAGAAAGATTCCAATACATGCCCCCATACCAATTAATAGTTTGTCAAAACTAATGTGGTGGGGTTATGAAAAGACTACTGGGCATGCTATGATCCACTATGTTGATAAAGAGTACTGTATCATCGACCCTGTTGACTTCCTTAAGATTAGAATAGAAGATTTGATCAGGCTTCAGGCTTGTCCAATTAAAGCTGATGAATCTGTTCATTTCATAGCAGCTTAATTTGGTTGGTTGATTACGAAGGCCCTGAACAACAAGATGTATGCTTATGGGGGGAGTTACAAATTTGCAGACGTAGACTTCTGAAGATTTGGTGCACCGAGCAACAAGATGTATGATTGTTGGGATTGATCCTAAAGGCTCAGGAAATCAAAAGAAGATTTTGAAGAATAAGTCGCGCAAGAACTTTGATCCACGTGAGATGTAGTTCTCATGCGAGACCTTTTGGTTTAGTATATATATGTTGCTGTAAGATCAAGATGATTATCTTAGAGGCTGATGCTAACCAAAGATCACCCAGCATGCACTAAAGTTCAAGGAAGTACTTCAGAAGATTTAGCAATGAACAAAGAAAATTAACTAAATATCAAATCTCTCAAAGCCAAAGACAGAAATCTTCCAAAGCCAAAGGTGATGTCTTCAGAAGCTTAAAGACAAAGTCTTTAGAAGCTTGAAGACCAAACTATTCCGAAGACTAAGAAGACATGTGTGTCTGACATACTTTTCACAACAGAAGAAGACCTTTCTGCTGTCAGCTCTAAAGACTCACCAACTTATATAAGTTGGTGATTACTTTTGTCAACTGCACATCATGGTCTTTATTTGTAACTTCCTACTTTAGTACTTTTATCCTTATTGTAATACAATAGGATGTGAGGTATGGCATGTCATAGTCATATGTCAAAAGACATTCTACCTTTTGACTTTACATTGATCTTGTTGTCTAGATTAGTGTCCAGCTAGCCTTCAAAGTATGATCGGCTATAGGATGTAGTATAAAGTACCTCATGTATCAGTCTTTAGGACTAAGCTTTGTAATACTTGTAAAACACTTGAGAGCAATATACATAATCCTTGAAAACCAATCTTTGTGCTCTTAAGTGTTCTTACTTGTTATTCTTAGTTTCACTACCTGGTTCCTTATTTGAGGGATAATGGCTTGGGTTTTAGGCTCATCAGGTTGAGACTGAGGAGACTCAACACTTATATTGAGGTCAATGGTGGAGGATGGTAGGATCTCTGGCTAAGTGGGAACCCTGAGTTCCACTCGAGGCGTTTTAGTATGAACAGAGGGGACCTGATCAATCAGAGTAGATTGATCAGGGGTTCGCTTGGGGCGTCTGGTGTATGTAATCTTTATTGGGTGGGAAGAAGTAGTTGGCATTTGAGTTGGGAGGTCTGGTGTGGGTTCATCACCTGCTGGGCTTGTAGGGATGTCACCAGGAGCCGTTGGCTCAAGCATACCTGGGAGATGATCAGTAAATCTCCCTATGAAATTGGTGGACACCTTCTTCAAGGTCTTGAAGATGCCCGACCTCATGTGTGGGACCATTAGAGTGTCTACATGTTGTAGTCTGTTTTGGTCCAGCTCATAGTTGATGATATGCTGAATAAACCGGGGATACATGAAAATGAATCCCGGGTAAGATTTCCTCGCAAATTGTTTAGCACAAACCTTAAATAGTTGAAACAGAGGCCTTTTACCATTCCATGGACAAGGTAGCCCAGATCATATGGGATTTGATCCCATCCCCCTGATTTGTTGGATAGACAGTGTAGAACGATGTGTAACAAGAATTTCTAGTTATAAGAGAAAATAAACTTGTAAACAGTGGACTTGTGCACATCACCACCATATCCCATCTGAGTGTATGTGTTTGCTAGCTCAGATTTGGGGAATTCAGTAGGGGCGCTTCGTCATGAAGCTCTAGATGCTCCCTGATGGTAGATTCAGAAATGATGATCTCTTGTCCGCTGATTCTTGACCTGATGACCCTTTCATCATTCAGAGTTTCACAACTATCGTTTGCCCAAAATTCGATCATGTGATTAGAGTATATGGTGGGGTTTATAGTGAGGGCGATAAAGTATGTGAAGTGGAACAAAAAATCGATGATAGGGGCAAAGTCAACATCCTTAGAGAAATCAAGGATGGCGACTTGGTTATGTTGAGGATTGAGAGCCATTGTAAGAAAGTATTGTTTGATTGAAGGAATTTGAGAGAGTGAAGACGATAATGGGAGTATTAGATTTCAGTGGTGGTAAAAAGGTAAAGAAAGGGAGTCAGTAGTTTTAAATAGGGGGTAAACGACCATACCGATAAGGTGAAAAGACAGTTTGGGTGTGTACTTGAGTACGGAGGCAAGGTAGATAATTTAAAATATTCTGAAAAGATCTTAATCTCTACAAAGTGGAGCCCAAAGGTTTCCATTACATAGTAAAAGTTTTCTTCCGAAGGGAAAGTTACTTCCGAGAGAAAAGACTTCTTTCGAGAGGAAGTTAATAATCTTTGGAAATAAATTTGATCTATGATCAAATTTTCTTCCGAGAGTAAAAACTCTTCAGAAGAGAGTACTAAAGTGAAGGAATTTACCTTCGGAAGATATAAAGATCTCTTCCGAGGGCAAATTTCTTGTCGGAAGAATTTCCACTTAGAAGAAAAACTTTAGTAACAGGGCTTAGATTGTAATTAGACAACATAAACAAAACATATTTTAAAAAGGTTTTCAAAAGAAATAAACTAGTCAAGGTTAATCATCCCAATAGCTGTGATTAAGTATTTAAATCTTTGTTCATCAAAGGCTTTGGTGAACAAGTCAGCATATTGTTCATTTGAAATAACTTTTACTAGTTTAATCAAGTGTTTCTCATGAATATCTTGAATGAAATGATACCTGATGTCAATGTGCTTTGTCTTGGAGTGCTTGACAAGATTTTCTGTAATGGAAATAGCACTCGTGTTGTCTATATGGATAGGAGTATTCATGAAGTTGAATCCATAGTCTAACATCTGATTTTGAATCCATAGCAGTTGAGCACAGTAGCTCGCAGCAGCAATGTATTCAGCTTCAGTAGTTGATGTAGAGACACATGATTGCTTCTTGCATTGCCAGGAAATAATCCTTCCACCAAGAAATTGACATCCTCCTGATGTGGATTTCTTGTTAATGTTGTAGCCACCATAATCACTGTCAAAGTTCCCATAGAGATTGAAATCCTTATTCTTAGGATACCAGAGACCCAGTTTAGGAGCTCTTTTGAGGTATCTAAGAATCCTTTTGATGGCAGTTAGGTGAGACACCTTGGGAGCAGCCTGATATCTTGCACAGATGCAAGTTACAAACATGGTATCAGGTTTACTAGCTTTGAGATACATCAGAGATCCAATAATTACCCTATACTGATGCTGATCAGTATCCTCACCCTTGAAATCAAGACATAGATTGTGATTTCTGGGTATAGGTGTCTTGGCTGTCTTACAATCTTTCATCTTAAATCTTTCTGAGATGTCCTTGACATACTTAGACTGGTTGATAAAGAATCCTTCTTCCATCTGCTTCACTTGAATCCCAAGAAATAAATCCATCTTTCCCTTGGAGCTCATCTCAAATCTTTCTCATGATGCTTTTAAAGTCTTTACATATTTGGTCATTTGAAGAACCAAATATGATGTCATCGACATAGACTTGAACAAGCAGTATGTCCTTCCCAGATTTCTTTATGAACAATGTCTTGTCTATGGTGCCTCTGGTGTAGTCAATTTTTAGGAGAAACTAAGACAAATTCTCATACCACAGCCTAGGTGCTTGATGCAGCCCATAAAGAGCTTTATCCAGTTTGCACATATAGTTGGGATGCTGCGGGTCTTCAAATCCAGGTGGCTGACACACATAGAATTCTGTATCTATATTCCCATACAAAAATGCACATTTGACTTCAAGTTAATAGACTATAAGTTCTTGGATGCTGCAAAATCAAGGAAGATTCACACAGCTTCAAATCTTGCAACAGGTGCAAAGACATCAGTGTAAGCTATGTCTTCTTCCTGTGTGTATCCTTGAACAACAAGTCTTGCCTTATTCTTGATAATCAAGCCTCTATCATCTCTTTTGTTTCTAAACACCCACTTGGTGCCAATAGGGACTTGGCCAGGTGGTAAAGGAAACAGGTTCCATACCTTTTTCCTCTTGAATTGAAGCAATTCCTCTTACATAGCATCAATCCAAGTGTTGTCCTTGAGGGCTTCTTCCACCTTCTTTGGTTCTAATTAAGAGAGAAAGCATGAGTACAAGCATTCATTCCCATTATGGGTTTGACTTCTTGTTCTCACATCTTCTGATACATCCCCAATGATGTTTTCAGCTGGATGAGTGTTGTAAATCCTGAACCTAGGAATTACATCTAATTGCATAGATAGGTTTAGGTTTGAGAAGTTTTTCTTAGAACTTCGAACACCTTCTCCAGCTAATGTCTCACATTCATTCAATGAGGAATGATTGATTGAATGAGTGATATCATCAATGGCAGTATACTGTGAAGCAGCATCATCAATGGTAGTATACTGTGAAGCAGCATCAACAGTTGCATGTTCCTCCATGTCACTATCTTCATCATCTTAGTGTTGAGTGCTTGAATTGTCAACTGTTAGGTCTGAAAAATAGTCTAATATTATCAACGCAGACAAAGTCAACAAAAGTCAACATTAAAGTCAAAGTCAACTCAAAGTCAAGATGACACGTTCGAAACGAAGATTAGTTGTGAGTCGTTGAAGATAAAAAGAACACGGGTTATAGAGTTAATATATATTTTGTTGTCAACAAAATATATATTTAATCTTTATTTCGTAGTTTGTGTCTTAATTGTAAAATCATAATTATCATGTTTTAATGATAGTTTAGGGGGCTAATTGTCATTAAGTCAATTAACGGGTCCCGAACTAGTACACGAGACAACTGAGAAGATTGTTCAGATAAGAAACCGCATGGCCGCAGCGCGAGACAGACAGAAAAGCTATGCTGACAAACGACGAAAACCTTTGGAATTTCAGACAGGTGACAAAGTTTTATTAAAAGTCTCACCGTGGAAAGGCGTAGTTCGGTTTGGTAAGCGAGGAAAGCTAAATCCGAGATACGTTGGACCATTTGAGATAGTGGAAAGAATTGGCCTAGTGGCTTATCGACTAGCCTTACCTGACTCATTGAGTGGAATCCATGATGTATTCCATGTTTCAAACCTAAAGAAATGTTTAACGGATGAAACGATGGTCGTACCACTGGAGGAAGTTCAAGTAGATGAACAACTACGCTTCATTGAGGAACCGGTCGAGGTGATGGATCGTGAGGTGAAAACGCTTAAGCAAAGCAAGATACCCATCGTCAAAGTTCGTTGGAACTCGAGACGTGGACCAGAATTCACGTGGGAACGTGAAGACCAAATAAAGCTTAAGTACCCTCAGCTATTCGAAAGGACGATGCCAGCCGGCGAAGGTACTGATTAAATTTCGGGACGAAATTTTCTTTCAACATGGGGATGATGTGACAACTCATCCAAAACTCACACGATTTCGATTTCCTTGTGCCAAGGCAGTAGACCAGTAATGGAACACTCACCATGTAACGCAATTTTCGGGACGAAAATTCTTTCAACATGGGGATAATGTGACATCCGGTAATTTTCCGTTACCAAACTCCGTTAGTTCCGTTAAGTCTTGCATACACGTGTCGGGAGCACACACTAGTTGTCGTTGAACGTTGGTGACTTAATAATAATTAATAATGTTAAACAAATAATTACTATGTTGATTATTAGTCGTGATTATGTGATTTAAATGTTTATTGTAAATTTTATCGCATAATGTGGAAACGTGTGTATTTAATTCGTGCATTGTGTGACTAGTAAAGATAAAGTATATAATTGTTATTATTAGTTCATATGTTTATTATTGTGGTTATAAACATCTTAAAAGGGTGTTAAAAGCTTAATCTTTACAAAATACAAAGTGCAAGGGTTAAAAGGGTAATTATGCAAAACTTTGTTGATTAAAACACAAAAACCCAACCCTAAACACCCTATTCGGCCGCGACCTGCACTCCCTCACCCTCACCATCGCGAATTCAGCCAAGAACAACCATTCACATTCGAATTTGGATCGATTTCAAGGCACACAACAAGTTAGAATCATCAATTGCAAGCCATTACACGTTTAAAGGTTAGATTTTTACATGTTTTTGATGGTTTTTCAAGGAGGCCGAACCCTAGTTCGAAAATCTGCAATTGGATGTTAATTCTTGTTTGTTTGGTGATGTTATGATGTTAGTTAGGTTGTATTGATGCTAGTTAACGTTGATTATGCAAGAAAGTTTGGATTTTGGTTGTTTGTTCATATGATCATCTTGGCCGTGAGTTTGAGGCTATTTTGGATCAAATTGGATGTTGAATGATGGTTGTTTGATGTTGTTATTATGTTAGTTGGATTGTATATATGCAAGTTAACGTCGATTATGCAAGAAAGCTATGATTTTGATACTTTGTTCATAGGTTACTAATAATAGTAACTTTATTTTGCATGAATTGATGATTGGTTGATGTATGAATGTTATGAATGTGTTTGTAATGATGTTTAGATGCTAGATGGTTGATATGAATGTTAGGAATTCAAGAATGCATGTTGTAGTTCATACCTTACTAAAGATAGTAACTTTTGGGTATGAAAGTTGATGAATCATGATGATTAGGTGTTGTTGATCATGTTTAGATGTTGTCATGGACTTGAATTGGTATATAATTGATGAATTCATGAATGTAGTGTGAGTTTGATGAATTTGGGATGAACTTTCCCAAAAGGGAAACTTTAATTGTGCAAATCCTTGAATTGGATTATTTGAGCATGTTTGGGATATTAGGATCATGCTAGTGTGTTCATGGATGATTTCTAAGTTGATTAAATGTGTTGTCTAGGTTATATGAATGTTGATTTGGTTTGTTACCTGTTTTGGCCTGTTGTAATTCGCATGACTTGTATGATAATTGGTTGTATGATGATCTAGGTAGTACATGTGGTTAATGAAGTGCTATATGTAATCAAGTTGTATGTGAGCATGTATGTCATACTGTTGTGTTAGTATTAACGAATTATCACCTATAATGTCACCAACGGGTCAAACGGGTCAACTGGGTCAAATGTGTCTTGTCTTTCTTAAACCTTGAGTTCCTTGGTTTGTAGAGCACTTAGGGTTTCGTGTTGATTTTGTATACACGTACTTATGTACTCTTGTGTTCTAGGTGACCTTTGAAGGTTGTCTTTTTCTTTCAAGTTAAGCTCTAGGTTAATTCTTGCGCGCATCAGGTGAGTTCTTGCCCCACTCATTTTACATAATCTCTTTTGGGGGAGATAGCATACTGTTGATCACAAACGCTTTTTTATATATATGAGTGTGTATAATATTGATATAGTGCTGTTTACCATGGAAAAGTCCTCACACTTTCGGATTGTTAATATTGAATAGCGGGGAAATTTTGGGTAGTACTACTGGGTCTGACGAGCCCCACCTGTGCGACTCGATGTCAAACGGGTGCAATTTTGTCCTAACACATATTCGTCACGACCTGGTAAGTCGTGACGGGAGGCAACAAACGTAACACAGTCAGCTTCGATCGCGAAATCACTATGATTAATATTTTTATGTTAATAGACTAGCTATCTATTGCAATACACTACTTATGCTCTGGAAACTGTTGATTGGTTTATATTTTAACGCAAACTCTTGAACTCACCAACCATGTGTTGACTTGTTTAGTATGCTATTCTCAGGTTAAGGTTGCCAGTTGCCTAGGAGCACGCACACCAGCATCGTTGAGTTGTCTACATTGTTTGTTTACACATTTGGGTTTATTTTCCTATTTAACATTTGTGTTTGGGGCGCGTATGTTTTGCGCATTCTCTTTACATACTACTTGTTTTGGGTTTTCTAGTTTTAAAAACGCTTCCGCAGTATTTTAAACGTTAACTCTGGTTTTGTTTATTTATCATATAGAGTCGTTCTTGGTAACTAATGACTGAGATCCTGGTATGTCACGCGCCTCGCGGTAAAACCCCGCTCGCGGATTTTGAGGGTGTGACAGATTGGTATCAGAGCCATTGGTTATAGGGAACTAGGTTGCATACACACACTAGACTATAACCGCATAGTTGTTAGTTACTTATCGCTTACTCTCCTTACTGTATACTCATTGGCATACGCAACACGTACTTCGCAGCATGGCATCGACGTCCAGAAATTTAGGCAAGAGACCTGCACGATCTGAGTCACCTCCTACTTCTCCCGTACCAGATAGGGGATTTAACTGGCCTCGACATCCTTATCCTCCTAGTGAGATAGACTGGGATCAGCCTTTCATACCTCCTGAGCTCGATCCTCCGCGTAACTGGGATTTTTACCCCACTTACATAAACCGTATGGCTTATAGAGAACGCGTACCACCTGTAGCACCTACACGACCTAGGACTAGGTCATCAACCGCCTCTACTTTGCCTACACTTCCTACCTTGAGCATCCCTCTGGAGCAGGCATTTGCAGCTTTGGTAGCCACACTGGACACAGAGCGACAGCGGATTAGAGGACTCACTGATGAGAACTCTGCATTACGATCTGAGATGCGTCAGTTGCGTTTCCAGGTAGATACGCTTCAGGAGATACTTTTGATTGGCCATTGGTGGACATCATACGTTGGCAGGCAACGTGGTAGCACTTAGTGGGCGCATGGACGCACAGGATCACCATAACATAGTGATCGATGATAGGTTTGCTGATTTTGAGGCACAGCTAGCAGCACTTCAGGTTGTTGAAGCCCCTGCACCTTTGGTGGAATGCTCAGGTACAAATGCTGGGTCAAGCCGTGGCCAATGAACTACCTTGGGATGAGTTTAAAGAAATCATGACTGAAGAATATTGCCCCCGGAATGAAGTGCAGAAACTGGAGATTGAGTTCTGGCAACTCAAAATGCAAGGCTCAGAAATTGAAGCCTACACGACTCGTACTCATGAGTTAGCCACTTTATGCCCAGGTATGGTGAATGAAATGCACAAGAGGGTGGAGCATTATATACGGGGATTGGTGCCTGAAATTCAAAGTATGGTAACTGCTTCTAACCCCACTACCATACAACAAGCTATCCGAACCGCCCACAGGCTGACTGACCAGGCAGTTGAGCAAGGTCGGTTACCTAAACGGGGTGCGGTGGCAAGCGTGCCCTACTAGAAACGCAAGTGGGATGGTTCAAGCAACAAGGGATCGTCATCCAGTAGCCAATCTCAACCTCAACAACAGCAGCAAAGTCAGCAACAACAACGGAAGTTTGATAACAACCGAAGCTTCGACCAGGCGACTCACTCAAATCAAGGGCCCGGTGGGTATGGTGGAAGACTGCCGAAGTGCAACCGGTGTAACTACCACAATGTGGGTCGATGTGATAACTACAAGTGTCAACGATGTGGGAAGATTGGTCATGCAGCCAAAGACTGTCGGGGTGAACTGATGAAGAAGCCACAACAATCACAAGAAACTTCGAAAGGTTGTTTTGAGTGTGGAAAAGAAGGCCATTACAGACGCAACTGTCCCCAGCTTAAGAGGAATGGTAATGGCAACAACAACAATGGGAACAACAGCAATAATAACAATGGCAACAACAATAACAACAACAATGGTAATGGCAACAACAATGGAGGCAATAACAACAATGGAGCCAAAGGAAGAGCCTTCGTCATTGGCTCAGGTGAGGCTCTAAACGACCCTACAACAGTAACTGGTAAATTTTCGGTTAATGGTCGTTTTGCTACTGTATTATTCGATACCGGAGCCGATAGAAGTTTCGTGTCCACTAGGTTTTGTAGTCTTTTAAGTGATATGCCCTCAGCCTTAGAATCTAAATACACCGTGGAGTTAGCTAACGGCACACAGATTCACGTAACGCATATTCTTAGAGACTGCAAGATAGAGCTTGCTGGTCATACATTCACTATAGATCTCATGCCTGTTACATTAGGAAGTTTTGATGTGGTAGTAGGCATGGATTGGCTTTCCGATAAACAAGCAGAAGTCATATGCCACGAGAAGATCATACGGATTCCCATTGGTGAAGAAGTCCTTACGGTCAGAGGTGATAGGAGTGGTGCGGTGATAGGCATCATCTCGTTTATGAAAGCACAGAAGTTGTTACGAAAGGGTCGACTGGCCATATTGGCACTCGTCACAGATAAACAGATCGAGGAAAAGAAGATAGAGGATATCCCCGTAGTTCGTGAGTTTCTCGAGGTGTTTCCGGAAGACCTTCCTGGATTACCGCCTCATCGTCAAGTTGAATTCCAGATTGAGTTGAGTCCAGAAGCCGCTCCAATTGCGAGAGCACCGTACCGGTTAGCTCCGAACGAACTGCAGGAATTATCTGCCCAACTACAAGAGTTGTTGGATAAAGGGTTCATCCGACCGAGTTCGTCGCCCTGGGGAGCGCCAGTTCTATTTGTGAAGAAGAAGGATGGTACATTTCGAATGTGCATTGACTATAGGGAACTGAACAAGGTTACTATCAAGAATAGATATCCCTTACCTCGTATTGATGATTTGTTTGATCAACTGCAAGGATCAAGCTATTACTCTAAGATTGATCTGAGGTCTGGGTATCATCAGCTGAGAGTTCGAGAAGAGGACATCTCGAAAACTGCTTTCCGTACACGATATGGTCATTATGAATTTTTGG
Organism: Flaveria sonorensis; assembly: GCA_025506505.1. Lineage (NCBI taxonomy): Eukaryota > Viridiplantae > Streptophyta > Magnoliopsida > Asterales > Asteraceae > Flaveria > Flaveria sonorensis. Next base: position 41,211,739 of record CM046427.1, on the reverse strand, counting down.
TCATGCCATTTGGGTTGACGAATGCACCAGCAGTATTCATGGACCTCATGAATCGCGTGTGCAAACCCTATCTTGATCAGTTTGCTATCGTCTTTATTGATGACATACTGATATACTCAAGGACCGAGGAAGAACATGAGAAGCACTTACGTTTAATCTTGGAATTACTTAGAGAGGAACAACTGTATGCAAAATTTCTAAGTGTGATTTCTGGATACGTGAGGTACAATTCTTGGGTCATATTGTCAACGAGAAGGGAATACATGTTGATCCTGCTAAGATTGAAGTGATAAAGAATTGGTCTGTTCCTAAGACACCAAGTGAGATACGACAATTCCTTGGATTAGCGGGATATCGATTCATTGAAGGATTCTCTAAGATTGCACAACCTCTCACAGCCTTGACTCACAAGGGAACGACGTACAAATGGGGTGAGAGTCAGGAATCTGCTTTTCAGTTGCTGAAACATAAATGGTGTAGCGCACCAATATTAGCATTACCGGATGGTAGCGATGACTTCGTAGTCTACTGCGACGCTTCTATTCAAGGACTTGGATGTGTCTTGATGCAGCGGGATAAAGTGATAGCTTACGCCTCTAGACAATTGAAGATTCATGAGAAGAACTATACCACCCATGACTTGGAACTGGGTGCGGTAGTTTTTGCCTTAAAGATCTGGAGACATTACTTGTACGGTACCAAATGCACCATCTACACCGATCACAAGAGTCTTCAGCACATCTTTGAGCAAAAAGAGTTGAACATGAGACCGAGACGCTGGGTGGAATTGTTAAACGACTATGATTGTGCTATTAAGTACCACCCGGGGAAAGCAAATGTAGTTGCTGATGCGTTGAGTAGAAAAGAGACTGCTAAACCTTGACATGTGCGAGCTCTGCAACTAACAATTAGTACGCAATTACCTGAACAAATCCGAGAGGCTCAAACAGAAGCTTTGAAAGCAGAAAACATTGGGTCTGAATCGTTAAGGGGTATGGAAAAACAATTGGAAGTAAAAGCGGATGGAATTCGTTACTTCATGGATAGACTATGGGTACCTCTACATGGAAATCTGAGAGATTTGGTCATGAGTGAGGCTCATAAGTCCAAGTATTCTATACATCCTGGATCTGACAAGATGTACCACGATTTGAAGGCGCACTATTGGTGGCCTAACATGAAAGCAGATGTAGCTACTTATGTGAGTAAGTGTCTGACCTGCTCGAAGGTTAAAGTGGAGTATCAGAAACCATCTGGTCTGCTACAACAACCCGAGATCCCTATGTGGAAGTGGGATCAAATATCAATGGATTTTATTACTAAGTTACCTCGCACTTCTACGGGTTGTGATACAATATGGGTTATCGTGGATCGATTAACAAAATCTGCTCATTTCCTAGCGATAAAGGAAACAGATAAGATGGAGAAGTTAACCCGACTTTATCTGAAGGAGATCGTTTCGAGGCATGGAGTACCGATCTCAATTATTTCTGATCGCGATCTCGTTTCACATCACACTTTTGGCAGTCGTTGCAGAAAGCTTTAGGTACGCGATTGGATATGAGTACTGCCTATCATCCACAGACTGATGGTCAAAGCGAGCGTACTATACAGACTTTGGAGGACATGTTACGTGCTTGTGTGATTGACTTCGGGAATAACTGGGAAGTTCATCTACCATTGGTGGAATTTTCTTACAACAACAGTTATCACACTAGCATAAAGGCAGCACCTTTTGAAGCTTTACATGGGAGAAAGTGTAGATCACTAGTTTGCTGGGCTGAAATTGGTGATAGTCAATTAACGGGTCCCGAACTAGTACACGAGACAACTGAGAAGATTGTTCAGATAAGAAACCGCATGGCCGCAGCGCGAGACAGACAGAAAAGCTATGCTGACAAACGACGAAAACCTTTGGAATTTCAGACAGGTGACAAAGTTTTATTAAAAGTCTCACCGTGGAAAGGCGTAGTTCGGTTTGGTAAGCGAGGAAAGCTAAATCCGAGATACGTTGGACCATTTGAGATAGTGGAAAGAATTGGCCTAGTGGCTTATCGACTAGCCTTACCTGACTCATTGAGTGGAATCCATGATGTATTCCATGTTTCAAACCTAAAGAAATGTTTAACGGATGAAACGATGGTCGTACCACTGGAGGAAGTTCAAGTAGATGAACAACTACGCTTCATTGAGGAACCGGTCGAGGTGATGGATCGTGAGGTGAAAACGCTTAAGCAAAGCAAGATACCCATCGTCAAAGTTCGTTGGAACTCGAGACGTGGACCAGAATTCACGTGGGAACGTGAAGACCAAATGAAGCTTAAGTACCCTCAGCTATTCGAAAGGACGATGCCAGCCGGCGAAGGTACTGATTAAATTTCGGGACGAAATTTTCTTTCAACATGGGGATGATGTGACAACTCATCCAAAACTCACACGATTTCGATTTCCTTGTGCCAATGCAGTAGACCAGTAATGGAACACTCACCATGTAACGCAATTTTCGGGACGAAAATTCTTTCAACATGGGGATAATGTGACATCCGGTAATTTTCCGTTACCAAACTCCGTTAGTTCCGTTAAGTCTTGCATACACGTGTCGGGAGCACACACTAGTTGTCGTTGAACGTTGGTGACTTAATAATAATTAATAATGTTAAACAAATAATTACTATGTTGATTATTAGTCATGATTATGTGATTTAAATGTTTATTGTAAATTTTATCGCATAACGTGGAAACGTGTGTATTTAATTCGTGCATTGTGTGACTAGGGAAACTTTAATTGTGCAAATCCTTGAATTGGATGATTTGAGCATGTTTGGGATATTAGGATCATGCTAGTGTGTTCATGGATGATTTCTAAGTTGATTAAATGTGTTGTCTAGGTTATATGAATGTTGATTTGGTTTGTTACCTGTTTTGGCCTGTTGTAATTCGCATGACTTGTATGATAATTGGTTGTATGATGATCTAGGTAGTACATGTGGTTAATGAAGTGCTATATGTAATCAAGTTGTATGTGAGCATGTATGTCATACTGTTGTGTTAGTATTAACGAATTATCACCTATAATGTCACCAACGGGTCAAACGGGTCAACTGGGTCAAATGTGTCTTGTCTTTCTTAAACCTTGAGTTCCTTGGTTTGTAGAGCACTTAGGGTTTCGTGTTGATTTTGTATACACGTACTTATGTACTCTTGTGTTCTAGGTGACCTTTGAAGGTTGTCTTTTTCTTTCAAGTTAAGCTCTAGGTTAATTCTTGCGCGCATCAGGTGAGTTCTTGCCCCACTCATTTTACATAATCTCTTTTGGGGGAGATAGCATACTGTTGATCACAAACGCTTTTATATATATGAGTGTGTATAATATTGATATAGTGCTGTTTACCATGGAAAAGTCCTCACACTTTCGGATTGTTAATATTGAATAGCGGGGAAATTTTGGGTAGTACTACTGGGTCTGACGAGCCCCACCTGTGCGACTCGAGGTCAAATGGGTGCAATTTTGTCCTAACACATATTCGTCACGACCTGGTAAGTCGTGACGGGAGGCAACAAACGTAACACAGTCAGCTTCGATCGCGAAATCACTATGATTAATATTTTTGTTAATAGACTAGCTATCTATTGCAATACACTACTTATGCTCTAGAAACTGTTGATTGGTTTATATTTTAACGCAAACTCTTGAACTCACCAACCATGTGTTGACTTGTTTAGTATGCTATTCTCAGGTTAAGGTTGCCAGTTGCATAGGAGCACGCACACCAGCATCGTTGAGTTGTCTACATTGTTTGTTTACACATTTGGGTTTATTTTCCTATTTAACATTTGTGTTTGGGGCGCGTATGTTTTGCGCATTCTCTTTACATACTACTTGTTTTGGGTTTTCTAGTTTTAAAAACGCTTCCGCAGTATTTTAAACGTTAACTCTGGTTTTGTTTATTTATCATATAGAGTCGTTCTTGGTAACTAATGACTGAGATCCTGGTATGTCACGCGCCTCGCGGTAAAACCCCGCTCGCGGATTTTGAGGGTGTGACAACCAACAATATGGTATCAGAGCCATTGTGCTCTTGATTCTTTGATCTTTGTTTGGTTTCTAGTTCAAGTCACTGTTCTATTCACTTTCGATCTGATGTGTGTGTTTTGGATATGGAAATTGATTGAGGATTGCTCGATTTTAGTGTGGGAAGCTATAGGAATCATCAGATCTCAAATTCATTGAGATTTGGATAAGTTTGAGCTGATTTCATGCTGAAAAAGGCTGTTCAGATATGTTGGGCAAATTTACAGCTCGTCCAGCGAAATTACAGCTTCAATCAGCAAAACTATATAGTTTCACCTCGCGAAACTAGGGCTCCTTCAGCGAAACTAAGCTACTCTTAGTTTTTGGATCTGGTTTATTCGTTCCAGCGAAAGTACATGTGTTGAATGAAAGTTCATAGTGTTTGTGTGCCAATCCCAGCGAAATTGCTACCAAATTGTTCTCTGAACGAAAGTTCAACTAGTTTCGGGCGAAACTATCCAGCTTGACCCTAATTGCTTAGAAACCATTTAGTTGACATTAAAAGTATTTTTTTTCGGGGGGAGAATATCATTCAACAATTTTTGGAAAAATAATTTTAGTTTTGGGTGTTAAAGTGAATTTTAATATTTTAAAAGAAAATGTCGTTTTCTGCCGATTTCGAATCAGACAACGCCAAAATGTCACAAAGTCGGTTTGATTCTTTTGCAGCCATGAAAGATGAAAAGATATCTGATGTTGTTGATCGATTTTTGATGGTGGCAAACAACCTTAAGAAGTATGATGACCAGCTGGGAAACCATGAACAAGTCACAAAACTTTTGGACTCTCTTCCTCCACAGTGGAGTCCACAAGTTATGTTGTTAAAACAAGAAAGAAATTTTGCTGACTACAAACTCATGGAAGTTATCAACAAGTTGAAGTCATTTGATGGTGGTGTATCTTCAAGTGTTGAGATCAAAGAAACTAAAGAAGAAGTCAACCATGTATTAATGGCTGAGGTGGTAAACAGTGATGAGAATTATGTTGAGGATTTTGATCCTTTCAAAGAATTCAGCTGTGATATTCAAGGTGAGAGTGTTGGTGATGTTGATGCCTGTGCAAGCTAGTGTAAAATTCAGAAGCTACAGGATAGTGAAACAGATGAAGTGAAGCAAGAGGTTCAGGATGAAGAAAATCCAGAGGGAGATGAAGCTGAGGAAGCTAAGAAGAGAGCTACTAAGGAGGAAGAGTACAAAAAAAACACTCCCGTATGTCAATGTGAAAAATCCCTAGCTGCTGAAAAGATAGTCATGGGACTCCCCTATGAAATAGTTCAAGACATGTGTTCTCCTCCCTACAAAATTCGTTTATTCAGGGTTTATAAAGCTAACACATTATTGTTAGAAAGTGAAAAAGAATTAAAATGAATAAACAAAGAACTTAAAATCAATAAGTTCAAATATTTTATTATACTAAGAGAAGCTTTAAAAGAAAATGATCTTTTAAAAAGAAATCTTTTAGAAAAGAATGTTGAGACTAATGTTTTGAGCGAACGAGTCACATTAGCAGAATTTAAGACTAGCAAGCTTAAAACTAAACTTGATACATGGACGATATCAGGGATGAAACAGGAAGAACTATTCTCTAAGCAAAGGGGAGCTAGAATCAAAATGGGTGTGGGATGTGGCGAAACTTCATATGTTTATCCTCCTCCTAGCACTTACTGTTACTCTCCTATGCCTCAACCTCATCCATCTAATGATTTAATTGAAGCTGCAGATACTAATAGTTTACATGCAGATTTAAGCAGCGTTAATCACAAAGAGGTTTGAGATGAATATGATTTTCCTGCAGGTTTGGGGCTCATCAAGCAAGGATCTGATCTGCAAAATGATAATTCCACCTCTGATACTTCAAAACCATTATCAGTTGTTTCCAATAACTTCTTTAACAAATTCAAGATAGGTAACATCCCTTCATTTGTTCCTGTCAAGTTTGTCAAAGAAGGAACAACTGTGGAATCATCAAGCAATCAGAACTCAATAACACAAACCGACACAACAAGAGTCATCAATCAAGATCCATTGGAAGCTGACTTATGTATACAGGACTGGAAAAGTTCTGATGATGAACTAGAGATCATCAAGTCACCTAAAGTTATCAAGTGTCAAAAGCTTCCAACAGTTGAATCAAGACCTATACGGATCTCATCTCCAACTGCTAAGCAAATCAGCAGTACCTCCAAAGCTCAGCAGAAGCACTCACCATCTTCATCTGCTATCCATCAAGCTCGCCAGAAATCTGCCTCCAAGTCTACCAAATCACCAGTCATACAAAAGTCTATTCAGAAGAATGTTTAGATCTCAGCTCCCGGAACATCACAAATCAAATCACAGCCCAGTTCGAAATCCACATTGACAAATCCTCAAAAGGTTCAATTTCCATATATCCAAAAGAAGAAGCATCAAGGTTGTCAACAATCTGCATCAACCTCAAAGAAGGCACCACCCTCTCCTATTATCCACAGGACTACAAAGAACTAAAAGCCTTTCAAGGCTTGCTTTAGATGTGGAAAAGAAGGTCATGTGCTAAAGAAGTGCCCTCAGGTTCAAAGGCAAGCTTTAGGAGGTAAAGATAACACAGGTTGCTTCTCGAGTTCAAAAGGTAAAAACCACATATCTTTGAATGGTTGGATGAAGAACAATTTATCCAAACCTTCTCATGTGTAGCCGGTTTCACATGATTCAAAGATGAAAAAGTCCAATGTTTCAAAATTAAAATCTCTTCCTTCTGGTCTTAAACAGAAAATGATTTCCAAATTCAATTATTTCAAATCAAAAGTAATTTAATAGAAACAAATTTGGAAAGTAAAACAAAAAGAAAAGGATAAAGAAATAAATGATTTTTCAAAAGAATGTGTGCTTAAACAGGTTACATACACCGATGAAAAAGGAACTCCCAGGACCACGATGGCCTGGGTCCCCCTCTCTAACTAATCTGTTTATGAGTCCAGGAACAATTCAGGACGCATATCAGTAATCCGGTTTACTGACTGGGATTGTTCCTAATTCAAATTTGAGGCGGAACAAACAGGTTATGGTATCTCATCCACATTTTGGATTTTTATCTACTATTCACAATCACTGCATTTTTCTTGTTACTTCATTTCTCATGTTTTTGCTAGTATAATTTGGAAGACTCTCTTTAGTAAAATTCTTTTTTCAATTCCGTTTATTATATACTTAAAAAAAATGGAAATTTCTTTTTTTTTATTTCATGGCAGTTAAAAAAAATTTCGGGGGAGAATAAAATTTTTTTCAAGGGAACTAAGAACTTGATTTGGGATGACTGAGAAATGATAGTATGTCTTCTTGGTATGCTTATTTGCATGACTTGTACTTTGTGAGAAATGATAGTAACTGATGTAAATGTCTGTATCACTTAATATTCTAAAATCTAAAAAAGAAAGTTTCATTATATGATATGCTTGGTAGGCTCAGCCTGAAAACGAAGTAAACAGTGTTTCTGTAGTCTAACTAAACCTTTAGAACTCGGTGATAATGATCATTTTCATGACATCTCGGCCTGCACAAAGTTACATGTCCTGTCAAAAATGGGTTGAGAGTTTAAAATCTCTGCTTTGACATTTTCAAAATCTCCCTATCCCTAAGTCCTGAATGTAGCTTCTCGTTAGCTTTTTAGATGTATATTTTGTGCTTATCTCCTCTGCTATGCGGAAGCATTGACCTGGAGCGATGATCTTCTCTGTTATACATGAGTATAGACTTGAAGCTCTCATCAGCACGCTTAGATGATCATCTCCTCTATTATACATAAGTATAGACCTGGAGCTCTCATCATCTGTTCCCTAAAATAAAAGCACAGTGATTCTTAACTAAGATCATTGTTGAACCTCAAAAGGAAATCAAGCAGAGTTAATCATATTACTCAATAAGCCCTGATGATGGGATAAGTTCTTTGCCGGATGTCTATGGGAACCAAATCACCTGAGCTTCTCTAATTAAATCTAAAACATGATAAAATCAGTTGCAGATCACTTGCTGAAAAGGATAAGACATGGGTTTAAATTGGACAAATATACCAACAATTATTTTGAACTATTTTTGGCTTTCAAAAAATTTAAAATTATGACCAGACACTATATCAGTGTGATCTCACTAACCTGTCGATGTGCAAATACATCTTTGTGCTTTTGTATATCTTGAGGATGTGATCTCATGATCAAATTAGTTCTTGGTGTAATATGATAAAACAAAATAAAATAAAATATTCATTTCAAATCATTTTTCAAGTCTTCCATATTATGCTATTAAAATGTTATCATTTTCACATGCATTTCATGGGAAATTGCACATTCAGATAAACACAGGTTTATTTGTATTATTGAAATGATCTAACGAGTTATGTAGAATCTGTTTGTAATTGTGTTACAGATTCTTGCTGCAATTGATGGCCGATCATCAACTGAGCAAAGTACCATACCAGAGAACCTGTTTCTCAAGTTTGCAGAGGATATCAAGCTAGGATTCCTTCTCCTACATCTTCTAAAGCACTCAAGAATAAAGAGTTGGAGATGCTGTTCCTGATCATTATCATGATGCACACAAAAGGAGGGAGTACTCAAAACTGGGGAGCCTATAAGATGAAAGATTGTCGGTACCAGATCATCAATCTAGGGGGAGATTGAAGATCATTATATAGTTGTCTTATCGGTGCTGATCATGATGAAAGACGTTGATAATAATAGACTAAGGGGGAGTATTGTTGGGTCTAAAAAACAGTCTAATATTATCAACGCAGACAAAGTCAACAAAAGTCAACATTAAAGTCAAAGTCAATGAAAAGTCAAGACGACACGTTTGGAACGAAGATTAGTAGTGAGTCGTTGAAGATACAAAGAGCACGGGTTTTAGAGTTAATATATATTTTATTGTCAACAAAATATATATTTAATCTTTATTTGTCTAGTTTGTGTTTTAATTGTAATTTCATAATTATCATGTTTTAATGATAGTCTAGTGGGCTAATTGTCATTAGACTATATATAGCTAGAGTTATTAGAGTGTTGTTAAGCTTGAATGAGCTAGATTTGAGGGTATCCATGTAAATAATATCTTATGCAAATCAATATAGATCAAACAAGGGTTTATTGAATGTTCTTGAGGTGTTCATCTTGTTCATCCTTATTTTATAGTGTTTGATCTATTTTGTACACAAATATCATTGATATTTGTGTTATCAGTGGGATTTGTTTGTGTTTGTAAATCAAGTACACTGTGTCAATGATCAAGTGGAAGAACATCAACCTCTGGGTTATGAGGCTCAGTGAGCTGACAATTTGTTGAAGCTCCTTTGTTTCCTGAGATACTCATGCTTTCAGGACTTTTAGCAGTAGGAGCTTGTTCTTTATTTCTTCTTGGAGAACTGGAAATAGGTCTGGGTAGCTCAAATAGTTGATCTTCATATGGGTCACTTGAGTTCCTGTTCCAGCTGAAACATTCTCACAAGATGGTTTAGAATAGTTTGGAAACAATTCTAAATCCAAAATGTATTCAGGTCCATTCCCTCTAACACAAGGAGTGTGCTCATTAACAATAATGTTAGATGATTCCTCAAACTGTTAGTTTTGATATTATATACTCTATAAGCAATAGAGGTGGAGGAATATCCAACAAAGATAACATCATCCGACTTTTCAGCAAATTTTGCTAAATTGTCCTTTGTGTTGAGTATGGTACACCTGCTGCCAAAGGACCTAAGAAAGCCAATGAACGATGGCCTCTTGTTCCGTAGCTCATAAGGGCTCTTCCCATGAGGCTTAACAATAAGAACTCTGTTTTGCACATAACATGCAGTGCTAACTGCCTCTTCCCAGAAAGTTAGAGGCAGCTTTGAATTAACTAACATTGTTCTTGCAGCCTCAATAAGTGTCTTGTTCCTCCTCTCAGCAACACCATTCTATTGAGGAGTTCTAGGGGCACTATATTGTTTGGCAATCCCTTTTGAGTTACAGAATGAGTCAAGAACTTGATTCTTAAACTCAGTCCCTTGATCACTTCTAATGATTTTTACCTTGTGATCCTTTTGATTTTCAATTTTAAGAATAAAAGATTTTAAAGTTTCAGTCGTTTCAACTTTAGTTCTTAAAAAGAATACCCAAGTGAATCTTGTAAAATCATCAACAATCACAAGGTAGTATGATTTCCTTCCAATGCTCATTATACTTGTGGGACCAAAAAGATCCATGTGCAATAAGTCTAATGGAGTGGTGATAGTGTTAACCTCTTTGAATTTGTGAGTGACTTTGTGTTGTTTTGCTTTCAGGCAAGCAACACAATTGTCTTTACAGAAAAACTCCTTTTTAGGCACACCATGTACCAAATTATTTTTAACCAAGTTGTTCATGGTTTTAAAATTAACATGGCACATTCTTTTATGCCAAAGAGCTAACTCATCACCGTTGGCTTAGGAAAGAAAGCATGATACTTCTCCCAGTGAGGAAGCATTGTTCATATCTAGCTTGTACATATCCCCTCTCCTAGGAGATCTAAGAAGCACCAATTCCTGAGGAATTGTCATCCCGGGTTTAAGGATAATGCACTCATGTTTTGTGAAAAGCATTTTGTGCTTTTGATCATAGAATTGAGAAACACTTAACAGAATGTGTTCAAGCTGTTTGACAAAATTTACTTTGTCAACTTCTAACTTACCATTGGATACACTACCTCTACCAGAATGTAACCTCTGGCTTCACCTCCAAACTGAACAGGACCTCCATCAAAATGTTCAAATTGTTAAAGAATAGATATGTTCCCTATCATGTGCCTGGAGCATCTGCTATCCACAATCCATATATTTCCATTCTTGTCATGTGGAAGTCCCTGCACATAAAGTGAGATGATTAGTTACTATTGGAAACCCAAGCCTTGTTGGTCTTTGGTTCTTCCAATGTAGATGATTTAATTGAACCAAAGTATAGGTAAGTGGGTTCAATTTGTGTTTGTGAAGAAGAGGTACTGGCTGCAGCATCTGTTTTGTTCTTCCATACCATCCTATTATTGACCAGTGTACATGATCCTAAAGAGGATTGAGCAGCATGACCTTCTTCTGAGGCTACTTTCTTTTAGGAAGATTTCAAAGGATTCCTTTTGTTCCTTTGTTTGTTCTTTGGCTTGTCTTCCGAAGCTAATTTTCTTTGGGAAGAATGACTTTCTTCCAAAAGCAACTTACCTTCGGAAACAAGCTTTCCTTTTCTTGGCACTTGGACCATGTGATAAGGTCCAAATGTGAAACCTTCCTTGACTCCTTATCTTTTATCATTGGTTGCATAATGTGTGCTTGCAGGATTGTAATAACAATCTTTAGCCATATGGTTATGCAAACCACAGATTATGCACTCAATGTTACTCTTGATGGGGCATGATGGCTGTTGGTTCTTTCACTCCTTTTCTTCAACAGCTTTCCCCTTTAACTTTTGATCCTTCAGTTGGATAGGAATGCTCGTACTACATTCCTTTCCTGAGTCAGAGTTTTCAACCACTTGGAATCTGGCTGAAATGAATGCACCCTTTGTCTAGGATCTATCTTCATCCTAGACTCAGTCACCTTCTTGGTAGTTTTCTTTGCTGCCTTGATTTTGTTCTTTCTCTCTTTGGTGGTTAGGGGTAGGACATCAGTGGTGGGAATGAGGTTTTCTACCTTATCCTTCCCTGTGGTGGTCACCATAGTTGCATCATTCTTTTGCTCATTGGGTAGTGGGTTAGCAATTGGAACCTCTTGCTCTTGAGTACCACATCTTGGCTGTCTAACAAACACATAAGAGTGTGTTGGAGCAATTTCATTGGTTCCCAACCCACTTTTGTTTTGATAACACACCTTTGAGAGGGAGGATGATGCAATGATGGTATTGAAGTTATGTTCTTCAATAGCATACTTCTTTGCTTTAGCGTCAGCTATTACTAGCTATGCTTGAGCCTCAGTCAACTTAGATATCAAATCCTTTATTTGAGCCCTGTAGTTTGTGTGTTCATGTTTTAAAGAGGAAACAGTTTTCTCTAACTCTTCAATTTTGAGTTTATAGTCAGATTCTGCTTTCATGAAATCAGATTTTAGGATGTTTAAGGACTCAATATCAGATTTAATTTCCATGTTGTAATCCTGATAAAATTTAACCTTAGCAATACAAGCTGGAGTACAGAAGTTTTCATATACCTTGCTATCTTCAGTTTCAGCCATGAGAGCTTAAGCAGGAGTGACATCTTGCACCATAAAGCTCCAGTCAACCTCTTGAGCAACAGCCGTAGTTTGCTACTCAGTAGGTTTTGGTGCAGCCCTTAAGGTGGTAGGATGTTGGGAGGCTTGAGTTGCTCCAAGATTGGATCTTGGAGCTTTGCATTCCCTAGCAAAGTGACCAAGCTGGTTATAGTTGTAACACTTGGCTTTGTTTTTATCAAATCGAAATTTGCTGTTGGTTGGATTCTGAGAGAACTGCCTTCCTGTTCTTTTAAAGAACTTATTTCATCTATAGGTGAGGAGAGCCATCTGTTGGACAATGTCCATGTACTCAATGTCATCTGGGCTAAAGCACTCTAGATCATCAAAGCAGAATTAAAAATCTCCAAAGTGTTCACTTCCTGAGCCAAAGGCACAACTATCCTAAAAAGAAGTGTGTTGAGGCTGTTGATACCTGGGTATCTCAGGGAAAATGATGTATGGCCCAGAGGAAGATGATGGCTGTTGGGGATAGTTTAGGTACAACTAAGGTTGTCTTGATCCTTCAGCAACATGTAGAGCATTGCTGACAGCAGGATTTGAGGGTTGGTTCATCTGTTGGCTCTTCTGAGTCTCCATCTCCATTCGGTATCCATCAAGAATTCCATACAGTTCAGTCATGGAGAGAGTGTTAAGATTCTCAGTTCTCTTGATAGAAACACAATAGAAAGTCCATTCATGAGGAAGTGCACTCATGAATTTCCTTACAATGTCTCTCTTCTGAAGATCCTGTTGGTCCTTCTAATCGATTCAACAGTGCACTTGATGTATGAAAATAATTTCCCACTGATTTAACATAATAAACTCAATAACACAATGAACTAGTTTGAATCTAAACAATAATTAACAAGTAAGAGGCTCAATGATGATGAAAATAAGCTTCCAGCCACACACACACACAATTGCAACAATGACATTTCGTATTAGTGTTTTGCAATCGGTCACCTACAAAGATAGAAAACTTACAATATATAAGTAACCTAGATTCGCTGGTAGTTTCGCTGACTAGCGAAACTGCATGTTTAACTACTAGATTCACCCGACAGCGAACTACAGATTCGCCGAGTGATCAGAAGCAGCTGATTCCGGGCAAAACTATAGTTTCGCCCGTAGTTTCGCTGGAACACAAAAGTCAACAAATTTCAAGATAAAACTAACATTTAGCCTATTACATAACAAAGTAAACCTATCAACTATACTGAGTCCAACCTATACTAGATCATCAATTCTCCCCCTAGGTTGGACCTCACTCATGGTCTTCTTGCCCATCTCTCGCTTCCTCTTCAGCTTTATCAGATGTTTCTTAATCTGCTCTTGTTGTACTTTCCTTTTCTGCCCTTGCACTTGCCATTTAAAATTGTCTTGTAAGATCCTGCACATCCAACCTTAACTCATCAGCCTTTGATACCTTCTCAGTGAGCTCCCTGACCTTTGTTGACTTTGACTGTGTTGATAATATAGACTATCCTTATCAGACCTAACAATACTCCCCCTTAGTCTATTATTATCAACGTCTTTCATCGTGATTAGCACCGATAAGTCAACTATATATTGATCTTCAATCTCCCCCAGATTGATGATCTGGTACCGACAATCTTTCATCTTATAGGCTCCCCCTTTTTGAATGCTCCTTCCTTTTGTGTGCATCACGAGAATGATCAGGAACAGCATCTCCAACTCTTTATTCTTGAGTGCTTCAGAAGATGTAGGAGAAGGAATCCTAGCTCTGTATCCTCTGCAAACTTGAGGAACAAGCTCTCTGGTATGGTACTTTGCTCAGTTGATGATCGGCCATCAATTGCAGCAAGAATCTGTAACACAATTACAAAGACATTCTCGACAATTCTCGTTAGATCATTTCAACAATACAAATAAACTCGTCTATATCTGAATGTGCAATTTCCCGTGAAATGCTTGTGAAAATCATAATATTTTAATAGCATAATATGGAAGACTTGAAAAATGATTCGAAATGAATATTTTATTTTATTTTGTTTTATCATATTACACCAAGAACTAATTTGATCATGAGATCTTATCTTCAAGATATACGAAAGCACAAAGATGTATTTGAACATCGACAAGTTAGTGAGATCACACTGATACAGAGTCTAGTCACAATTTTAAGTTTTTGAAAGCCAAAAACAGTTCAAAAATGATTGTTGGTATATTTGTCCAATTTAAACCCATGCCTTATCCTTTTCAGCAAGTGATCTGCAACTGATTTTATCATGTTTTAGATTTAATTAGAGAAGCTCAGGTGATTTTGTTCCCATAGACATCCGGCAAAGAACTTATCCCATCATCAGGGCTTATTGAGTAATATGATTAACTCTGCTTGACTTCCTTTTGAGGTTCAACAATGATTTTAGTTCAGAATCACTATGCTTTTATTTTAGGGAACAGATGATGCGAGCTCCAGGTCTATACTTACGTATAACAGAGGAGATGATCATCTAAGCGTGCTGATGAGAGCTTCAGGTTTATACTCACGTATAACAGAAAAGATCATCGCTCCAGGTCAATGCTTCCGCATAGCAGAGGAGATAAGCACAAAATATACATCTAAAGAGCTAACGAGAAGCTACATTCAGTACTTAAGGATAGGGAGATTTTGAAAAAGTCAAAGCAGAGATTTTAAACTCTCAACCCATTTTTGACAGGACATGTAACTTTGTGCAGGCCGAGATGTCATGAAAATGATCATTATCACCGAGTTCTAAAGCTTTAGTTAGACTACCGAAACACTGTTTACTTCGTTTTCAGGCTGAGCCTACCAAGCATATCATATAATGAAACTGTCTTTTTCAGATTTTAGAATATTAAGTGATACAGACATTTACATCAGTTACTATCATTTCTCACAAAGTACAAGTCATGCAAATAAGCATACCAAGAAGACATACTATCATTTCTCAGTCATCCCAAATCAAGTTCTTAGTTCCCTTGAAAAAAATTTTATTCTCCCCCAAAATTTCTTTTTAACTGCCATGAAATAAAAAAAAGAAATTTCCATTTTTTTTAAGTATATAATAAACGGCATTGAAAAAAGAATTTTACTAAAGAAAGTCTTCCAAATTATACTAGCAAAAACATGAGAAATGAAGTAACAAGAAAAATGCAGTGATTGTGAATGGTAGATAAGAATCCAAAATGTGGATGAGATACCATAACCTGTTTGTTCCGCCTCAAATTTGAATTAGGAACAATCCCAGTCAGTAAACCGGATTACTGATAGGCCTCCTGAATTGTTCCTGCACTCATAAGTAGATTAGTTAGAGAGGGGGACCCAGGCCATTATGGTCTTGGGAGTTCCTTTTTCATCAATGTACGTAATCTGTTATGCACACACTCTTTTGAAAAACCATTTATCTCTTTATCCTTTTGTTTTACTTTCCAAATTTGTTTCTGTTCGATTACTTTTGATTTGGAAGAATTAAATTTGAAAATTATTTTCTTTTCAAAACCCGAAGGAAGAGATTTTAATTTTGAAACATTGGTCTTTT
Source organism: Flaveria sonorensis (assembly GCA_025506505.1). NCBI lineage: Eukaryota > Viridiplantae > Streptophyta > Magnoliopsida > Asterales > Asteraceae > Flaveria > Flaveria sonorensis. The sequence continues at coordinate 41,195,929 of CM046427.1, read as the reverse complement.
TCATCTTTGAATCATGTGAAATCGGCTTCATGTGAGAAGGTTTGGATAGTTGTTCTTTATGCAACCATTCAAAGATATGTGTTTTTTACCTTTTGAACCCGAGAAGCAACTTGTGTTATCTTTGCCTCCTGAAGCTTGTCTTTGAACCCGAGGGCACTTCTTTAGCACATGACTTTCTTTTCCACATCTAAAGCAAGCCGTGAAAGGCTTTTGGATCTTTGTAGTCCAGTGGAAAATAGGAGAGGGTGGAACCTGCTTTGAGGTTGATGCAGCTTGTTGACAACCATGAAGCTTCTTCTTTTGGATATCAGGAAATTGAATCTTTTGAGGCTTTATCAATATGGATTTTGAATTGGGCTGTGATTTGGTTTGTGACGTTCCGGGAGTTGAGATCTAAACATTCTTTTGAGTACACTTTTGTATGACTGGTGATCTGGTAGACTTGGAGGTAGATTTGTGGCGAGCTTGATGGATAACAGATGAAGATGGTGAGTGCTTCTGTTGAGCTTTGGAAGAACTGTTGATTTGCTTAGCAGTTGGAGATGAGATTTGTATAGGTCTTGATTCAACTGTTGGAAGCTTTTGACACTTGATAACTTCAGGTGACTTGATGATCTCTGGTTCATCATTAGAACTTGTCCAGTCCTGTATACACAAGTCAGCTTCCAATGGATCTTGATTGATGACTCTTGTAGTGTCGGTTTGTGTTGTTGAGTTCTGATTGCTTGACGATTCCATAGCTGTTCCTTCTTTGACAAACTTGACAGGAAAAAATGAAGGGATGTTACCTATCTTGAATTTGTTAAAGAAGTTACTGGAAACAACTGATATTAGTTTTGAAGCATCAGAGGTGGAATTATCATTTTGCAGATCAGATCCTTGCTTGATGAGTCCCAAACCTGCAGGAAAATCATATTCATCTCGAACCTCTTTGTGATTAACGCTGCTTAAACCTGCATGTAAACTATTAGTATCTGCAGATTCAATTAAATCATTAGATGGATGAGGTTGAGGCATAGGAGAATAAAAATAAGTGCAAGGTGGAGGATAAACTTGAGTGGTTTCTTTGCTTCCCAAACCAGTCTTAATTCTAGCCCCCCTTTGATTCATGCAAAGCTCCTTAAGTTTCATGCCAGAAATTATCCATTTTTCAAGTTTGGTTTTTAATTTGCTTGTTTCAAATTCAGCAAGTGCTACACGTTCAGTTAAAGCATTTATTTCAACGTTTCTTTCCAAAAGATTTCTTTTTAAATGTTCATTTTCTTTTAATGCTTCATTTAACTTAACAAAATATTTAGCCTCATTTGTTTTAAGTTCCTTATTAATTTGTTTCAATTCCTTTTCATTATCCAATAACAATCTGTTTGCCTTATAAACCCCAAATAAACGAATTTTGCAGGGAGGAGAACACATGTCTTGAACAACCTCATAAGGAAGCCCCATTACTATCTTTTCAGCAGCTAGGGCTTTTTCATATTGACAGACAGGAGTGTTCTTTTTGTACTCTTTCTCCTTAGCAGCTCTCTTCTTAGCTTCCTCAGCTTCATCTCCCTCTGGATTTCCTTTATTCTGAATCTCCTGCTTCACTTCATCTGTTTGATTATCTTGTAGCTTCTGAATTTTACACCTGTTGGCACAGGCATCAACAGCACCAAAACTCTCACCTTGAGTATCACCACTAAATTCTTTGAAAGGATCAAAATCTTCAACAAAATCCTCATCACTGTTTATTACCTCAGCCATCAATGCATGGTTCACTTCTTCTTCAGACTCTATATTGATCTTAGTACTTGAAGATACACCTCCATACATGCATTGATTATACTCTCCTCTTTTCATATCCAAATCAAATGACTTCAACTTGTTGATAACTTCCATGAGTTTGTAGTCAGCAAAATTTCTTTCGTGTTTTAACAACCTAACTTGTGGACTCCACTGTGGAGGAAGAGAGTCCAAAAGTTTTGTGACTTGTTCATGGTTTCCCAGCTGGTCATCATACTTCTTAAGGCTGTTTGCCACCATCAGAAATCAATCAACAACATCAGATATCTTTTCATCTTTCATGGCTGCAAAAGAATCAAACCGACTTTGTGCCATTTTGGCGTTGTCTGATTCGAGATCGGCAGAAAACGACATTTTCTTTTAAAATATTAAAATTCACTTTAACAACCAAAACTAAAATTATTTTTCCAAAAATTGTTGAATGATATTCTCCCCAAAAAAAAAATACTTTTAATGTCAACTAAATGGTTTCTAAGCAACTGGGGTCAAGCTGGGAGTGGCACACAAACACTATGAACTTTCGTTCAACACATGTACTTTCGCTGGATCAAGGAAACCAGATCCAAAAACCAAGAACAACTAAGTTTCGCTGACGGATCCCTAAATGCTGAAGTTTCGCTGGATGAGCTATAAATTCGCCCGACATATCTCGACAGCCTTTTTCAGCACGAAATCAGCTCAAACTCATCCAAATCTCAATGGATTTGAGATCTGATGATTCCTATAGCTACCCACACCAAAATTGAGCAATCCTCAATCAATTTCCATGTCAAAAACACTCAGATCAGATCGAAAATGAATGGAACAGTGACTTAGAACTAGAAAACCAAACAAAACTCAAATAATCAAGAGCACAATGGCTCTGATACCATATTGTTGGTCCTTCTGATCGATTCAACAGTGCACTTGAAGTATGATAATGATTTCCCACTGATTTAACACAATAAACTCAATAACACAATAAACTATTTTGAATCTAAACAATAATAAACAAGTAAGAGGCTCAATGATGATGAAAATAAGCTTCCAGCCACACACACACAATTGCAACAATGATATTTCGTATTAGTGTTTTGCAATCAGTCACCTACAAAGATAGAAAGCTTACAATATATAAGTAACCTAGATTCGCTGGTAGCGAAACTGCATGTCTAACTACTAGATTCACCCGGCAGCGAACTACAGATTCGTCGGGTGATCAGAAGCAGCTGAGTTTTGCCCGTAGTTTCGCTGGAACACAAAACTCAACAAATTACAAGATAAAACTAACATTTAGCCTATTACATAGCAAAGTAAACCTATCAACTATAGTGAGTCCAACCTATACTAGATCATCAATTCTCCCCCTAGGTTGGACCTCACTCATGGTCTTCTTGCCCATCTCTCGCTTCCTCTTCAGCTTTATTAGATGTTTCTTAATCCGCTCCTGCTGTACTTTCCTCTTCTGCCCTTGCACTTGCCCTTTCAAATTGTCTTGCAAGATCCTGCACATCCAACCTTAACTCATCAGCCTTTGATACCTTCTCAGTAGGCTCCCTGACCTTTGTTGACTTTGACTATGTTGATAATATAGACTATCCTTATTAGACCCAACAGATCCACTCCTATAGACTGAAGAGAGGTGATCAAGTTCATGTACCTGAAGTATTGTTAGCTCAAGGTCTCACCAACGATATATGTGAAGTTTTTGAACTTCTGCTTCTGTACATCCTTCTTGGACTCCTTGGATTTAGTGAAACCTGAGTACATCAGCTTCAAAGCATCAAAGAGTTCTTTGGCTCGAAATTTGTTTTAAGGGATCCGTGTCTAACACAATCCTCAGGCTTTTACATTTATGTTCTTCCGTTTCTATTTATTTATAATTGTAAAGAGCATTGTAACTTTTGATTTGTATTCCTTTGTATTGCTTATATTAATAAAAGATAGTTTTGTTTAATTTTTACATGAACGGTTCCTATCTAAGTAAATCAGAAATAGTGCCACATTCAAAGATTACATTTTCTTCATTATAAATTTATGTTCTATTTTTATTCCTTTTCTTCGTTAAATTGCAAGATTTTTTGTTTGTTCGTATAATTATATTTCAGTATAGCAATAAACCATATTTAGCTTACCGAAATGAGTATAGAGGTGTGGACGCACCTTCTGTCAAAGTCAGAATTGAAGCATCTAGGCTCAAACGATATGTCTAAATCGTTATTCAACTTTATTGATTTTGTGTCTTGATAGTTCTATAGATAAACATAATAGACTTCTTGTTTTCATAGAGAAGTTGAATTTGAAAACGCTATGATTGTCGTTAAAGAAATAGCTGTAGAGAGTTTTGTCCCATTATAATTATGTCGTAGATGATGGGAATAAAGCAATTTAAGTTCAGTTATTTGCTTTGTGAAATAAGGAGGAGATAAATGAATTTGTTGGTAGACAACAAAAGTGTCAGGTAAGGGAAGATAGAGAAAATCTCGTTACCCAAACAATGAGGTGAGGAGATCTCAAACACTACTAACCAACAGTTCACACCACAAAGGTGACCAACTGTGATTGCTGCCACCCGTCAAATAAAGCTTAGAAATTGCAATCGTTGTGACGTTTATCCCATCTCCACTCAACATGTGATCACTCTTTTTGAAAAAACTAATTTTGACCTAACACAATTCAAATGTCTCTAGTATTGGTACGTTGACGACTGCTGCCTATAGTTATATTAGTAACAATAATCTATATATAATACTAAAATACTAATTTAAGAGGACACTTGTCATATTTTTAGGCCCCTTAAATTTATTTTTCCCGTCTCTCTCTCCTCTTAAATAATTACTTATATTAAGAAATATTAAATAATTTTTAATATGTTTTAGATTAAATTTTTTAATAAATTAAGAAAGATGTCTTTTTATTAATATTATTTTTAGAAAACAATTTTTTATACAATTTTTTTTTAAAACATCTAACTTTTTTTAAAATATAAAATATTTTAAAATTGATATTTTTAAAAAGTAATTTTTTTTATAAACTAAAAATAATTAAAATTAGGGGTTATAATAAAAAAAATTAGAAAATAACATTTATAATATAGTTTGTTTTGAAAAAAAATGTTTAACTTTTTTTGGAAAAAAAGTTTAAAAATAAAAGTTTAAAAATTGATATCATTATTTTATTACTTATAGTTATTACTTATATGTAATTTTAATCATATCTTATTTTAGATTATCATTTATACTTCATAAATTTTACTATATTTAATATTTTATTTTTCAACCCGTATAATACACGGGTTTAGTAAAGTTAGTATTAAATAAATAATAATCATCAACTAATCAAAGATATTATGAACATTTATTGCCCGATCGAACCCGATTCAATACTATATCTCTATATTTGATTACAGATTCAAATTTATTCAAAATTGATCTAATTAATACACATAATTTTTCAGTGTATATTATACAAATCTTAATTTTTCATACTAATATTTCTCACACCTACTAAATATCTAACTCACGATTTGACCTCTGAAAAGTATTATTCTTAAGTCTAAAAGAAGACAGTTTTCTTTGACTGCATTTTTGCTATGACAATAAACCAAAGTTAAGGTCAATCTCTGTCAAGTGTCGGTTTATACTTAAAAGAGTCTATTTTTACGCATGATCAGATTTATGTCATCTTGTCACAAGTTATGAGTAAAGATGGATTAAAGCTTTTAGCTTTAGAGAATGAGTGTAAACCTACTAATGTTACTACAAATGTAGTTTACAAGAATGTTTTTGCTCAATTATGACCTTATAACAAAAGTTGTTATGTCTTATTTAATATATAACACACTTGATTTTATTTTTATTTAATATTATTTAATAATTAACTTTTCATACTTTCGTGTAATACACGGGTAACTAAAGCTAGTAACTTTATAAAAAAATAAAATTATAAAAGGTAACAATAAAATAAAAAGTAGATGTATCGTGTAAAGCATAACTTTTCTTTCTATGAAAAGAAAGGATATTTTTCTGTGTGAATGTGACGGTGGTACGCAGTCTTTCCTCTTAAGAATATTTTGCTTTTGTTCTTTTCCTACTTGTTTTATTGACCTTGTCATTTTCAAATCATTCCCCACTATACTTCTTGCACATTGTATTCATTTTATAATACCATTTCTGCAATGTCATTCAATCCAAAAGATTAAGTGATCAATTTCAAACCACTGCTATTAGTGGTGTAGTGGAAGAAGTTTTGCCTCTAAAAGTATAATTTATAAGGATGTTTGGGATTCTATTATGGGACAATAATATATATATATATATATATATATATATATATATATATATATATATATATATATATATATATATATATATATATATATATATATATATATATATATATATATATATATATATATATATATACTGTACTATCAATTATCGGTAGACTTATGATTTTAGCTTAACGGGTCACTAATATTCTATGTTAAAATGTCTATTACACGATTATAGAAACTTTTAGTGTGATTCAGATTAGGTCATATCACATGATCAAATCATTATTCATTGGAAAATACATAATGTAAATGCATAATTGGTAGATACTTAATAAAAATACAGTTTCACTATAATAATATTAACTTTTGAAAACAATCTATTATATCTTCTTGACAAATGTAACTAATGGCATTGTAATTTTATAATGTATTTTCTTGTGACGAATTCATTATGTATTTCCTAATGGATGTATTATTTTATTTTGATTACGACCCAATTTTAACTGGATCAAAAGGTTTACAATCAATACCAAATATCAGTGACCGTGATGGAAAAATATTACGCCAATCACTTGATTCGCCCATCATCGTCTTGAATTCCATTAAGACAATAACGAGTGTTGTGTTTGCCATCTTTATGTCAACTCAAACAATGCACCCTCAATGATGCTAATATGTCAACCACAATCACATCGATTTAGCAACCACCAAAAAACTAGTTGCAATACCTGACGACCCTTACAAATCTCAGGTTACCTTCGGTATGCCTTCTTGAACCATTAGTTTATCTTCAAAACTTGAAGTGATGTGGTTTAAAACTCTAATGGCTTAAAATATGTTTGTCGAGAGTAATTGGTAACATAGACTCAATATTTGAAGAAAACTTCACGTAATAGTAAACAAGGGGCATGTTTGGGATTGTTTATTTTATCTTGAATTTTAACTTATTAATTTTTAAGAAGCTAATAAGCCAAAAAAAAGTGTTTGATAATCTCAAAATTATTTTTCAAACTGACTTTTCATATAAGATAAAAAGAGAATTTTGAAAGGTAAATGGTGAATTACTTATTAACTTTTAAAAATTAATTTTAGTCTAATTTCTTATTATACACCTCTACTAACTTTTATTAACTCCCATCATTTTTAAGTATGTATTTTTTGATTATTTTACAATGATATAGTTTATAATTTAATCCAAAATTTGTTTAAAAATTTATTTTGAAAAGTAATAAATTAATAAATAAAGGTTATTTTCGACCAAAATAATCCCAAACATGCCCAAGTTATTTAAGTGCTCAACTAAAATCATTCATGTTATAATACCACCCATAATTACCACTTTCAACTCTTTTTCTAGGTTACATTTGACTGAGTAATTGCCACAATAGAGTCCACAATAATATCTAATTTTTAGTTTCATTTCTAATCTACTATAAATTGTAAAGAAGATTATAAGAATACACACACTTGAGCTTTATACATTTCTTTGTTTTTATCACGTTATCAGCACCTTGCTCAACATTAAAGCCACAAAAGATCCAAAGACCAGCATCATCTGCTTTCCTCTTCAACGACCCAGAGTTCCAAAACTGTATTATGAAGTTGCACCACACGAGCAGATCTATCCAGGTAACTAGCATCAAAAACACTCTGTTAGTTTTATGATTATTTGTGAGGATAAGGAAAGATGAAGAAGAGCAGCTGTTATCTGTGAAGATAATGACCAATCCTAACTCATCACCAATTCACAACTTGATAGAGTCGACTATTGGGCCCATACTCTTTTTTTTTTTGTTTATCAGTGTCTATTTTGGGCCTTAGTATACAAATAAACTAACAGCTTAAAAAAATATAATTATATATATATATATATTCATATGTAATATATTATAACAAGAATAAGCTAATTTGAATAGAGATTGTTTGAGATAATAACCGTTTTTCAAATTATATACTGATGAACAATTTTGCATAAAATAATTTGCATTTTTATTAGTCACCGACTCATTCATTGAAAAATAAATAAATAAATAAGTAAATTCACCACTCATTCGTTGATAAATAAATAAATAAATAAAAACAATAAAAAAGCAATGTTTAATAAATAGATTTTTTTCCTAATAACACTTTTTCTTTTAATGAAGTAAAATTTTGTGGTGTTATAAAAAAATTCAATAAATTACAACTAATCGTACAATCTTATGTTGTAATTGTCAGTTTTAACTTTTCATTACATATTATAACTTATCAATAAATGAAATGTTTCCACCTATTATTAATATAAATATAGTTAAACTTTTGGGATGTACATAATGTAGTTACTAATAAATGATATATATAGTGGTCTCTAGCCTAAACAAACTATTTTTTTTACATTTAGGAGATTAAACGAAGATATGAATTTCTAGGACCCATACAAGGAAGTTTTGGTGATATAAAGAAGTAAAAAAAAAAAGTTACAGCATATCTAATATGTTTAGGTTTATCTATCGTCTCCAAACAATAAAAGCATGCTCCTAATCCATTGTTTTAGCACCCACATTTTTATGCAACCATCTTACGAGTAGTGTGTTCAACCTAAGCATTGTCTAGTAATTAAACTCCATCATAAATATAGCGGAATAGTGTTTTTTTTCAAAGGTGTACATCAAGTGCACTAAAACTCAAGTTTAGACATGTTTAAACATTGCATCGTATGAATAAAGATTCAAGGTGATTAAAACGTGCCTATGTATATTGAGAAGATTTTTTTAAGAACTTGCTAATAATTGATTCATTTGACATTATTTTAATAAAAGATTCAATTTGATTAAAAATGTGTATTGCGATACATTTGAGAAAAAGAATAAAAAAAGAACTCCAAAGTTCTTGATAATACTATAAGTGTTTCCTTTGGTCCAATAGTTATACAAAATACTAAAATGATTCGTACTTACGAATGTCATGTTTGTCGTTCATCTTGAAGAATATTTGGTTGATAGCGGTAGTACCAACACTATTTTAAAAAATAAGAAATATTTCTATGAGTTGTTCTTGCAAAGACACATGTTGGTACTATTTCTGATGTTAGTAACCTTATTGAAGGCTCTGGAAGAGCACACATCATCTTACCTTCGGGTCTCGAATTAATTATCAATTATACATTCTACTCTAGTAAATCTAGACGAAATTTAATTAGTTTCAAAGACAATTAAAATAATGGTTATTACCTTGAAACAATATCCGACAACAATACAAAATACTTACAAATTCCTCAAATGAAAATGGCCAGAAAAGGGTTTTACAAAAGTTGAAAGTTTATCCTCTAGGTTATATTGTACTAATATCAATCCTATAGAATCATACATGGTGACTAACTAGAAGTTAGTAGATACAAACACTTTTACCATATGACATGACCGAGTGGGTCATCATGGTAGCATAATGATGAAGAGCATATTCAAGAGTGCAAATGGGCATCTTTTTTAATATTTAAAAGTCTTGCTACCACAAGAATTATCATGTGGAGAATGATCTCTTGACAAACTTATTACTAAGCCATCAATAACAAAAGTAACAAAAGAAACCCTCTTATTTTTAAAAAGAATTCAAGGGAACATATGTTGGCCTATACATATACGTGTGGCCCATTCTGCAGGACCGTTGAAAGATGGTCAATGCAACAGTTTCACAAGGTGTAGAGATTTAGAATAATTAGCAGTTCAAATAGGGACCCGGTTAGTGATGAAACAATGAACACAACTAGAAGAACAATAACAAGAACACTCAAATATGGTTTTCAAGAATGATGTATATTGCTCTCAAGTTCTTAAAGTGTTACAAAGCATACATGGAAGATACAAGTACTTGAGATACTTTATACTACATCCTACAGTCGGCCATACTTTGAAGGCCAGCTGGAAATACTAATCTAGACAACAAGATCAATGTAGAGTCAAAAGGCAAATTGCCTTTTGATTGGTGACTATGACATGTCATAGCTCACATCCTAATATATTACAAAAATGATAAAAAGTATATAGTTGGAAAGTTACAAACAAAAGACCTTAATCAACAATTGACAAAAGCATGGACTTTTCACCAACTCATATAAGTTGGTAAGTCTTCAGAAGTGGCAGCGAAAAGTGGTTCTGCTTTTGTCAAAAGGTGATTCAGAGAAAGCATGTCTTATTTGTCTTCTGAAGACATCAGTGTTTGGCTTCGGAACACTTTGTCCTTGAAGCTTCGAAAGACTTCATCTTTGGCTTCGGATGATATGGTCTTTTGGCTTCGGAAGATTTGATACTTAGCATAATTCACTGAGTTATATCAAATCTTTAAAAGTAACATCCTTGTACTTAACTTGTGCATGCTGAGAGCTCTTTGGTTGTTCTTTGATTGCGTCAACCTCTTAGTGTATTCCTTACAAACTCCCCCTAGGCTGATGCTACCAAAATTGAAGAGACCTTTGATTCTTGATCTTCATTTATTGATAGTCCTCATCAGAATCAAGACCATTTGTTTTATTATCAGTTGGTTAGGATTCCTCAGACTCTCAAAGTATCTCCTCATGACATAGAGATCATGCAGAGAGAGGTCAAGTATGTTTTGCCAGAAGTACAAATCTTGACCCCCTTGATCTGTTATGACATACTATCTGTCTGGATTGGTGGCAAACATCCAAGACACGATGGGTATCTCAGCAGCAAGAGGCTCTACTTGAATAAGAGTTGGATGAGCCGCTTCTTCTTGATCACCCTCAGGATGTTCTAACTTATCCTAAGGTGTAGAGGTGGATGCCTTGGACTTCTTTTTCTTTTTCTTCTTGTCCCTTCTTATGGCCATCCTTTTCCTCTTTCTGTATTTTAACTAAGGAGACTGGCCTATAGTACCAGATTGTTCTTGTTTGTCTTCCTTAGTTGGGTGTTTATCATTCACAGGTTTAGAAGGAGAAGGATTAGGACCCTGCTGTGGATCAAAAGATGAAGCTGGATGTGATGAAGCACTAGGTCCAGGTTGTGTCATCTCCTGGAGTTCAACCTTGACCTCATCTTTAGATGTAGTCTGACTTGGTGGAGAATGCAAGTCAATCAGCTCTCCCCTTTTGATCTTCTGCTTGATCAATCTAATGTGCTCATCCATGGTGGATAGGGACATTAGACCAAGTCTCCTTCCGAAGAATCCATACAGCTTCAAAAAGCCCATCATCTTCTGTCTATCAACAGATTTCTTCAAGTTTGCTCTGATGGTAACTCTTGACTTTGCAGCCTCTTCCCTCATCTTTCTCTTTGCAACTTTTTGCTCTTTTTATGCTTATTGCTCTAGCTGTTTGAGGTATTCAAATTAGATGTAGTCATATGGTAAGGGAAGAAGGTCTGTTGCCTGATAGAGGCAAGTGGCACTCAGGTAGGTGATCATGTTTTGTTTGCCTTGTTCCTTACCTACCTGAGTTTGTTGCTCAGCAGCCGTAGTCTCTGTCTCAGGACTTTCCTGAACTGGGGAGAGGGTATGAGTTTTGTATATTCTCTTTCTCTTTCTTTCTTCTTTGATCTTAAGAAGCAATTATGCTATCTTAGCTTCCTTCTTCTCCTTTGACACTTCCATGTCAGCCAGTTCATTTAATTCCTCTAAGAGGATAGAGATGAGTTCATCAATGTTGTAGTTTTTGGACCCCAAATAGTTTAATTTGGCTGCCTCTTATCATTTTGAGTGCTTGGCTTGGGGGCAACCCTGATTGTAGCTTCCATGCAGCCAGGGGTCCTACTTGAACTCTCTCCCCTTGCATTCCTCTTCCTCTCTATTTTCTCCTCCTCCTCCTCAGGAGTCACATCAAGCTTTGAATGAGTGAGTCCACATCAATGTGAACCTGAGAAGGTTGTTGAGTATGGACAACTGCAAGTGAGGGTGGTGAGTCCTCCGTGTTCATACTCTAAGAGGAACTCCCAGGTTCTGTGATTGTAAGTAAGACTTTCTCCCCTTTTTTGGTAGTATCACTCTCTTTCACCAGCTTCTATTTCATCGCTGCTGGATTTCCCCTTCACACTGACAGCTTCAAAGGAAGTGTCAATGGGCTGAGTTGCCATGATTGAGGTCCTAATGATGTAATCACTTGTAAAAGTGAGAGCCTCTTCCATATGAGCCTCCTGAATAGGTTCAGGGAGGTTAACCTCAGTTGTGGGTGGATGATGTTGGCTAGATATAGGTGATTCAGGAGCACTCATCTCTCCTTGAGTGGGGGTGGAGAAGAGAGACTCATGGTACTCACTAAATCCCATGTCTTCATCATCATAGAAATCATTGTTTGGTATTGGTTGGTTGAGGTCAAGCGGCTGGGGATTGTAACTTTCCCTTGAAGGTTGATCACTTGAGTTTTGAGACTCTAAAGTGAAGGCCTAAGGCTAGGGTTATGAGCTCATCAGGCTGAGCATGAGGAACCTCAGCACTGATCATAGAAATGATGGGAGTGGTTTGCTCTTCAGGAGAAGTAGGATCTCCAATGTCCACTTCTTCCTGCTTGGTTGGTGATTTGGGGGCCTGCTCAACCTGGGTAGACAGAGCAGGGGTTTGTTTGGATTTTCTTTCGTAGGTGATGGTGATTTGTGGATGTGTGGGGTTGCAGATGTAGAAGGTGTGGGTTTAACATTGGCTACTGCTGCTAAGTTGTCACCTTGAGCAATGAGCTCTAACATATTTGGTACTAGGGTTGTTTTTACTCCTGAGAAGCCAACAGTGGGCTTTCTTATTGTTTTGAAGATGCCGGGCTTCATCTATCCCAATTTAAGAATATTACCTGTTCCCCTTAACTGTGAGCTCAGTTTACAGTTAAGAATGTATTGAACCTATCTAGGAAACATATAATATTCTAAGGAGTCCAAGTTTGCCAATAAGTTTGTATAAACAAATTTTGAGTACCTAAACATGACCCCTTGTACCATTCCATGGACTATGTAGGAAAGGTCTTTAGGAATTTGGATCCAACCTCCATGTTTGTTTGATAGGGAGTGGATGACCATATAGAGGAGGTACTTCCATTTGGATGAGACCTTACCTTTTCTGAAGGTTCTTACGGAGTAGTCCCCTTTATAGCCCATCTGCCAGAATGAGTTGTTCACAGCAGACTTGGGGAAGGACAAGTCACCCTGTTCATCACCCAGCCTTAGATGAGAGTTGATGGTGGCTGGAGTGATGAATACTTTCCTCCCTTGCACTATGGCAGAAAATGCCTTTCCACCGTCCAAGATGAGCTCTTGGCAGGTCCTCCAGAACTCTAAAAGTTGATTTTCGTATAATGGAGGGTCTATAGTGAGGGCCGTGAGGTAGTGGTTAGAGACAAGAGGCGACAAATATCTGAGAAACTAGGATCGTTCTCAGATGATAACATAGCAACTTGATTATGTTGCTTGCGTAACTGCATGGAGAAATCTGGTTGGTTTCAGGGATCAGGGTTGGCCATTTTGAGTAGCTTTGAGGCAAAGAAAGGTAAGAACATGGTCGGTTTATGGGTGAATTTAGGGTTTGAATTTTGCAGATGAAGGAGAAAGTGAAAGAGGGGAACCGTTGTTCGAATATATATATATGGTATGGATTTGAGACAAAGTTAAAGCAACCGGATAAACTTTGAAATCTGGATGTCGGTCCCACCTCTGAAAAGTGCCCAAAAAGATAATTTTTTTAGAAGTCGAAAATCTTCCGAAGGTAATTTGTTATCGGAAGTTTTTAGAAAACTTCCGAAGCCAATTTGGCTTCGGAAGATATTCCTTAGTTTTACAAGAATTTTTGCTTCGGAAGAAAAATACTTCGAGTATTTTCACTTCCAAGATAAATTTTGCTTCGCAAGATATCAAATATCAGAAATTTTATTCAATGACAGAATAAAACTTTCGAGACTTAATTTCTTTCGAAAGAAAACAGTTCTTCAATACATATAAGTACTTGGTGACAAATATAAGCTTCGGAAGATATATCCAAATTTCTTTCGAAGGGTAATTTCTCAGAAATAGTTATTTGTTTTGAAGACATAATTTTCTTCCAAAGAAAACTTGATGTCTTTCGAAGGAAATATATCTAAAATTCTCAAAATTCTAAGGATATCATTTTGAAAAGTTTCTTCCTAAGTAAACTGGGCTTATATGGTGATGATATAGACAACTTAAGAGACACATATTATTAAAAATAATCTTGAGTTTAGTTTAAGAAAATTCTACTCAAAGTTAATTATCCCAATAGCTGATACAAGATACTTAACTCTCTGCTCATCAAAAACTTTTGTAAACAGAGCAACATATTGTTCATTTGTGTTAACTTTGGCTAGTTTTATCAATCCTTTTATAAAATTATCTATAATCAAATGATAGTTGATGTTGATGTGCTTGTCTTTGAGTGCTAGATAGGATTCTCTATAATAGAGATAACATTGTTGTTGTCTATGTGGATGGGAGTCTCTTTGAAGTTGAGTCCATAATCTAGCATCTGATTCTGAATCCAGAGCACTTGGGCACAACAGCTTGCAACAGCAATGTATTTAGCTTTAGCAGTTAATGCAGACACACATGATTATTTCTTGCATTGCCATGAGACTATCCTTCTACCAAGAAATTGACATCCCCCAGATGTAGACTTTGCAGTCATATTGGAGCCACCATAGTCACTATCTGTATATTCATACAGATTGATGTTAGAATTCTTTGGATACCAAAGGCCTAGTTTGGGAGCACCTTTAAGATATATGAGAATTCTCTTAACAACAACCAGGTTTGACATCTTGGGTTTAGCTTGATATCTTTCACAAATACATGTAACAAACATGATATCAGGCCTGCTAGCTGTGAGGTACATAAGGGACCCAATCATAGCCCTGTATAGATGTTAATCAACACACTCCCCCTCAAGATCTGCTCCTAAAGAGTGGTTTTTGGCTATGGGTGTCTCAGCAACCTACACTCAGTCATATGAAATCTAGTAAGTATGATTTGCACATGCTTTGACTGGTTTATAAAGATGCCATTGTCAACCCGCTTCACTTGTATTCCTAAAAGGAAATTAAGTTCCCCCATGACACTCATTTCCAATCTATTCTTCATCAGCTTCTCAAAGTCTTTGCAGAGCTTCGAATTAGTTGACCAAAAGATAATGTCATCTACATAAACTTGAACCAGCATGTAACACTTGAAATTTTGTCAAAAATAAAGGAAAAGAAAAATATCTTGAAAGAAAAGATAATGGACGCAAGTGGAGGGGGAAAAGTGTACAAAGTACAAAATTTATTATTCTATTATTTAAAAAGGTATGGCGCCCCATAAACACTTTTATACCTTCTGCTTTTTTGACTGGAACAAGAAACAAGAAAGAAGAACAGAGTTTCTCTCGGTTATTCAAGAAGCTGAAAATTCGTAGGTAGGTGTTCTTTGTGTTTTTGGTTCGGTTTTGTTGGGTTTTCAACCTTAAAACCGATTTTTATGTGTTCTTTGTGCTTGGTTGTGTGTTTTGTTGTGTTTTAGGTGTTTGGACTCGTTGTGCCCTCAAGTTTGGTGGAGTTTTACTTGAAGGCTGCATTAGGTGAGTTCTAGATCCCCGGTTTTCTTGTTTTAAACGTATTTTGGGGCTGAAAATGCATATAAAACGTTTTACAACTTATATGTATACTAACCGTATGTATGTTTATGTATGGTTGGTTGTGTTGTATGGTTTTATGCTTATTTTAGGTTCCTTGTAAGTTAGTTATGGGTTGAGAACCATTTAGGATGATGATTTGGGTCTGGACAGTGTAAGTTTCAAACTAAGTATGCTCATGCACCTGAAATTTGCTTAAAACGCCCAAGTCCCTTCTCATGCGCCCAAATAGGGCTCATGCGCCTGGATTTTTGCCCATGCGCCTAAGTGTAGGCTCATGTGCCTGATACTTAGCCAAAAAGACTAAGTTCCACCCCATGCGCCCCAATAGTGCCCATGCGCGCACTGCCCAAATGCCTAAGTGTACCTCATGCACCCAAATAGTATCCATGCGTCAAGAAAATTGCTCATACGCCTAAGTGTTAGTTCAGGCGCCTAACTTTCCCATGCGCCCAAGTATTCATGCCCCTGCATAGTACTCAGGCGCCTACATAGTGCTCATGAGCCTAAAAGACTTAGAAAAATTTCGGAGATTTTGAGAAATAGAAATTTTAAGGTTTAAGCTCTGGGATGTTTTGATGGTTATATGTGTTGATGTTATGATTATGGCCTGTTCTTATGTTCCATATTACGTATTATTATGTGACTTTACATGGTGTGATTTTGCTCGAATACGTAAAGTATTATCATAAATGAAGTGAAAGATTAATGATAATGAAAAGTGGAACATAACGAAAGAATGAAAAGTCTTGCAAGCAAAATTTTTAAAGAGGTTCACAACTCATTAAGAGTTGTTAGCTCAACTGTGTGTTATATAATGTGCGATTTTACCCATGAGGGTTCACACATAGGAGGGTCAGGCTTTGTGACTGATCGAGACGTGCGAAAACGGGATCCTTGTCGCTTGACCCCAAAAGGTGGTTGCTTCGTGCACAATGATGGGGCATAGCTTATGACAGGATCTGGATAGAAGTGAAAGATAATGAAAAAGTACGAAACGAACGAATACGTGCGATAATAGAAGATTATAAGGTTATACCTAGATGTATGTAGGATGAGTGCTCATGAACAAAAGTAAAGGACGTATTTTAAGAAAATGGATATTTTATTATAAACAAGGTACTTTAATGCTTTTAAAACTAGAACTCACTTAGCAACGCTGACTTTTATGCATTTTCAGTTGGCAGGTAACAGTTGTTGAGGATGACACACGGGAAAAGTTACTTGGCAGGCAAGACTGGCATCCATTCTTGCATGTTAATTATGTTGTTTTATAATGCAACTAAATGTTCTTTTGTAACTCCTATTATACATTGTTGTATTATTTAGCAACATTAAATATTAATGCTATGAATGGCTTTTGAAAATTTTAAATCCGCTGCGATGTTTTACGATATGTATATGTTTTTATATAATTAATGCTATGATTGACCAACTGTGAGGTTTTAGGGAACGGGGCCTTACAAGTTGGTATCAGAGCCAAATTTTAAGAAAAATGGGTAAATATTTTCAAAAACCTATACTTAAACAGAGAATGGGACCGAAAGGAGGGATGCCAGCCCGAGTAGCTACGTGCCATCAGGTATTTCTTCTCTTAAATGTTAACCGGTATTATGTGTGTGTGTTATTTGATTTATATGCCCCTAGTAGATTTGAGTACTGATGTAGTCAGGATAGGAAATGCTCAGGGGATGAAGAGTAAAGTAAGTGGCTAATTACAACTGGCCACTGTAATTAGGGACTTACTATACTTGACATAAACTGAGCTATTACCTTAAATGATCGTGTTGGTGTTTGAATCTTATAGTGTTTAGAGGATGGCTGGTGGTAGATCATCGAAGGCTTCACGAGGAGGAGCACGGGGTGGCCATGGTGCTGGACCACATGCCATGAGGAACAAGACTAAGACTACTGAGATGGCTCCTACTGAGCCCGAGCTTCATCACCAGGAGGGCGGTGATGAGAGTGCTAACTTGAGAGCCTTAGTGAAGGAGGCAGATGTGGAGGAAGTGCAACAAGTCATGCAGACGATCCTACCGTCTGTGGTGACCAAGGTCATCCGTGCAGTAAGAGAGGATGAGAAAAAGGAGAAGGAGGAGGAGAGAAAGAAAGCTGCTGGGAGAAGGAGGGGTGAGAGAGATCATGGTGAAGGGGAAGAACTGAACGCTGAGATGGCGGCCTCCAGTGATGAGGAGGAGGTGGTAGTGAGGGGAACCGCGAAGGGGTGCAGCTACGGGGCATTCCAGCGATGCAAACCCCCAACTTTTGATGGCAATGGTAATGCTGCTGCTGCTCACCACTGGGTGAGAGAAATGGAGGCGGTGCTGGAGATTAGTGAGTGTAGGGAGGACCAAAAGGTGAGGTTCGCCTCACACTCGTTTGTAGACTCAGCTTTATATTGGTGGGACAATATTGTCCATGCCGAGGGTAGCAGGGCCATCAGAAAGATGAGGTGGAAAGAACTGAAGAAGATGGTGATTGAGGAATTCTGTCCTCACCAAGAACTTGACAAGATAGAGAGGGAGTTCTTACAGCTAGAGGCAGGAACTATGACACACCAGCAATATACGACTAAGTTTAATGAGATGGCTAGGATGGTGCCGGATCAGGTGATGCCGGTGTCGAGAAAGATTAAGAGGTACATACAGGGTTTGGTAGCAGATATCCGCAGGCACATGATTACTGCCCGGCCGAGTTCCTTTAGGTCGGTAGTGGATTTGGCAAGGAGATTGTATGATGAGAGAGAGGTGGCTGTGGCTGAGGTGAGCAAGGAGGATGGTGATAACAGGAACTAGAACGGGAAATGATTTGGTCATGGTGGTTTCACTCCAAATGATAAGAAGGCAAGGACGGATGACCAGCTGGTAGTGTCGGTGAGTACTGGGGCAAAGAGATATGGTAAGTGTGGGAGAGACCATGTAGGGGAATGTAAGTGGGGGTCGAAGATCTGCTTCAAGTGTGGGAGGCCCGGTCAAATGGCAAAAGACTATGGGGTGATGAGGTGCTATAATTGTGGTGAAGAGGGCCATCTGAGCAGGGCATGCAAGAAGCCGAGGGCTGAAAGTTCTGGGGCGAAGAAGGGGATCCAGAATGAAGGGCAGAAGGCAAGCGCCAGAGCATTTACGATGACCAGGGAAGAGGCTAGAATAGACCCTGATGTCGTGTCTGGTATGTTCCTAGAAAACCAAACTTGTGCCTCTGTGTTATTTGATTCTGGTGCTAGTTGGAGTTTTATTTCTGCTGCTTTCTGTGCTAAGTTGCCTGTTAGTAGTAGAAATATTGATGAGCCCTTCGAAGTAGAAACTGCTATTGGTAAGTCTCCCAGAATTTCTGAGATGATAGAGGATCATGACATAGAATTGGAAGGCCATAGGTTCTCTGCTAAATTATTTGTGATGCCCCTAGGTGGATTTGATATAGTTCTAGGGATGGATTGGTTAGCAGCCTATGAGGCGAATATTGTGTGTGGCAAGAAAATGATCCGATTAACTGCGCCCGATGGAAGTTCAATGACGGTCTACGGTGATCGAGTGACTATGGTTCCTAAAGTGATTTCAATGGTGGTGGTAGAGAAGTGCATGAAACTTGGATGTAATGCCTACTTGGCTTATGTGAAGGATGTGGATGCGTCAGTACCACAATTGTCTGATGTACTAGTTATGTGTGACTTTTCGGATGTGTTCCAAGAAGATTTACCAGGTGTGCCACCGGACCGCGAGATCGAGTTTCAGATCGAAATGATACATGGTGCCCATCCCGTTGCCAAGGCACCGTATCAATTGGCTCTGTCTGAAATGAAGGAACTAATGGCTCAGCTGCAAGAGTTGCTGGACAAGGGGTTCATCCGACCGAGCATCTCTCCTTGGGGTGCTCCGGTCTTGTTTGTAAAGAAGAAGGACGGTAGTATGAGGATGTGCATTGACTACCGAGAGTTAAACAAGTTGACGGTGAAGAACCGATATCCACTACCTAGAATTGATGACTTGTTTGACCAGCTCCAAGGTGCCAGTTGGTTCTCAAGAATAGATCTTTGATCTGGCTACCATCAATTGAAGGTGAAGGAGCAAGATGTCCCTAAACAGCTTTTCGTACGCGTTATGGAAACTAAGAGTTTCTCGTTGTGACTTTTGGTCTAACTAATGCGCCAGCTGCCTTTATGGATTTGATGAACCGGGTGTGTTGGCCGATGTTGGATAAATCAGTGATTGTGTTTATCGATGATATCCTGATTTATTCGAAGAGCGAAGAAGAACATGCCGGCCACATACGCGAAGTATTGGAGATGCTTAGAAGAGAGAGGCTGTATGCTAAATTCTCTAAGTGCGCTCTCTGGTTACGTGAAGTTCAATTTTTGGGTCACGTGGTAAATTCTGAAGGAATCATGGTGAACCCGGCAAAGGTTGAGGCAGTGATGCAATGGAAGTCTCTAAAGACGCCATCCGAGATTCACAGTTTCTTGGGTTTGGTTGGCTACTACAGAAGATTTATCCAAGACTTTTCCAAGATAGCCTCACCATTGACCAAGTTGACCCGCAAGGACGTAAAGTTTGTATGGGGTCTGGAACAGGAGAATGCTTTTGAGGAGTTAAAGATGAGATTGACTCAAGCTCTTGTCTTGATGTTGCCCTAAGGGAATGAAGACTTAGTGGTCTATTCAGATGCTTCTTATTCTAGATTAGGTTGCGTGCTAATGCAGAGGGGAAGGGTTATAGCCTATGCGTCCCGACAGTTGAAAATCCATGAAGCTAATTACCCTACTCATGACTTAGAGCTAGTAGCTGTGGTCTTTGCATTGAAGATTTGGAGACATTACTTGTTCGAGGCGAAGTGCACCATCTTCACGGACCACAAGAGCTTGAAGTATTTCTTTGAGCAAAAGGATCTCAATATGAGGCAGAGAAGGTGGTTAGAGTTGATCAATGATTATGATTGTGAGATCCATTATCATACGGGCAAAGCCAACGTAGTGGCAGATACCCTTAGCCGGAAGGAGAGACCCGAGCCAATCCGGGTGAAAGCTTACCAGTTGATTATGACCTCCGATGTGATGACACAGGTCAAAGAGTTCCAAGATGAGGCGTTGAAAGAAGATCGCCTTAACTCTGAAAGAATGAGAGGTCTGGTCAGTGAGTTGGGTGAAAATACTCTCAGAGTTAGAACCCGCTTTGGGCGGATATGGATCCCTCGTTATGGAGACCTAAGGGGCGGATCATGGATGAAGCTTATATGACTCAATACTCCATTCATCCCGGTGCTACTAAGATATATCATGATATGAAGAAAGATTACTGGTGGCCGGGTATGAAGCATGATGTGGTGGAGTATATGAGCAAGTGCCTTACTTGCTTGCAAGTGAAGGCAAAGCATCAGAAGCCATATGGGAAGATCCAACCTTTGGATATCCCGAGTGGAAATGGGAGCACATCACCGTGGACTTCATTATGAAGTTACCACGTACGGCAAGGGGGTACGATGCCATATGGGTGATAGTTGATCGCCTGACGAAGAGTTCTCACTTTTTGCTGATCCGCGAGACGTATTCATCCGAGAGGTTGGCGGATTTATTCATTAAGGAGATTATAGCTCGTCAAGGTGTACCGGTGTCTATTGTGTCGGACCGTGACACTCGGTTACATCCAAGTTTTGGAAGACATTTCATGACGCGATAGGCACGAGGCTACACATCAGTACGGTTTACCACCCCCATACAGATGGCAAGCCTGAGAGGACGATCCAGACGCTCGAGGTTATGCTCCGAGCATGCATGATCGACTTTGGAGGAAGTTAGGATGAACACTTACCGTTAGCTAAATTCTCATACAACAATAGTTATCATGCCAGCATTGGTATGCCACCATACGAGATGCTATACGGTAGGAGGTGTAGAACGCCCGTGTGTTGGGGAGACATCGGACAGAAAGAGTTGGGAAGTGTTGAGATGATCGAGGCTACGATGGAGAAGTTAGAGAAGATCAAAGCCGTTATGAAGGCGGCAAAAGATAGACAAAATTCGATGCCGATAAAAGGCGTAGACCGATTGAGTTCAACGTGGGCGATAGAGTCATGTTGAAGGTCTCACCTTGGAAGGGGATCATCCGGTTTAGAAAGAGGGGTAAGCTGAGCCCGAGATACATAGGACCTTTCTGAATTATTGCACGAGTAGGAGAGGTGGCCTATCAATTGGAGCTACCCGATAAGTTAAGTGGAATTCATCCAACATTCCATGTGTCTCATCTGAGAAAATGTCTAGCTGATGAAGATATAAATGTACCACTGGAGGACATCAAAGTAGATGAGCAGCTTAACTATGTAAAGCAAATAGTGGTAATCATAGACCGAAAAGAGAAGAGGAGGCGGAATAAAGTGGTTCCACTGGTGCGTGTGCAGTGGAGGCACAGTAAGGAATCTGAGTCTACGTGGGAAACTGAATAATAAATAAGACAGCATTACCCACAACTGTTTGAAGAACGACAGGTTTCGGGGACGAAACCTGTATAAGGGGGTGGACTTGTAACACCCGAAATTTTGTCAAAAATAAAGGAAAAGAAAAGTATATTGAAGAAAAGATAATGGAAGCAAGTGGAGGGGGTAAAGTGTACAAAGTACAAAACTTTATTATTCTATTATTTAAAAAGGTATGGCTGCCCATAAACACTTTTACACCTTCTGCTTTTTTCGACTGGAACAAGAAACAAGAAAGAAGAACAGAGTTTCTCTCTGTTATTCAAGAAGAAGAAGCTGAAAATTCGTAGGTAGGTGTTCTTTGTGTTTTTGGTTTGGTTTTGTTGGGTTTTCAACCTTAAAACCAATTTTTATGTGTTCTTTGTGCTTGGTTGTGTGTTTTGTTGTGTTTTAGGTGTTTGGACTTGTTGTGCCCTCAAGTTCGGTGGAGTCTTACTTGAAGGCTGCATTAGGTGAGTTCTAGATCCCCGGTTTTCTTGTTTTAAATGCATTTTGGGGTTGAAAATGCATATAAAACGTTTTACAACTTATATGTATGCTAACCGTATGTATGTTTGTGTATGGTTGGTTGTGTTGTATGGTTTTATGCTTATTTTAGGTGCCTTGTAAATTAGTTATGGGTTGAAAACCATTTAGGATGATGATTTGGGTCTGGACAGTGTAAGTTTCGAACTAAGTATGCTCATGCGCCTGAAATTTGCTTAAAACGCCCAAGTCCCTTCTCATGCGCCCAAATAGAGCTGATGATCCTGGATTTTTGCCCATGCGCCTAAGTAGTAGGCTCATGCACCTGATACTTAGCCAAAAAGGCTAAGTTGCACCCTATGCGCCCTAATAGTGCCCATGCGCCCACTGCCCAAATGCCTAAGTGTACCTCATGGGCCCAAATAGTATCCATGCACCCAGAAAATTGCTCATACGCCTAAGTGTTAGTTTAGGCGCCTAACTTTGCCATGCGCCCAAGTACTCATGCGCTTGCATAGTACTCAGGCGCCTACATAGTGCTCATGCGACTAAAAGACTTAGAAAAATTTCTGAGAGTTTGAGAAATAGAAATTTTAAGGTTTAAGCTCTAGGATGTTTTGATGGTTATATGTGTTGATGTTATGCATGATTATAGCCTGTTCTTATGTTCCATTTTACGTATTATTATGTGACTTTACGTGGTGTGATTATGCTCGTATACGTAAAGTATTATCCTAAATGAAGTGAAAGATTAATGATAATGAAAAGTGGAACATAACGAATGAATGATAAGTCTTACAAGCAAAACTTTTAGAGAGGTTCACAACTCATTGAGAGTTGTTAGCTCAACTGTGTGTTATATAACGTGCGACTTAACCTATGAGGGTTCACACATAGGAGGGTCAGTCTTTGTGACTGATCGAGACGTACAAAAACGGGATCCTTGTCGCTTAACCCCAAAAGGTGGTTGCTTCGTGCACAATGATGGGGCAGAGCTTATGACAGGATCTGGATAGAAGTGAAAGATAATGAAAAAGTATGAAACAAACGAATACGTGCGATAATGGAAGATAATAAGGTTATACCTTGATGTATGTACGATGAGTGCTCATGAACGAAAGTAAAGGACGTATTTTAAGGAAAAGAATATTTTATTATTAACACTTTAATGCTTTTAAAACTAGAACTCACTCAGCAATGCTGACTTTTATGCATTTTCAGTTGGCAGGTAACAGTTGCTGAGGATGGCACACGGGAAAAGTTACTTGGCGGGCAAGACCGGCATCCATTCGTGCTTGTTAATTATGTTGTTTTATAATGCAACTAAACATTCTTTTGTAACCCCTATTATACATTGTTGTATTATTTGGCAACATTAAATATTAATGCAATGAATGGCTTTTGAAAATTTTAAATCCGCTGCGATGTTTTACGATATGTATATGTTTTTATATAATTAATGCTATGATTGACCAACTGTGAAGGTTTCCGGGAACGGGGCCTTACACAGCATCAAGTCATTTCCTGTTTCTTAGATGAAAAGTGTTCCATCAATATTACCTATCTTGTATCCATGCTGATAGAGATACTATGATAGTGTTTACCACATCCTTGGAGCCTGATGCAGCCCAGAAAGTGCTTTGTGTAGCTTGTAGACATAATCAGGATGATCTGGTTCTGCAAAGCCAGGTGGTTGTTTGACATACACCTCCTCATCAATCACCCCATACAAAAAGGCACACTTGAGATCAAGTTGGTAGACCTTGAAAACCTTGGATATAGCAAAAGCAAGGAATATCCTAACAGCTTCACGTCTTGGTACAGGAGCAAAACATCGTTGTAGTCAATCCATTCTTCTTATGTGTACCCTTGAACAACTAGTCTTGCCTTGTTCTTGGTGACAAGTCCTCTATTATCCTTCTTGTTCCTAAATACCCACTTGGTACATGTAGTAGTCTTCCTTTGAGGAAGAGGACATAGATTCCAAACCTTTTTTCTCTTGAATTGAAGCAGCTCCTCCTACATTGCTTCAACCCAACTTTTATCCTTCAAATCCTCATCAATCTTCTTAGGCTCTATCAGGACAAGAAACAAGAGTGAAGACAAACATTTTTGTCAAGGGTTTGTCCTCTTGTTCTCCCCCAGCCTCAACACCTCCAATGATGTTTGTGGTGGGATGAGAGTTGTGGATTCTCAGTTGTGGAATCACAATACGTTGGTTGGACAGATCCAAATTGGTGAAATTCAAATCTGGTGCTTGAGAGTCATGCACCACATCAACACACTTATCAAGTGAGACTTGATCCAATAAGTGTGTTACATCATTGATGTTGTCTTTTATGGAGTGGTTATCAGCATCAAGGAATTCTTGATCACCATCACCACCTCCATCTCCGCCTATATTTGAAATTCTTTCATCTGAGTTCTATGCCTATATGCTCGTATTTATAAGAACCTCAGATGTATCAACTGAAGAATTTGTAATGGTTGTGCTGACAGGATTTCCAACTACAGGGCTAGTTACCACTGGAGCTGAAGTAGTTTGAACACTTGGTCTTCTCAGCTCAAATCTTGGATCAGAATCTCCTGTTGATAAGGTATCTGTAGATCCTGAAACATCTCCACAAGATTTGTTAAAACAGTTTCTAACTAAATCAAGATCAAACAGTCAATCAGGACCAGAACCTTTCACACTAGGTGTGTGCTCATTGAAGGTCACATTGGCTGACTCCTCAACTATTCTGGTTCTATGATTGTTTACTCTATAAGCCATAGCTTGGGAAGAGTATCCAATGAAATATCCATCATTTGATTTCTCAGCAAATTTGGCTATTTGATCCTTGGTATTCAAGATGGTGCAAGGACATCCAAATGATCTGAGGAAACCAATGAAAGGTCTTCTTTTATGGCACAGTTCATAAGGAGTATTACCATGAGTCTTGACTACTAAAACTTTATTTTGCATATAGTAGGTAGTGTTGATTGCCTCTGCCTAGAAGGTGATGGGCAGTTTAGATTCAGACAACATGGTTATTGCAACTTCAATAAGTGTCCTGTTTCTCCTCTAAGCAACGCCGTTTTACTAAGGAGTCCTGGGAGCACTATATTGTCTTGAAATACCCTTTTCATCACAAAATGCATCAAGGATTTGGTCTTTGAATTTAGTTCCTTGATCACATCTTATGATCTTGACCTTGTGATCACATTGATTGTTAATTTTCAGAATGAACTCTTTAAGATTTCAGGATTTTCATCCTTAGTTCTAAGGAAGAAGACCTAAGTGTATCTTATAAAGTCATCTGTGAACACCAAGCAATAAGTGGTACTTCTTAGACTCATTACATGGGTGGGCCGAAGAGATCCATATGTAATAAGTGTAGGGGAGTAGTGATGGAGTTCATTTCTTTTGGCTTGTGAGACACCTTGTGTTGCTTCCCTTTCAGGCATGCAACACAATGATCATCACTTGTAAACTCTTTCTTTGGCATTCCAGTTACCAAATCATTCCTAATTAACTTATTCATATTATTAAAGTTTACATGGCACATTCTTTTATGCCAGAGGAAAGACTTATCACTATTGGCTTTAGATAGAAAGCAAGAAACTTTTCTTGAAGGGGTTGTTTTTTGCAAATCCATCTTGTACATGTTCCCTTTCCTAGGGGCTCTAAGTAGAATATGCTCTTGAGGAATGATTACCCCGGGCTTGGGAAAAATGCACTCATGCTCGGTGAAGAGCATGTTGTGTCTCTGATCATAAAATTGGGATACACTCAAAAGATTATACCCAAGCTCCTTGACAAAGTTTACATTCTCAATGTTGAGTTTACCATTTGTGACCCTATCCCTTCCAGTGATGTAACCACTTGATTCTCCTCCAAAAAGAACTAGCCCTCTATCAATTTTCTCAAAATTTTGAAGGAAAGAGCCATTGCCTGTCATGTGCCTGGAACAGCCACTATCAATGATCCATACATTTTCTTTAGTCTTTAGCTGTTCCCGCACATAAGGAGATGGTTAGTTACATTTGGAAACCCAAGCCTCATTGGTCTTGGTCTTGTCAAAATGAACAAAAGATAATGCAATAGTAATAGATCCTATATGCAAGTTTTGAGGATCAGTTGCTGTTGTTGATGAAGAACTTTCAATCACATGGCCTTCCTTTATCTTCTACACCATCTTTGGAAGATTAGACTTGGTCTTCAACACATCAGAAGTTTTGATGACTTCAGAAGTTTTGGAGACTGGACCTTCGGAAGCTTTTACATCCACTGCAGCAGACTTTAGTACTTTGGAAGCATTCCTTTCTTTCAAGACCAAAATTTCATCCGAAGGTAAGTTTTCACTAATCTTTTTCTTCACTTTGGAGCTTCCAAAAGAAAGAGATTTTCCTTCTGAAGCTATCTTCTTCTTCATCTTCTTAAAAGTTTTCTTCATAGTCGTATGGGTAGTACTTTTAGGATTGTAGATGCAATCCTTGGCAAAGTGAGAAGTACTACCACACAAGATACATTTAGTTGGCATGCTTCTAAGAATCTTCTTTTGAGTGGGAGGCTGAACTTGATCACTTTCCACTTCATTCTTCATCTTCTTAGATGATGCAGTAGGCTTCTTGGGATGAGGCTTGCTTTTGGAACTGGATGGTTCAAGCTGTGCAGAAGTGGTGCTTATTTTATCAGCCTTCTTCTCTGGACCAGGGTAATTTGGACATGAAATAGGACTCCTGGTACTAGAGTCCATAGTTGAGTCTTCAGTCTTTACCACTTTAAATCAGCAGAAATGAAATTCTGCTTTTGCTTGGAGTTGAAGGTGGCCTTGATCTATTGGGCTTTCTTGGACTTACTTTTGGCTACCCTGATCAAGTTCTTCCTTGCAGACTTGGTCATCCTTGATTCTTTCCTCTCTCCAGAAGAATAGTGTCCCTTCTTAGGATAACATTTGTCACTCACCTCAAGTTCATCCTTCACTATCTCCTCTTAATATTCATCCTCTTCTTGAATATGATCTATGGAGGGCAGCTCATCTTGACAAGTTCCACACCTTGGAGGTCTTACAGATAACAATGTATGTGGAGGAGCTATCTCACTTGAACCCAATCCTTTCCTGTTTTGATAAAACATCTTTGCATGTATGGATGAAGATATTATGTTCTTGAAGGTTTCCTCTTCAATGCCTTAGTTTTGCTAATCACAAGCTCAGCTTGGCATTCAGTTAACTTGGTAATGAGATCCTTTATTTGAGTCTTGTAAGTTGTGTGCTCATGCTTAAAAGTTGAAACGGTTTTCTCTAAATCTTCTATTTTAAGTTTATAATCATTATCAGCTCTTTTAAAATCATCTTTTAAGATGTTCAAGGACTCAAGATCAGATCTCACCTCCAAGTTGTAGGACCTGTACATGTTAGCTTTAGTAATGCATTCAGGAGTACAAATATGTTCTAATACCTTGGCTTCTTCATGATCAACCATCAATGCTGGGTTTGGAGAAGCATCTTTTACATGAAAGCTCTAGTCAAAGCTTCCTTCTTCAATATCAACAACAGCATGTTGTTTTGGTTGGCGTGGCTTCTCAGTTCTTGGAGCTGCATCAGTGTAGTTTGGTCTGGATTATGCTTGGCCACCATTTTTCCTTGGTGCCTTGCACTCTCTAGCAAAGTGTCCTATTTGGTTACAGTTGTAACTATGACATCCGGTAATTTTCCGTTACCAAACTCCGTTGGTTCCGTTAGGTCTTGCATACATGTGTCGTGAGCACACACTAGTTGTCATTGAACGTTGGTGACGTAATAAAAATTATCTATGATAAACAGATAATAACTTGATTAATAAGGTGATTATTAAGTTGTGCTTATGTGCTTATGTGATTTTAAATATTATTTGTGAATTTTATCTTGTAACGTGACGATGTGTTGTGTTTATTGAATGTGTTTTGTAGCTATTGAAAATTATGCATGACTATCATTGTTAGTTTATAATATTTGTGTTTAGTAGTTAAAACCTTTTAAAAAGTGTTAAAAGAGCAAGTTTTTATAAAATGTGATCAAGGAGGGATTAATTTGTAAAAACTACAAAACTTAAATATGGTAAAAACCCAACCCTAGCCCCCAAACCCCTCCCCATTTGGCCAAACCTCCCTCTCCCTCTCCCTCTCCCCTTGCGATTTTTGACCAAGAACAAGCATCAAGCATCGATTTTAGTGTGTTCCAAGTGATTACAACATGTAGCAAGCATCAATTCTTGATCATTACGCGATTAAAGGTTAGATTTTATTGGTATTTCATGGGTTTTTGATGATGGTTGAACCCTAGTTCACAAATCATAGTAGATGTTGAAATTGATGTTGTTTGATGATTGTATGATGTTAGTTAGATTGTATTGATGTTAAATTATATGGATTATACAAGAAATTCGTGGTTTTGATGCGTTGTTCATACCTTACTAATGATAGTAACTTTTGTGCATGAACTTGATGATTTGATGATGAATTTATGATATTATAATGTTAATGATATTGTATGAATGTTTGAATTATGATAATTATGCAAGAAATCCATGAGTTGATCATGTAGTTCATACCTTGCTATAAGTAGAAACTTTTGGATATGAGATTTGTGAATTATGATGATTTGATGATGTTGAACATGTTTAATTGATAGTTATGAGCTTGAATAGCTATTGTGTTGATGAATTCATGATTGAATTGAGCGTTAGATTGATTTTGGGATGTTACTTTCCCAAAAGGGAAACTTTATTTGTGTGGAACATTGGATAAGGTGAATTGGGCATGTTTATGATGTTAGGATCATGGTAGAATGTTTATTAATGGTGTCTAATATGGTGGAATGTGTTAATTGGGTTGTATGGATACTTGATTGGTCAATTAGAAAATTTGGACTTTTATGGATTATACATGATGATGGATTATGTTAGGAGATTATGGAATCATGCTTGGGATTGTAATAGATCATTGTTGGGTATGTTGGTTGGCATGAATCTTGTTGAATAATGGGATGGTGATCGCCATCCAAGGGTACGAATCTGAGGCCCTTACTTAGTAGGATTGGCAGGGTTTAGGGTGTGAAGTCGTGAGTGGCTTCACATGGCATGTTGTACATGATTAGACTTTATGAATGATATATAGTTATGATGTAATTATAATTGTGTTGAGCATGTTGACTACTTGAGATGCGCATTAGTTGTATGATAATCTAAGTTGTATGATGATCTTGGTAGAACAAGTGGTTGATGAAGTGATATACGTGAACAACTTGTATGATAACCATGTATGATGAGTTTCTATGCTTGATTAAAAGGGATTTCAGTTAATATGTCACCAACGGGTCAAATGGGTCAACTGGGTCAAATGCGTCTGTTTTTCTAAAACCTTGGGTCAATGTGTTTATTGAGCACTTAGGGATTGTTGATGATTCTGTGTATATGTACTCATGTACTTGCGTGTTCTAGGTAACCTCTGAATGTTGTCTTTCCTCTCTCTCTCAAGTTAGCTTTAATATCATTTGTGTGCACACCAGGTGAGTTCATGCCCCACTTTATTTTACACTCTCTTTTGGGGGAGATAGCATACTCGTTCTGAAACGCTTTATTGATTATAAGTTGTGTATAGTGTAATGTAGTGCGATATACTATGAAATTCCTCACACTTTCGGATCATTAATATTGGAACTAGCGGGAAATCTTGGGTAGTACTACTAGGTTTGACAAGCCCCACCTATGCGACTCGAGGTCAAAAGGGTGCAATATTGTCCTAACACATGGTGTCACAACCTAGTAAGTCGTGCCGAGAGGCAATCAAACGAAACGCTGTCAGCTTCGATCGCAAAATCACTATGATTATTACTTGTGAATTTAGACTAGCTATCTAATTCAATGAACTCTTATGTTTTATAACTGTTACTGTTATGTTTTACGCAAACTCTTGAACTTATCAACCATTGTGTTGATTCTTTTAGTATGCTATTCTCCGGCCGTGGTTAAGAAAAAGCCAAGGAGCACTCACGGGTCAGCATTTGTGGGTCAGCATTGTTGGAAACATTTTATTTTGGCAATTAAAACAAGTTTCTGTACTTGGTTTTGAATAACGGTTGGTCGCATGTTTTGCGCACTTTACATTTTGTACCCTTGTGTTTGCTTAACTTACAAAAACGCTTCCGCAAATATTTTGAAGTTTTAAACTCTGGTTTGGTTTGAATGGTTCATAGAGAGTCGTTCTAAGTAACTAATGGCTGAGATCCTGGTTTGTTCACACGCCTCGTGGTAAAACCCCGCACGTGGATTTTGAGGGTGTGACAGTAAACTTCACCTTGCTTTTATCTAGGCCAAACTTTCCACTGCCACATTGCTGGGAAACTTTCTTCCTGTCCTTTTGTGGTACATCTTGGCTCTGTGAGTGAGAAGAGTCATCTGTTGAACTATTCAGGGAAGCATATGAGATGATGTTATGGTTCTATGCTATCCCTTTCAACCACATGAAGGGTAGAACTTTGCTAATTGTTGGAAGAGCTGCTTGATGGATTTTGTAAGTTTATCTCCATCTGGTAACCACTAAGGATACTATACAGCTCTGTGAGAGTAAGAGTAAAGAGGTTCCAGTTCTCTTGATGGCCATATATTAGTGAGTCCATTGTTTAGGAAGAAAGAACATGAAATTCCTTATTATGTCTTTATTCTCAAGTATTACTCCAACATACATTAGAGTTTCTACAACCTCAACATACCTGAAGTATTGTTGAGTCGTGGTTTCACCTGTCTTGCAGGTGAAGTTTTCAAACTGTTACTTCATTATGTCTTTCTTGTTCTCCTAGGCTTCCTCAGACCCCTCATACATGAGCTTTAGTGCATCCCAGAGCTGCTTAGCAGTTTTGTAGTTCTTGAAGCCTCTGTATTTGGAGTTAGGAATGGCTTTTTGATCTAAATCTATTTTCTTTAGTCTTCTTCAGAGTAGTCAGCCGTTTCCTTTGGTATCATCCCACCTCCAGTAGTGGCTGAAGAGGTGCTTGGGATGTGAGGTCCTTCAACAACAGATCTCCACATCCTGCTGTCTTGACACTTGATGAACCCTTCCATATGTTGGCACCAAGTATCAAAGTCATCAGGAGTGATCAGTGGAGACTTTTTCATAGTACCGGTTTCCATATCAGCCTTAGAAAGAGCTGCCATTTGAGTTAATAAGTGTTTTATGAAACTGAAGTGATCTAAGATGATGAGATCTTACAATCAAGAGCCTTAAACGCTCTGATACCAATTGTAAGACCGGTGAAGGATGGTCAATGCAACAATTTCATAAGGTGGAGAGATTTAGAACACTTAGCAGTTCAAATAGGGAACTAGTTAGTGATGAAACAATGAATACAAGTAAAAGAACAATAACAAGAATACTCAAATATGGTTTTCAAGAATGATGTATATTGCTCTCAAGTTCTTACAAGTGTTACAAAGCTTACATGGAAGATACAAGTACTTGAGATGCTTTATACTATATCCTATAGCAGGTCATACTTTGAAGGCCAGCTGAAAAAACTAATCTAGATAACAAGATCAATGTAGAGTCGAAAGACAGATTGTCATTTGACTGGTGACTATGACATATCATAGCTCACATCTTAATATATTAAAAAAAATACATAGTTGGAAAGTTACAGACAAAAAAACTTAATTTACATTCAATATCAAACTTCATTATTCAAGGTACTCTCATTAGGTACACGGGTTTTTATGCTTTGATCTTTATTTTAAGTATTTGTGTTATGTTCATCATCATCTTTTATTCTTTTTTAAAACTAAGATGTGGCAAATTCGGTAAACCATTGCAAGTGTGTTTTATTATTTATTTGTTTTGAACTGTTTATATAAAAAGTTAATCTACTGAAGTTAATAATTTCTTTAATTGCTTATTATATGGTACGGGTGATCATAAGCTTTTGAAATAGGTGGAACCGTTTAAACTGAACCAAGTTGGCAAATTTTAAAAGTATATTGTTTGATTTATAATTTGATTTTGGCATTCATATGGTATAGTTGCTGGTTTGGAAGTTGAGTATGGCTACAAACTTAACAGTCATTTAGCATTTATTATTTTCTATCATTTTAAAAATAAGACGTTATGTATATGTATTATATTCATTAAAGTATTTTGCCAACCTTCACTACATCTTATTATAACTATACAATCGACGTACTTTTCAACAAAACAACCATAAAAGTTTAAAAGTTTAATAAATTTTGATCGGATCCAATTATTTGGAATCTCATGTTGTATTTATGTGCTTCATTTGAATTAAGCAGCTTTAATTCTTATGCTCATTTTAAAATAGTAAGATAGTAAAATTTGTTTCTTTACCCATTAATACTTTGTCAATGTATGATAATGATAATAATGTTGCATGACATTTCACAATTATACTTATTTTTATTCCTATATTCTCAACTCCCCAATATTTCTTTAAAGCGTTTACTAACTTTTCATTTATGGATTAACAGACTACATGGTTGACTCAAATGTTAGGGGCTGTTTGTAGCCTTTTAATGGTTCTATTCAGCACTTAACCATTCAGCACATCTCATTCAGAGTGTTTGGTTGGAAAAAAATAGGTGCTGAATGGTTCCATTCAGCAATGAACCATTCAGCTACTAAAAGATGCTGAATGAAATATCTTCCATCTATACCCTTTAACCTAAAAGATTTACATTCATCCTTAGACATCAACAACCCTCTTATCCCATCTGCATCCCAACCCCTTATCCTATCTGCATCCCAACCCCTTATCCCATCTGCATCGCCACCTTCCCGGCACCGCCATCCCATCTACCTGCGCCGTCGTCCTCCGTCGACATCACTAATCGCCACCCCCACCCCGACATCAACAACCCTGTTTCCAGCGACTCTCTCTGACATCAACAACCTTCTTTCCGGCGACTCTCTCCGACATCAACAACCCTCTTTCCGGCTACTCTCTTCGACATCAACAGCGTTCTTTGCCGTTGACTCTCACTATCACGTAAGTCAATCCATCTCTATCAACAACCCCTTAACATGCTCGATTACAGCCTCTGATTCAAACTAGGTTTATAATTTTGTGTTGGTGGCTTGAATTTGTTTTTGTTGGTGACTTCTGAAATAATGAAAACGAAGTCCAAACCCTTGAAATTGAAAACGATTATGAGGTCAAGAATAAGCTGCAACTAAGCTACTTCCATTGGATGAGAATTTGATGGACATTTGTTGCTTGTTCTTTGTCTGTACAACCTATATTTGTTTGACAAGAATTTGTGATCTATATTTGTTTGACTTTGCATCTACTGTTGCTTAAATTAATTATATATGTTGCAACTTGTTCTTTTCACTTGAAAGTAATTATATATATTGTTTGACTTTGTGGTCTATATGTTATTTGCACGCTAGTTTGTTCTTTTCACTTGAAAGTTATATTTAGGTTTGTCATATGTGCTTAGGTTTGTTAAAATGGCGGAAAAAAGAGTAGGTTTAGTTGGCAACAAGAAGGTGTTGAAAAAACTTTTCTTGAAGCATGTATTAATGAATTGACATTACATGGTCGTGAAGGTAGTAGCCTTAAACTAGTATCATAGAAGAATGTAGCAGAAAAGTTGAAACAAGAACACAATTTCATAGCCTATCAACGACAAATGAAGAACCGCTATGATTATGTCAAAGGGAAATTTTCAGCTTGGACAAAGCTTAAAAGCAAAACTGGTAACGTTTATAATCCTCTAACAAACACTTTTAACTTGTCAGAAGAAGATTGAAAAACAAAGATAAAGGTATTTCTTAACTGTAAATAATATTTATCTAAATTTGTAGAACGTTTAGAAGTTTTAATGTATTTTATAATATTTGTTTACATAGTCAAACAAATATGTATAAGTATTGAGACGTTCGCCACTTGCTTACCCGGAACTCTGTGTTCAGTTGTTTGAGGGGTCTACTTCACATGGTTTTGACAGTTGGGGGCCATCTTCTAGGTATTGGTTAGCTGATTTTCGACGGCACCAACACTCGTAGTTTTATGACTCCCTATCGTAATACTAGGTATTGGTTAGCTGATTTTCGACGACAACGTGCGTTAACTAAGGAAGAAAGATTCAATCATGCTCACGCAAAACTCAGAAATATTATTGAGCGTGCATATGGTGTTTTGAAGGCTAGATTCCCAATCTTAAAGCAAATGGCTCCATTTTCTTTTCCAATACAAAGAGACATAGTGATTGCTTGTTTCGCCGTCCATAATTTTATAAGAAAATACAATATTCATGATCAATTATTTATGGACTTCGATGAGAATACTACGTTTTCTGAAATACATGGGGGGAGAAAATGATGGGCAGTTCGTTCACGACATAGAATGGGGTTCACAAGGCGTTGAGTACATGAATACTTTGCGTAACGAGATAGCTACTCAACTAATGTCAAATGATGAAGAATAAAATTGTACGCTTGCATCTTAATTTGCTTTTGGATTTTAGTATGTTTTCATGAATTTTGAACAGATAATGTGTAATTTGTATTTTTTTTATGATGTTTGTAATTTCATTTAATAATTATTTATCATTCAGTGTTATTATTCAAAATTGTTACCAAACAGATACATTTCATTCAGCACAAAATGGTTCAGAGGGGTAAAATAGTAATTCTACATAGTTATTCAGAAGTCTAACCAAACAGCACAAATTGGTTCAGCACTTAATGATTCAGAGCCTTTTAATCATTCAGATCTCTTAACCATTCAGCACTTAATAATTCAGCACTTGCCAAACAGCACCTTACTATGCTTAACATTTAAATGCTTTTAAAGAATATTCAACTATTAAAGTTGGTTTTACACACCTATGTAGATAGCATGTCAAGAATAATCCAAAGAAGAGATTCTCTATAGATAAGATTCTCATGGATGAGAGGTAATTGTGAATATTAATAACACCTATTGTTTTATATTTAATCATTATTTTTAGCTTTCATACAGCTTGATAAAATTGTACTTGGAAACATGTATAGGTTGCTATATGTAATTTATTAAATTTTATCTTTTTTTTTCGCATGGAACTAAAATTCATGCTTCTGCTTTGAAGAACATTTTTTTGACACAATGTTAATAAGGTATAATTTTATCTTTTTTTACAACTTTGTTTTTCATATTGCTACTATGAGATTTTGTGTTTTTCTACCCGTGTATTATATGTGTCTTTAACCTAGTGTATGTATGTATGTATGTATGTATATATATATATATATATATATATATATATATATATATATATATAATATATGTATATATATATATATATATATATATATATATATATATATATATATATATATATATATATATATATATATATATATGTATGTGTATACATACATACATACATACATAGATATATATACATACATATATATATATATATATATATATATATATATATATATATATATATATATATATATATATATATATATATATATATTTATATATATATAGACACACACATATATATAAGGTATGGTTCACTTGAGAACTCCATTTAATTTGAGAACTTGAAAATACTCTCTTTTTAATTTTAAATTTCTATAACTTTTTCACGTTATTAATTTTTATTTTTAAAATCGCATCTTAAAATCACAATTATTCTTGTCTTTAATTTGATATAATATTGCTATATCAAAAAGAAAAAAACATTTACATGTCAAAACTACAAAAATGTAGTATTATGATACAACGTATAATAATATGATGTATTGTATATATGTAGTTTTATATTACATATATGCAACATATATGTCATAAAGGAATATTATACTCAAATTAAAAATAAAATAATTTTTGGCTTTATGTTATAACTTAAAAAAAAAACAATAACATATAAAAAAGTTATAGACGTTTAGAGATGGGAGCCCATGATATGGTCCCTACTACATTCTGCTTAAGCCCACACGTAAGCACACCTTAGTGGGCCTTAGCCCATCGAACCGTAAATGGGCCATTAGGCCACAAAGATTATTGGGCTTGACCCATAAGACACTAACGG
This sequence comes from Flaveria sonorensis, assembly GCA_025506505.1. Classification (NCBI taxonomy): domain Eukaryota; kingdom Viridiplantae; phylum Streptophyta; class Magnoliopsida; order Asterales; family Asteraceae; genus Flaveria; species Flaveria sonorensis. The sequence continues at coordinate 41,159,322 of CM046427.1, read as the reverse complement.
GCCATTTAGGCCACAATAATTATATATGTTATGATCTACCTACCTTAATGGGTCTTGGGCCCAATACTTTAGTGGGCCTAGTTATTTTTAAACATAACTGGGCCTTGGCCCGCAAATTAAAGAAAACTCATATCTTTAGATGACAATTAACCATAAGCAAAGGAAAGAAATGAACCCGTAAGTAAAGGAAGCCTTGCGTAATGAGTATATAAATCCTAATCTTAGCCTAATAAGCGATGGAAATAAAGGAACCCGTAATCGAATGATCATCAAACAAACTTGTAAGATTCTAAAATTGAAGTAATAAATAATAAATAACAATTAACAAATACTTTAAGCATAAGCACTTAAATAGATAAATACCTAAAACACATGAACGTTTATAGATAATACTCCCATGAACCAACTAACATAAATAAATGTAATAATAAAATGAAAATTCTCATATAATATCTAATTAACTAATTACTAATAACTAGTGATTAATCAAAACATATCTTTAAAATAACTAAAAATCATGATAAAATCTTACATCAATCTAGCCTATAAATCCTATGAATATCTTACTAAATTTATAATAGGACAAAACTCAAATTATATGAACACAAGTTAGATACACACATACACGACATATGTAAACATAAATATATGCATCATGCAATCATCCATTCATAATTAAACTCTTACAAATTCATTTATAGTAACCCCACACACACACACACACACACACACATATATATATATATATATATATATATATATATATATATATATATATATATACATACATACACTTGCATGCATGAAGAATACCCAATATTCACACCCACATACATGTACATATGTACACGGCACACATACATACAACATCTACATATATACACCATGACACATATTATACATGTTTATGCATGCACTCGTAAAGACGTATATATGTATATACTTTTCATGTATTTATACATAACTCGTCATAATTATATATATATGTAATGAATGCCACACTCTATATACACATATAACACACAACACAGATAATTCATATATGCATGCACTCGATACACACGCATGTACGTATATACACCTACCAAATCAAGTCTTACACTTTATGCCTTAGTGTTATTTTTGTAGAATCAACTAAAGTAAACTCATAAACTCTTAGAAAATGTTTTATAAAATTTGTAGTTAAATCCACCCCTAATCCACCCAATCCACACACACCCTACCCGTTCAAGATCATATATTGGTTTCTTGAAAATCTAGCCAAAATGCTCAACCCCGAACTATAATCTCCCCAAAACCAAGAAGTTCAAGCCACTTGGATCCCCTCCTCCTCCCTATCTCGGCCAAACCCCTATCCCACACCCCACACTTCAAACTTTATTCTACTCAAACTCTTTAATCTAGCTCTCTTTAATCTAGCTCTATTTACTGTAAGTGATGAAGTGCTGATTGATTACTTAGACAAGACTGTTTGTACTAAAGTGCATTGGGGCTGTTGTATTCTGCCTTTTGGAGACAACACAGTACCGAGGCTGCTAACTTCTGATGTGCCGATTTCCTTTCTATGTTGTACATACCTTTTCCTAAACCAGGAATAGATGTAAAGTGATTTATTCTCTGTGTTTAGCTTTTATAGAATAAATACCTCTTACTTGTATAGTTTTGAGGTTAGCTAGTTAGCCTACTTGTTTATCTACTGATTGTAACAATTTATACTCAGAAATGATTAATCAAGTGTATACTTTCAAAGACATTTTTGTGTTCTTAACCCAATCAGTTGACAGATAAAACAAATTTGTGGGTTATCAGAGCTTAGCTCTTGATTGCTTGAAGTCACCTTTCAACAAATCACTTGTTTTCTTTTGATCATACTTTCAAAGACATCTCTCCCTCATAACCTCCTTTCCTTTAAAGAATGACTGAGTAGCCATCTCAAGTATGCATGACTTGGAGAATGGAACCCAGACCAAACCTCCTATGTTTACACCTAATGATTATGATACTTGGAAAATTCAAATGGAAAATTTTCCAAGGAATCAAGATCTGAGACTCCAGCTCTCAATCTTAAATGGTCCATATGTCCAAATGGTCCAAGCTACTGGTGAAAATGGAATTATGATTCCTAAAGATCCTACAAAGTACTCAAATGAAGACTTGAAGAAGTTGGATATAGACACTAAAGCATTGTGGTTGTTCAGGATGAGCATATCCAATAACATCATTCAAGGCTTCAATAAATTCACAACTACTCAGAAGTTATGGAAAGCATTGAAGGCCAAATTTAAGGAACTGAAGACATGAAGGAAAATAAAAGAGATATCTTAAAGTAGAAGTTCGAAAACTTTGGTTTCACAAGGGGGGAAACCATGACTGCAACATATCTTAGATGTGTTGAACTGTTAGAATCTCTAAATGAGGCTAGAGTGAAGATGGAGAATAGTGGTAGGAAATTCTTGAGATCACTACCGAAGACATGGACAGTTTACATTATGTCCATAAGAAGAACTCAAAAGTTGAAGACCATGACTTTTGAGGAGTTATATGGCATTGTTAGTGCCTACCAGATGGTGATGAATACTAATGAATAATCACCTGACAAATCATCAAACTCCTCAAAGTCGTCAGCATGTATGGCACCTATTCAAGAATCCTTCCAATCTCAGGCTTATCAAGTTCTAATGGTGACTCACCAAGTACATGTGATCACCTATCCAAAATCTCCAACTACTGAATCACAATCTTCACCATCTTTTAGCAGATGGACTCATGAGCACTCACCATCTTTCTCACCAAACTATCCATCAAGCTCAACATTTGTTATGAGCATACCAACTTCGTCCAATTTTCTAAAGAAGATCTTAAATGTATTCATCCAAATGATCATGAAGAGATTGACAACAACTATCGAATTGCCATGGTCTCATTCAAGGCTAAACAGTTTCAATAGAGAACATAAAGAAAGTTTCTAAAGCAAAGAAGATCAGGATTCGGGTTTAATAAAAGTAAAGTGAAGTGTTTCAACTGCAACTAGCTGGGACACTTTGCCAAAGAATGAAAAGAACCTAATTCAAACCCGTCTCCCCCAAGCTCATCAAACTACAAACTATCAACAACCTTCCAACATCCATCTTCTTTTGGTAATAAAGACATACAAGAGCTATAGCATCGGGAGAAAAGGTGATTGACTGGAGCTTTCAAGTGAAAGACATCACTCCCATCAACAATTCACTAATGGAAAGAAGCTCAACCTCTTCACCTCAGGTAACTCCTAAACCTTTTTACACACCTGAGTGTATTGAAAAAGTAAACATGTACATATATCAAAATCTGGATCTCATCAAAGATTTGGAATCAATAAACATTCTTAAAAGGGATTTCAAGAAAAATAATCAAGCTCAAAAAAGAAAAGATAATACAGCTAGAAAATATGTTTCCAAATTAAAACATGGACAATCTATACTTGAGACCCAGATTGATGATCTCTTGAGGACATTAAAATCAGCACAATGTGATTTAGCTATAGGTAAAACATATGTTGATAAATACAATGTTCCAACTGAAAAGTTTGAAAAATTGCTTGCTTTTACTAAATCTCCCAAACACTGTATCAAGCCAAGATAGGATTATGGTACAATGTTATGGAACCATCACTGATATACACTCCCACATACACCCCTAAGTGTAGCCTGGAAGCAAGAAAGCAAGTATCTATAGAACCAATCTGTATACAGTCAGCCACTAAGAAGTGTGAACTAGTGAAACAAGATGAAGGACAGAAGAAAGATAAGGAATGTAAGAAGGAAGAGATGAATGGAAAGAAGGAAGAAACTCAAAGAAAAACATAGAAGATGGCGATTCAGGAAGTGAAGTTTGTCAAGGAAAACTCATCTTCCAACATCAACAAACCAACTGCTTAGTTAAACCCCTCTTTCTAGTCCAAGCACAGCTGCAACAATAAGACACATAATAGAAACTGCTATGAAAGAACTTCAGACTCTTCAAAAGTAAGATCATTTCCATATGTTAAAAAATCTTCTTCTAAAGCAGTAAAGATCCACAACAAGAAGTTCCCAAGGAAGAAAATCAGTAGATAAAATCCTTAAAGAAGAAGGTGACACTTGAAGATTTCATTGATCATGAGCTGATAAAAAAATAAAAGACGGAGGAGATGAAGAAAGAACTACAAGAACTAAAGCTGGTGATCAAGACAAATAGGCAGCAGATGAAGATCATATGCCTAGTATATGGGGAAGACAATCTTTTTTAAAAGACTACCCATTCAATCCCTTAGCTCACTCCAGCAACCTTCTTAGATCCTAAAAAGGATCTGTAGTTACTGATCAGCCATTGAAAAGAGGAAATGATACTCACAAGGCTATTCGGAAGATAAACAAGTCAAGTGCCGATTTCAAGAAAAAATCAGCACTTCTGAAGAATCTGCCGAACAAATCAGCAGCTGCAAACCTAAAGAAGAACACTTTTGAGAAATCTTCACCATCTCTAAAGGCTTCTAAAGGTAATCAAAGAAAAAAAATGTTAAAGAGTCCAACAAATCCAAAGCCAAGCTTAGAGACCAAAGATATCTACTGAAATTGACAAAACCTTAGATGACCCAAAATATGAAATCAAGCTTTAAGCACTAAAAACTAATGAAACCTTGTTAAAATATAGAAGACCCAAGACTAAATAGGCTTAGGTCCCCATTCATCACTAACTAACTCATTCATGTGAAGTAACATCAACACACCAGTTGAATCTTGAACCATGACAGGTAATAGATCATGCCTATTGAATCTTGAACCATATGATGGTGGATCTGTTTCCTTTAGAAGTGATACAAGAGGTGGATACATTTATGGCAAAGGGACTGTCAATAATAGGAATGTAAGCATTGATAAGGTGAATTATGTGAAAGAGTTGAACAATAATTTGCTGAGTGTATCTCAATTATATGATAAAAACATAACACTCTATTCACAAAGCATGAATGTATTGTTCTATCTCCTGCCTTTGTAATACCCATTAATAAAATACTTTTAAGAGCTCCCACTAGAGACAATATGTACATACTCAACATGTAGAATGCATCAACTTCAGGAAATGTATCATGTTTAATTTCCAAAGCTATAATAAATGAATCCTCCATTTGGCAAAAAAGACTAACACATGTAAATCTTAAAAACATGAATAAACTAGTTCGAAATGGGTTAGTCACTGGACTTCCGAACAAGGAGTTTACATGTATTTATCAACATGTTGCTTTTCAAAAGGAAAAGTAACAAAAAACTTCTCATAAGTCCAAGGAGTTGAATTCTATCATAACTCCTTTACACTTGCTGCACATGGATTTGCTTGGTCCAATAGGTGTAAAGAGTTTTAGAAGAAAATCATATTGTTTGGTAATAATAGATGATTATACAAGATTCACTTGGGTTTTCTTTTTAGAAACAAAAGATGAAACTACTAAAATTATAAAATCATTTGTTATTAAAATTGAAAACCAAATTGACCAAAAAGTTAAAATTATCAGGTGTGATCAGGAAAAAAATTTAAAAACCACACTCTTGATTCTTTTCATAAATTCAAAGGTATTCTTAGACAATATAGTGCTCCTAGAACTCGTCAGCAAAACAAAGTTGCTAAGAGAAGAAATAGGAGACATATTGAGATTGCACGAACCATGTTATCTAACTCTAAACTTCCTATAATATTATAGGCTAAAGTAGTCAGCACTACGTGCTATGTTCAGAACATGGTGTTGATAGTTAAGACACATAGGAAAACTCTTATGAATTATGGTATATGAGAAGACCATTCATAGGGTTCTTAAGACCTTTTGGATGTCCATGCACCCTTTTAAATATCAAAGATCACTTATCCAAATTTGTTGAGAAATTAGTAAATGGGTTCTTTATAGGATACTCATCATAAGCTAAAGCTTATATAGCATACAATAAAGTTGACCACACCATTGAGGAATCAAAAAATGTTATATTTAATGAAAATTCTTCAAATAGTGTTAGAAATACCCCAAGTTGGATGTTTGATCTAAATGGATTCACAAATGCTTTTAACCATTTACTTGAGAATGTCTCAGGAGTCTTACTCAACAGATTAGTAGACACACAAGTCACAAGTAGTGAAGACTAAAGAGTTGATCTACCTTATCACCACACTTATATCAGATTAACTACTGATCCAGTTAAGCCACATTTAGTAGAAGCATATGCTAGTACCATAAATAATTTAGACCAACCTTCACTTGCTCATGATGATTCATCATATAAGGAGTCTCATGATCATTATGGTACTAGACAATCTCTTGAAAAGTAACCAAGTGTGGCAAATGTTGAGGAAGGAGTCATTTTGGGAGTTGATCCAGTCACTCTATATTATATATCTACCAAACTTCCATAAACAAATTTCTCCAATTTAGATTTATCTTAATAACTCCAAGTGATCCCAAGACTAAGAACTCATAAAGATCACCCAGTTGAGAAGTCGTTGGATATGTTAGTGCTGGTGTCAAGACAAGAAGCAAAACACATGAGGCAAACATCTTTTTGTTCTCATGCTTCCTCTCTGAACTAGAACCAAGGAAAGTAGATAAAGCTTTAAGAGATAACAACTGGGTAGAAGTGATGCAAGAGGAGCTTCTTTAGTTTGATAGACAGAAGGTTTGGAAACTATGTGTACTTCCTAAGGGAAAGACTGCAATAGGAACCAAATGGGTGTTTAGAAACAAGAAGGATGACAAGGGTATTGTTATCAAGAATAAAACAAGACTTATAGTACAAGGGTACACACAAAAAGAAGTGATTAATTATCATCGCATATAACCTTGAACTAGCACAAAAATTGAATGTCCTACATGCAGAGAATGCAAGACTTCAAAGTTATGCTGAAAGAACCACATTTCTTGAATTTAAGAACCGTCTACTGAAGGCTTCAGTAGATAGAGGCCTTAAGGTTGAAACTCAAATCAGGACTCTCTAAGAACAGGCTACAAGAGTTACTTCTCTAGAACATCAACTAACAACTCTTCAATAGTTAGCAGCCAGTGTAGTGGACCTTTAACTTGAGGTTGAATCCCAGCAAGAAACAATTGAGCTTTAACAATCCATCATCCTCAACCTCCAAGTCTCATCAGCATCACAAGAACCATTGGATGTGCTTTCCTACACCCACTTAGTGTCATGTAAAATCTCATATGATGCTACCAAAAAGAGAAAGATGAGCCCAACGAAGCAAAATATACTCTTTTGGCTTTGGCTAATCAAATTGCCAACCTTTTACAGCAAATTTCATTTTTCTCAAGATGGAATGAAGAATATGACCCTTTATTAGAAGATGAAGCCAAATTGAATAAGCTTCTAGATAGATATGGCTATACCAGCTTAAAAGAAAAGGAAATAAAAACAAGAAGTGCAATAAGGAGAACAAGCCAAAAGGTTCAACTTGGGAAAATAACGATGGCTAAAATGAGAAGATCCAGTACTTTTTCTTTGCTATCTTTTAAAAGTAAAAGATCTAATAAGGAAACATCTAAGAGAGAACTAGTGCTGGGACTAGAAGCCACCTCCAAGGCATCTGCTGAAGATGAAGCTCCACTACTGATGGTGCTATCAGAAGCTGTAGAAGAGTTGTAGAAATAAGCTATTGATGCAATTGTCAAAACAACAAAACAAGAAGCTTCTTCAGCAGATGATCATTAGTAAGAATGATTGTTTACATAAGATAAACCTTAACCATGGAAGATGATATGGAAATACATGAGGTAACTCTTGAAGAAGAATTAAGCCAATCTCATGTATTACAAAAAGGACACACCTAAGCCTGAACTCAAGAAATTAGCTGAGGTGATATTTGGTCAACCGGATGTTGAAACTGAAACCCTAGTTAGCTCTGAGGTGATTTTAAAACACTTGGCCCAAGAGTCACCAAGGATTCTTAAAGAGTTCAGACAACTACCGATGATCCAAAGTCAGCTAGTGAGGCATCAGGTTTACCTACTAGACCTTCAGTAGTCAGACCTACTTTAATCTCTTCCACTGATAAAGGTAAGATTCCTATGACTACTAAAGAAGAAGTTGAGTATTAGTACAGGACTAGTGAAGAGGGTAAATGCAACAGTTTCATAATGTTAGGAGAGTTAGAACACTTAACATATCAAATAGGGAACCGGCTTATGGTTAAATAAAGAACACTAGTAAAGAACAGAACAAGAACAAGAACACAATAATATGGTTTTCAAGAATGATGTATATTGCTCTCAAGTTCTTACAAAGTGTTACAAAGCTTAAAATGTAATGACAAGTACTTAAGATACTTTATACTACATCCTAAAACCGACCATACATTGAAGGACAGTTGGAAACACTAATCTAGATAACAAGATCAATGTAAAGTCAAAAGGCAGATTGTGTTTTGACTAGTGACTATGACATGCCATATCTCACATTCTTATCAAATACAAAAAGGATAAAAGTACAAAAGTAAAAGGCTACAGACTTAAGACCTTAATCTATAGTTTGACAAAAGTATGGACTTTTCACCAACTCATATAAGTTGGTGAGTTTTTAGAGGTGGCAGTAAAAATTGGTTCAACTTATGTCAAAAGGTGATTTAGAAAAAGTATGTCTTCTCTGTCTTCGAAAGAAATCAGTCTTTTGGCTTCGGAAGACTTTGTCTTTGAAGCTTCGGAAGACTTCATCTTTGGCTTCGAAAGATTTGGTCTTCTGGCTTTAGAAGATTTGATACTTAGTGTAATTCATTGAGTTCTTAGGTTGCATCAGCCTCTAAGTGTAATCCTTACAAACTCTCCCTAGGCTGAAGCTACCAAAACTGAAGGAGAACTTTGAAGCTTGATCTTTATCTGTTGACGGTCCTCATCAGAATCAAGACCACTCCCTTCATCATCAGTTGGTTAGGGTTCCTCAGACTTTCAAAGTACCTTCTCATGTCATAAAGATCATACAGAGGAAGGTCAAGTATGTTTTGGCAAAAGTACATAACTTGACCCCCTTGATCTCTAGTGACATACTATTTGTCTTGGTTAGTAGCAAATGCCCAAGACAAGATGGGTCTCTAAGTAGCAAAAGGCTCTATAATGAGTGAACTTTGTTGAGCAACCTCTTTTTGATCACCCACAGGATATTTTGACCCATCATGAGGTGCAGAGGTGGATGCCTTGGACTTCTTCTTCTTCTTCTTGTCCCTTCTGATGGTCATCCTCTTCCTCTTTCTATACTTTAACTGAGAAGGCTGGCCTTGAGCCAGATGATTCTTGTTTTTCATTCTCAGTTGGGTCCTTTTCTTTCATAGATTCAGAAGAAGGGAGATCAGAACCCTCCCGTGGGTCAGAAGATGAAGCTAGCTAAGATAAAGCACTAGGTCCTGGTTGTGTTGTCTCTTGTGGTTCAATCTTGACCTCAGCTTCAGGTGTAGCGTGACTTGGTGGATATTACAAGTCAACCAGCTCATCCCTCTTGATCTTCTGCTTGATCATTCTAATGTGCTCATCTACAGTGGATAGAGACATTGGACCAAGTCTCCTTCTAGAGAACCCATACAGCTTCAAGAAGCTCACCATCTTTTGTCTGTCAGCAGACTTCTTTTTATTAACTCTGATGGTGGCTCTTGAGTTTGAAGCCTCTTCCCTCATCTTCCTTTTAGTAGCTTTTTTCTCTTTTAGCACTTCTTGCTCAAGTTTCTTGAGGTATTCAAATTCTATATACTCATAGGATAGGGGAAGCCGGTCTGCTGCCTGATAAAGGCCTGTGGCACTCAGGTAGGTTATCATGTTTTGCCTGTCTTGTTTCTTACCTAGCTGAGTTTCTTCTTCTTCTTTCTACTTTAGATTTTGAGGAGCAACTCTGCATCCTCAGCTTCCTTCCTCTCCTTTGACACTTTAATGTTATCCAGTTCATTTAGTTCTTCTAAGGGAAGAGAGATGATTTCATTTATGTTATAGTTCCTAGACCCTAGATAGTTAAATCTAGCTGCCCTCAACTCATCTTCCTAAGTGTTTGGCCTGGGGGCAGCCCTTATTGCAACTTCCATAAATCCAGGGGTCTTACTTGAACTCTCCACCCTTGCCTACCTCTTCGTCTCTCACTTCTCCTCATCAATCTCCTCAAAGGTCATCTTCCTCTTCCCTTTGTCAGTCACTGGCCTATGTTACTCAGGTTGGAGAGAGATTTGGCCTTTATTGCTTTGTGTAGCACTTGAGCTCTACCCAGAGAGAGGCTATCCCACATCTTCACCAACTGGTGCCTCACTAAGGGTACTGGGTGCTGAAGAAGTTTCTGTCTTAAGTATAACAGGTTCTGATGATCAAGTATAGGGTGGTATTCACCTTGCTGTTTGTTATTGTTTAGTCATAGTTTATTATAGCTTAGATATTATTATAATAGGATCTAGTTTAGATTTGTCTTGTTCTATATTCTATGGCATGCGAAACTGCATGCGAAACTGTAGTTTCGCCCAGTAGTTTCACATGCCATAAACTGTAAGCGAAATTGTATGCGAAACTAGGTCTTGTATAAATATGTTTGCTTGTTGCTCATTTTAGGACTCTAGGAACTATAATGATATTACTGATTTGAGTCTATTGATCGATTGTGTATTGCTAGGAGCTTATATTTGTCATCTTTGAGCATTATTCTTCTTTATCCTTATAAATCCTTTTGCAAATGGGTTATGTTTGATTTGTGTTCATTTTCTATCATTACTTGGTCTACAAGCTATTAGATATAGTGATATCTTTTGGATTCTTATGTTAAATCTTCATCAAAAGCACGTTCAAACGATCATCTGAACCAACAATATCGTATCACAGCCTTTGTGCTCTTGATTGTTTGTGTTTTTGGATTAGTTTTGACATATTCATCTTCTTAATTATTTTGGAGCTGTTTTACGTTCATTATCCATGGAAATCGATTGAAGAAGGTGTGGTGTGAACTTGGGAAACTTATAGAATCAACAAATTCCAAATTGGTTGTTATTTGAGTGAGCTTTGGTGATTTTTGGGTCATTTTTCGCAAAAAGAGGGTTTTCAGACTCATAGTGCGAAACTACGGTTCTTTGTGTGAAACTATTCTGTGAAACTACTGAAATTTGGTGGTTGTGATCCCTTTACGAACCAAGAACAAAAGTTCATTAGCCTGATCAGTTTTCTTGCGAAACTGCTGTCCATTTCCCTTGAACAAAAGTTCAATACTTTTGGGCGAAACTGCTGCCGAAACTACTGTAGAAACTAGCTGCAAAACTACTTCCTGTCTGCGAAACTACTCCCTGCGAAACAACTGTTTCTTGTTCAAAACTACCGTCTCTTGTTCGAAACTACTGGTTTTTGATTTAATCAAATTTCAATGACGACAAGTCTTACCCTTGCTGATCTTGAGAGTGTGGCTCCAAACAGACCCCCTAAGCTAATCAATGATGAAAACTTTGATGACAAGAAAAGATATTTGAAATCTTTCTTCCTGTACATTGATTACACTAAATGGGAATCAATTATGAAAGGACCTCATGTTCCTGTTTCCATAGAAGACAATATGACTATTCAAATTGCAGATCCGATAAAATATTCAGATTAGGATGTGAGCTATGGCATATCATAGTTACTAGTCAAAAAGCAACTTTCCTTGTGACTCTATATTGATCTTGTTGTCTAGATTAGTGTTTCCACCTGGCTTTCAAAGTATAGCCGGTTGTAGGATGTAGTATAAAGTGTCTCAAGTACTTGTCTTAAAGATATGCTTTGTAACACTTCTAAAAGAACTTGAGTGCAATATACATCATTCTTGACAACCAATATCATCATGTTATTGTTCTTATTCTGTCTCATATTTGCTTGTGTTTTAGTATCATCCATACAAACCCGGTTCCCTATTTGATCAGTTAAGTGTTCTAAGTTTCTCCTCATTGCGAAACTATTGCTTTGACCCTTTTCAACCGCTCCTACACCTATCACACAAAGGGGAGACATCAGAGGTGTTGCAGAAGCTAATTCTGACTATCGAGAATATCAGCAACAAGAAAGTTTTGGTGATTAGAAGTGACAACAGAACAGAGTTTAGAAATTAGATCTTTGATTCATTCGGTACAAGCAAAGGGATTCTCAGATAATTCAGCACTGCACGAACACCTCAGCAGAACGATGTTGCTGAAAGATAGAATTGCACTCTTATTGAAGCAGCCTGGACTATGCTCATTGAATCTAAACTTCATATTATTTTCTGGGTGGAAGCAGTCAACTGTGCTTTGTATGTTCTAAACAGAGTTCTAATCATGAAAGATAAAATGAAGACTCTATATGAACTGTTTCACAAATAAAAATCATTGATTGACTTCTTTCATCCTTTTGGCTGCTCATGCATATTGTTGAATACTGAAGCTCAAAATTCAAAGTTTAGAGCAATGTCTGATGAATGTTACTTTGTCGGATATTCTTCAACTCAAATGGCTTATAGAGTATACAACAAATGAACAAAAATTATGCAAGAATCGTTCTATGTTGATTGGTAAGAGTCCCATGTTTCCAACGTTGGTTCTGATCCGGATTGGTTCTATGATTCAAACATCGTTTTCAATTCATTGAATCAATCATCCTTTCCTGAAGATGACATTCCTTCATCAAGTGGTCAAACCTTTATTCCCACTCAACCACAACCTCAACCACAACCAGAACCACAACCTCAACCACAACCAGATCTCCCACCTCAACCTGAACCTGAACATCAAATCCCTTCAACATCATCACAACTGTCATAAAACCCTCTTCTAATCAACCATCCACCTTACCATCATCCACCTCACAACTATCATCACCACAACCCACCTCATCCAATTTCTCAAACCTAAACTCTAACTTCAAAACCCTAAAAGACCACCCACATGATTATGTCATTGGATCAAAATCTGACGGTGTCAGGACTCGAAGGCAATCGAGACTAATCAATGAATGTATCTTTGCTTGTTTTCTATCTCAAATTGTTCCAAAAAATCTGACCATAGCACTTCAAGACCCAAGCTGGGTGGAGTCAATGCAATTAGAGCTTCAACAATTCAGAAAATTGAAGGTGTGGCAACTAGTTGATCTTCCTCCAAGTAAGTATCCTATTGGTACAAAAGTGGGTATTCATGAACAAACCAGATGATTATGGGGTTGTGATTAGAAACAAATCAAGACTGGTTGTTCAAGGATTTGCTCAAGAGAAGGGGATTGACTACACTGAGGTGTTTGCCCCCGTGGCCCGGATTGAAGCCATTCTTATTTTTCTCGCTCATGCTGCTCACAGAAACTTCAAAGTCTTTCAGATAGACGTAAAGTATGCATTCATGTATGGAGCCATTAATGAAGAGATCTATGTTTATCAACCACCAAGTTTTGAAGATCCAAATTTTCCTAAGAAAGTGTACAAATTGGATAAATCCTTGTATGGATTACATCAAGATCCTAAAATCTGGTATGAAACCCTAACATAGTATCTTCTTAGAAAAGGCTTCACATGTGGAACTATAGACATGACTTTGTTCAAGAAGGAGGTTAATGGAAATGTACTCATTGTCCAAGTATATGTCGACGACATCATCTTCGGATCAACAAATGAAAAGTTGTGTACAGAGTTTGAAATAGTGATGAAAGAGCACTTTGAAATGAGCATGATGGGTGAGTTGTGCTTCTTCTTAGGATTACATCTCGAACAAAAGCCAGATGGAATTCTCATTCATCAAGAGAAATACTTCTTAGAAATCCTATCAAAGTACAACATACATGATGCTTCTCCCATGCTCACTCCATTTTCTATGCAAACCTACCTAACCTGTAACACCCGGAAAATTTCAGCAGAAGAAAAAGAAAGAAAGGTGAAACGCTCCAAGTCAAGGGGTTGAAGTTGTGCAAGTGGCAAACTTGTCTATTATGGGTTCAAAAGCACGTATGGCCGCTCACACCCTTATTTCTCTCACCTTCTTTCTGCTGGAAACAGAGGAAGAAGCTTCAACATGATTTTTAGAGTGAGAAAGCTGAAATTCTTCGAGAAGGTGAGGTTTTCTTGTATTTTTATTCAGTTTTCAGTTGTGCACAAGCTGTTGGACCGATTTTTATGTGTTTCTTTGTATCTGGTTGCTTGTTCTTGCATGTTTAGGTGCTAGAACTCCATGCGCTCTCGGGTTGGTGGAATTTTACTCTAAAGCTGTTAGAGGTGAGTTCTAGATCCCCAGTTTTACTTGTGTTTAACTTGTTTGGGGCTGAAATGCATATTACCTATTGCTTTACAACTGAAAATATAAACGGATCTGTGTGCTTTACACTTGATGTGCGTGTGAGTGTGTGTTTCGAATGTTTGATCGATTTGTGTGGTTGTATGCTTGTTCTAAGAATTTAGCATGCTTTATCGATGCTGAGAATGTATAAGATAGAGGATTTGGAACTAAATATAGCATAGGTGACAACTGCAGGTTGGTTTAGTTCATCCGCATTTAGACTTGAATATTCGCATAAGTGTTGTTCATGCGCATTTGCTGTGTTCATCCTCATTTTCCTTTAGAACAACCAAAGTGTTCATCCGTATTTGTTTTGCCCATGCGCATTTGCTACAGTGTCCATGCGTATTTACTTTAGTCATCCGCATTCGGTTCATGCGCACTTCCTGACACTTAGAATAATCCCAGAGAATGTTCATCCGCATTTTGTTCATCCGTATTTGTTGTGTTCCCTTGCATTTGTTTAAGTTCATCCGCATTTGTCTAAAGACTTGGGATTTTTTGAAATTTTGGGAATAGAATTTAAGTGTGGAGAACTCCTATATAGTGGAAGATTATGCTTGTTTAAGGATTATAATGCTTGGTTCTTTCTTAAGTGCTGCTTTACTATGTCAATCATGATTTCATATTATGTGATTAAGTAATAAGCATCTTAATAAGTATTATCCATAAAAAGTGGACACAAAGGAAAAAAAGAAGAACAATTAAACTTAATGAATGTTACCCCCGGGCCCTTATGATGAATGAAATGCCTTGCAAGCAAATGAATAGAGGTTCACGATCAGGAGTTCGTTTGTTCAACTGATGTACGGCTGTATCAGCCCATGAGAATGTACATCAGGGGTCTAATCCTGGGTATTGACCAATAAATGAATGGGATCCTTGTTCACGAGCAGGCTTCATGCCTAGCAATGTGGATCAACTGTCGGTGGGTTAGCTACCATGATTAACGTTTGCTAGTAGGGGTTAAGCATCTGTTGCCAACCAACAATGTACGCTCTTGCTTTGTGCAATCCTAGTTAATAAAAGAGAAAGTTAGAGAAAGAAAGATAATGAATCACTTAATGATTGATTATGTATATTGATGACTGATCACCAAATGAAGTATACAAAAGTGTATTTTTCTATATTATTAAACTAGAACTACTCAGCAACGTTGATTTTTTATATGCATATCAGTTGGTAGGTAAGGATGTTACTGAGGATGGCACGGGGCTGAAGCTACTTGGTGATTTAAGACTGGCATCCATTTATGCAATTATGATATTTTTGTCTTGTAATGCAACTAAATATTCTTTTGTAACGCTTAACAACAATGTATTATTTGGAAAAAGTAATCATTAATGCAAGAAATGGTTTTTGGTTAAGTTATTCCGCTGTGATTGTTTTCCCATAATAATGTGGCTTAAGGTGTTTTAATAACGAATGATGCTATGAGTGACCAACTGTGGGGTTCCCGGGAACGGGGCCTTACAAGTTGGTATCAAAGCCAAAGTTTAAGAGAATCGGGTAAATTCTTTTACAAAACCTAAACTTAAAATAAAAATGGGACCTAATGAAGGGATGCTAGCCCAAGTAGCTACGTGCCATCAGATAATTTTTCATAAAGTTAACCGGTACTACATGCGTGTGCTATTTGATTTATGTGCTTATTAGATTTGGACACTGATGTAGTCTGGATAGGGAAGGCTTGGGGTATGAAGTGTAAAGTGAGTGGCTAATCACAACTGGCCACTATAATTAGGGACTTACTATACTTGACATAATCTGAGCTATTACCTTGAATGACCTTGTTAGTGTTTGATTCTTATAGGGGGTAGATCTTATGACGGGCAGGAAATCTGGGAAGGCAACCCTAGGCGGTGCTCGTGGCGGGCATACTACTGGGCCACGTGTCACCCGAAGGAAGGCTAAGGCTCCTGAGACGACTCATGAGGACACGAATATTCATAGCCTCCAAGAGGGTGAAGGATTAGCCACCCTCAAGTCTACGGTAAAGGAATCTATCGCTGACGAAGTCCACAACATCATGCAAAACGTGTTACCTTCAGTGGTGACCGAGGTGTTGAGGGCAGTAAAAGATGGTGAAAAGACCAAAGATGCAGGGGAGAAGGAGAAAGCTGATGAAGAGCCATCTAGTCCTAAGGTGGTAATTCATGATGATGATAGAGAGGAGGAGAAGGAGACCGCTAAAGGGTACACCTATGGGGTGTTTCAGAGGTGCAAACCCCCAACCTTTGATGGTAACGGCAATGCTACTGCTGCTCATCGTTGGGTTCGAGAGATGGAGGCAGTTTAGACATCAGTGAGTGCCGGGAGGATTAAAAGGTGAATTTTGCCTCCCATTCTTTCGTTGACTCGGCATTATGCTGGTGGGACAACATTGTCCAAGCCGAGGGGAAACGATCTGTTGCAAGGATGAGGTGGTTGAATTTAAGGAACTGGTACTGGAGGAGTATTGTCCACATCAGGAGTTGGACAAAATTGAGAAGCAGTTCTTGCATTTGGAGGATGGAAACATGACTTATGAAGAGTATACCTCCATGTTCAAGGAGCTTGCAAGACTCGTGTCGGATCTAGTAACTCCAGAGTCCAAGAAGATTAAGAGGTACGTGGATATCAGGAGGAAAATGTTAGCTGCTAGACTGAGCACTTTCAGGTCTATAGTAGACTTGGTCAGGAGCTTGTATGATGAGAGGGATCCGGTGCCAATTCAGAGGAAGGTTGAGAAGAGTTGGAACAAGAACGACAATGGGAAGAGATTCAGGGGTGACCACTGTGGGATTGGGGAAAAGAAAATGAGGATTGACGATCGCCGCTCAGGGTTGAGTAAGGGGAATCACAGGAGGGAATGTAAGAAGTGTGGGAAAGCTCACATGGGTGAGTGTAGAGTGGGGTCGAACCGGTGTTTTAAGTGTGGAGGCGAAGGCCACTATGCTAAAGAGTGCAGGGTACCGCAATGTTATCAATATGGGGAGGTAGGCCACTCCGGCCGAGATTGCAAGAAGGGTGGAGCAGGGAGCTCAGGGATGTAGACTATGGGCGAGAAAGGGAGGAGTGAGAACACCAAAGCAAAGGCAAGGCCATTCAACATGACCCAGGAAGAAGCCAGAGTGGACCCTGAAGTAGTTTCAGGTATGTTTTTGGTAAACCAATTGTATGCTTCTGCGCTCTTCGATTCGGGTGCTAGTAGAAGTTTTGTATCTGCTACCTTTTGTCGTGAAATGCATGGTAAAAATAAGAAGATAGACATACCCTTCTATGTAGAGACAATAGGAAAGTCTACCAAAGTGACTGATGTGATAGACGATTGCCTCGTAGAGTTGGACGGTCGTAAGTTTCCTGCTAGATTGTACGTGATGGCCCTAGGAGGTTTGATTTGGTGTTAGGGATGGATTGGTTGGCGGCCTACGAAGCAAACATTATGTGCTGAAAGAAGACAATTTGTCTAACTAAGCCCGATGGCAGTTTGGTTACGATACATAGAGACAAGGAGTGCATTACACCGCTAGTAATCTCGATGATCACGGCAAAAAAGTTTATGAGACGCTGGTGTGGTGGTTACTTGGCATATGAGAAGGATGTGAATGCTATCATGCCTCAGCTGTCAGGCGTGCCGGTGGTATGCGATTTCCCCGATGTGTTTCCCGAAAACCTACCAGGGGTACCACCTGAACGCGATATCGAGTTCCAGATTGATCTGATACCTAGTGCCCAACCGGTTGTAAAGGCACCGTATCGTCTCGCTCCCTCCGAGATGAAGGAATTGATGACCCAGTTGCAAGTGTTGTTAGATAAGGGGTTCGTACGACCGGGTATCTCTCCCTAGGGCGCTCCGGTCTTGTTTGTAAAGAAGAAGGACGGTAGCATAAGGATGTGCATTGACTACCGTGAGTTGAAAAAGTTGACGGTGAAGAACAGGTACCCACTACCAAGGATTGACGACTTGTTTGATCAGCTCCAAGGTGCCAGATGGTTCTCAAGAATAGACCTTCGATCTGGTTATCATCAACTAAAAGTTAAAGAGCAGGATATCCCAAAGACCGCGTTTCAAACACGATACGGGCATTACGAATTCCTCGTTATGTCTTTCAGATTAACCAACGTGCCAGCTGCTTTTATGGATTTGATGAATCGGGTGTGTCGGTCGACGTTGGATAAATCAGTGATTGTGTTTATCGATGATATCCTGATTTATTCAAAGAGTGAAGAAGAGCACGCCGGTCACATTCACAAGGTATTGGAGACGCTTAGAAGAGAGAAGCTATATGCTAAGTTCTCCAAATGCGCATTCTGGTTGCGGGAAGTTCAGTTCTTGGGTCATGTGGTTAATTCCGATGGGATTATGGTGGACCTGACAAAGGTAGAGGCGGTTATGCAATGGAAGACTCCAAAGACGCCATCCGAGATCCGTAGTTTCTTGGGTTTGGCGGGCTACTACTGAAGGTTCATCCAAGACTTCTCTAAGATAGCTTCACCATTGACCAAATTGACCCGTAAGGATGTGAAGTTCGTATGGGGTCAAATGCAGGAGAATGCATTCGAAGAGTTAAAGACAAGATTGACTCAAGCTCCTGTCTTGATGTTACCCGAAGGGAATGAAGACTTGGTGGTCTATTCAGATGCTTCTTATTCGGGATTAGGCTGTGTGCTGATGCAACTGGAAAGGGTTATAGCATATGTGTCCCGACAGTTGAAGATCCATGAGGCTAACTACCCTACTCATGACTTGGAGTTGGCGGCTGTGGTCTTTGCATTAATGATTTGGAGGCACTACCTGTACGGGACGAAGTGCACCATCTTCACTGATCATAAAAGCTTAAAGTATTTCTTCGAGCAGAAGGATCTTAATATGAGACAACGACGATGGTTGGAACTCATAAAAGACTATGACTGTGAGATTCATTACCACCCGGGTAAAGCTAACGTGGTAGCTGATGCTCTAAGCCGGAAGGAAAACCGTGAACCGATTTGGGTGAGATCTTACCAGTTGATCGTGACTCCTGATGTGATAAAGCAAGTGGGTGAAGCTCAAGAAGAGGCTCTAAAGCCCGAGCACGCTAATGAAGAAAGGATGAAAGGGAAGATCGTGAGTCTTGAAGAAAACGCCAATCTTGTCAAAATGAGGTTTGGGCGAATGTGGATTCCTAAATGTGGAGTTCTGCGAGAGAAAGTGTTGGACGAATCTCACAAGACTCGCTACTCCATTCACCCAGGAACCAACAAGATGTACCAGGACCTAAAGAAGAACTATTGGTGGCCAGGAATGAAAGCCGACATGGCAAGGTATGTAGAAAGATGCTTGACCTGTCTCCAGGTTAAGGCCGAGCATCAGAAGCCATACAAGAAAATCCAACCCTTGGAAATTCCCGAATGGAAGTGGGAGCATATTACTATGGATTTCATAATGAAGCTACCTCGTACAGCTAAGGTTATGATGCCATATGGGTCATAGTGGATAGACTGACGAAGAGTGCTCACTTTATACCCATCAGAGAGACATATAACTCGGAATGGCTAGCCCAATTGTTCATCAATGACATAGTTACCCATCATGGTGTTCCGGTGTCGATCGTCTCGGACAGAGATACGTGGTTTACTTTCAAATTTGGAAGAAGTTCAATGATGCGATGAGAACCAAATGCACATCAGTACAGCATACCACCCACAAACGACGGCCAATCCAAAAGAACTATCCAGACCTTAGAGGACATGCTTCTGGCATGTATCATAGACTTTGGTGGAAGTTGGGATAGTCACCTACCATTGGCAGAGTTCTCATACAATAACAACTACCATGCTAGTATTGGTATGCCCCCGTATGAGATGCTCCATGGCAGGAAATGTAGACCCCCTGTTTGTTAGGGGGAAATCAGACAGAAGGAGTTGGGGAGTATCGAGGTTATCGAAATGACCAACGAAAGTTAGGCAGAATTAAAGCCTATATGAAAGCCACCAAAGATAGGCAAAAATCCTATGCTGACAAATGTCGAAGACCGATCGAGTTTAACGTCGGTGACAGAGTGATGCTGAAGGTGTCCCCTTGGAAAGTGATAATTTGATTCAGAAAGAGAGGAAAGTTGAGCTCTCGATTTATTGGGCCCTTCAAGATAGTAGCCCATGTGGGAGAGGTGGCATATAGGTTGGAGTTACCCAATGAGTTAAGTGGGATTCATCCGACATTCCATGTATCTCACCTAAGAAAGTGCTTAGCCGATGAAGATATGATCGTGCCACTGGAGGATATCAAGGTGGATGAACGGCTCAATTATATGGAACAGCCAGTGGCCATCATTGACAGAAAAAAGAAGAGGCTAAGGATTAAAGTGGTTCCACTTGTACGAGTACAGTGGAGACACAGGAAGGGGTCCGAGTCTACGTGGGAGACTGAGGAGGAAATGAGACAGCATTACCTACTGCTGTTCGAGGAGTGATAGGTTTCGGGGATGAAACCTATATAAGGGGGTGGACTTATAACACCTGGAAAATTTCAGCAAAAGAAAAAGAAAGAAAGGTGAAATGCTCCAAGTCAAGGGGTTGAAGTTGTGCAAGTGGCAAACTTGTCTATTATGGGTTCAAAAGCACGTATGGCCGCCCACACCCTCATTTCTCTTACCTTCTTTCGGCTGGAAACAGAGGAAGAAGCTTCAACCAGATTTTTAGAGTGAGAAAGCTGAAATTCTTCGAGAAGGTGAGGTTTTCTTGTATTTCTGTTGGTTTTCAGTTGTGCTCAAGCTGCTGGACGATTTTTTATGTGTTTCTTTGTGTCTGGTTGCTTGTTCTTGCGTGTTAGGTGCTAGAACTCCAGACGCTCTCGGGTTGGTGGAATTTTACTCGAAAGCTATTAGAGGTGAGTTCTAGATCCCCGGTTTACTTGTTTTTAACTTGTTTGTGGCTGAAATGCATATTACCTACTACTTTAAAATCGAAAATATAAACTGATCTATGTGCTTTGCAGCTGATGTGCGTGTGAGTGTGTGTTTCGAATGCTTGATCGATTTGTGTGGTTGTATACTTGTTCTAAGAGTTTAGCATGCTAGATCGCTGCTGAGAATGTATAAGAATGAGGATTTGCAACTGAATATAGCATAGGTGACAACTGCAGGTTGGTTTAGTTCATCCGCATTTAGACTTGAATATTCGCATAAGTGTTGTTCATGCGCATTTGTTGTGTTCATCCACATTTGCCCTTAGTATAGCCAAAGTGTTCATCCATATTTGTTTTGCCCATGCGCATTTGCTACAGTGTCCATGTGTATTTGCTTTAGTCATTCGCATTTGGTTCATGCACACTTTCTGACACTTAGAATAATTCCTGAGAATGTTCATCCGCATTTGTTCATCCGCTAATTCCTGAGAATGTTCATCCGCATTTGTTCATCCGCATTTGTTGTGTTCCCCCGCATTTGTTTATGTTCTTCCGCATTTCTCTAAAGACTTGGGATATTTTGAAATTTTTGGATTAGAATCTAATTGTGGAGAACTCCTGTATAGGGGAAGATTATGCTTGTTTAAGGATTATAATGCTTGGTTCTTTCTTATGTGCTGCTTTACTATGTCAATCATGTTTTCATGTTATGTGATTAAGTAATGAGCATCTTAATAAGTATTATCCATAACAAGTGGACACAAAGAAATAAAAGAAGAACAGTGAAACTTAATGAATGTTACCCCCGGGCCCTTATGATGAATGAAAAGCCTTGAAAGCAAATGAATGGAGGTTCACAACTAGGAGGTCGTTTGCTCAACTGATGTACGGCTGTATCAGCCCATGAGGATGTAGATCAGGGGTCTAATCCTGGGGATTGACCAATGAATGAATGGGATCCTAGTTCATTAGCAGGCTTTGTGCCTAGCAGTGTGGATCAACTGTCGATGGGTTAGCTACCATGATAAACGTTTGCCGACAGGGGTTCGGCATCTGTTGCCAACCAACAATGTAGGCTCTTGCTTTGTGCAATCCTAGTTAATGAAAGAGAAAGTTCAAGAAAGAAAGATAATGAATCACATAATGATTGATTATTTATATTGATGAATGATCACCAAATGAAGTTTACAAAAATGTATTTTTCTATATTATTAAACTAGAACTCACTCAGCAACGCTGACTTTTTATATGCATATCAGTTGGCGGGTAAGGATGTTGTTGAGGATGGCATGGGGCTGAAGCTACTTGGTGATTTAAGACTGGCATCCATTTATGCAATTATGATATTTTTGTCGTGTAATACAACTAAATATTCTTTTGTAATGCTTAACAACAATGTATTATTTGGCAAAAGTAATCATTAATGCAAGAAATGGTTTTTGGTTAAGTTATTCCGCTGCAATTGTTTTCCCATAATAATGTGGCTTAAGGTGTTTTAATAACGAATGATGCTATGAATGACCAACTGTGGGGTTCCCGGGAACAGGGCCTTACATAACCCCTGATAACAATGGAAAGCCAGTTGATGCTCACCGTTATTGTTCAATTATTGGATCCCTAATGTATCTCATCACGAGTCATCCAGATATTACATTTGCTGTGTGTTACTGCGTTCGATATGAAGCCAATCCAAAGGAATCTCATGAGAACGCTGTTAAACTATTCTTCCACTACTTGAAGGGCTCTCCCGTTTGGGTCTTTGGTACCCAAAAGGAGGAAATTTTGATCTTCATGTATACTTTGATAGCGATCATGGAGGTTGTACGCTTGATAGAAAGTCAGTTACTGGTGGATGTCAATATCATAGGGATTGTTTTGTTTCATGGCAAAGCAAAAAGCAGACAACAGTTTCACTATCTACAGGCGAGGCTGAGTACATTGTTAGGTCTAGATCTTTTGTATAGGTTTAGATGATGAATTCATTTCTTGTAATGAACTTCTGTAATTCTTTATCATTGTATAATGCATGAAATATATGTTAACCCAAATATTATTTGTGTTGATTTTATGTGATTGCAGGAAAACATCATACTTGGTCAATTTGGAAAAATGGACAAAGTACAAGAATAACTGCGGATGATCAATTTTGTTCTTCTGTAGATGTTCTCTGGAGCATATCTGAACAAGCGATGTTCATCCGCAGATCTCCTGCGGAAGCTCAACATCTACTGAAAAACAAGTTTTGAAGTCAAGTTCCTGTAGCTGCTGCGGAAGAAGATATGCTCCTCAGGATGAAGTTCAAGAATAAAGGAACAAACTCCTATGGAAGACCAAACTCCTACAGAAGACCAACTCCTATGGAAGACTAATTCCTACGGAAGAACAAATCACTATGATCTCAAATCATCAAGTACAACATAAAGTCAACCTGTTACGTCATCAAGTCAACAACCACAGAAGACATTATTTAAGTCAAGCAAATATTCCACATCAAATCAATAATATTTCTTTTGTAAAGTAAATGCTTCTGCCGCTAAAAATAAGGCATGGATCCACACTTTTAGGAGAGTTTGTTAGGTTATTGAGGGAGATCGATACAACTATAAAGAGACATATTCTTAGTATCGAAATCAATCAATTAATCAATCACTCAAGAAAAATAGCAAAATAGCAAGAACACCAAGAACATCAAGAACATCATTGGAGATCACAAGATCACCAGAGCATCATAGCAATTGTATTCAATTGTGTTCTAATGAAAAACAATTGAAACAAATCTTTTGTTGCATTATATTATTGTACTTTCAATTTGTTTTATACTTGTTTGTTGATTTCAATTTCACAAACAATTAAATTATAAATCAAATATTGATAATTCCACGATCTTTATTTGTTCAATCAAATTGATTATTCCTGATTCGATCCTTGGATTCATAGGTGGTATCAGAGCTTCGTGCTCATTGATCTAGATCAATTGATCTATCAGTTTGATTATTTTAATTGGTTGTTTGTTTCATCAAATCATCAAAAACTTGCTTTATCGATCAATACTCATTGTTCCATTGCTCGATTAATTTTGATTTGCATTAGAATCGCTTTTGATTCGTGGATTTGTGTTATTGTTCGATTTCTCAAGGCTATTTTAAACAAAATCGTCATCATCTAACATCATAATTTCAAATTAACTGAGAATATATAGAGTGATTTGACTGATTTTGACCACAACTTCTAATTTAATTAAGTGTGTGTTATGAATTAGTCCATTCACAACAGAAGTCATTAATTCCAAGGAATTTTTGTCTTAGTTGATTTGATATCAATATTTTTAGTGATTTGATATTGTCATGTTAGTGTGTTTGCATTGTCTTTACTCTGTCATAGGATATTAGATTAATTGATAATTTTGATAATTAGCAATTCTATAATCAACATGAGCAATTCAGTGGTTGGAGCTTATCAACCTCCGAAGTTGGATAACAAATCTGATTTCAAAGCATGGAAAATCAGATTCAGGAATCATGTTAACTATACAGATTCTGATTTATGGGTGTCTATTACTAAAGGTCCCTACATTCCACCTGCTTTAGGACTTGATTATAAAGACAACAATCAGCCCATAAGTCTGAAAAATTTGTCACCTGATGATGCCAAGAAAGTCAAAGTCGACATTAAGGCCTATAGTATGCTTACTATGGCTTTACCTAAAGACCTACTGATCATGTGTGAAGAATACAAAACAACTAACTCATTATGCAAAAAATTCACACTTTGTGTAAGGGAAGTGACGAGATTAGAAGCATCAGGAAGGATACCCTGCGTTCACAAATATGAGACATTCCTCATATTCAGGGTGAATCCATCCCTCAAAAACTCCATAGATTTATGAAACTGTTACTAAAATGAATATTCTTGAATTGAAGTATAATTATGAGGAACTGAACAAAAAGAGTTACATACCTTGCCTGAAAGTTGGACACAAACTGTGTCTATGTTCAAAAATACCATTCATCTAAAGGCAATTGGACTAGATACTTTGGTAGCCAAGGTAGAAGCATTGGGTGGAGATGAAAACAAGAAAAAAAGAACAAGAGTGTTAAAGCATCATAGCACTATACCAATTCAAGAAGTTAAGGGTGTTGGAATTGCTTTTATTTCCAATGAGGGTGATGGAAGCTCTTATGCTAAAAGTGATGATAAAGAAGAAGCTGGTTTCTATGCAGCAAAGACTTCTAAATCTAGCTTTCAAAGTAGTTCAAGCAAGAAAGCAAACAGGAAAGCTGATGATTCTAAAAGTTCAGCAGCAAATGGATCATCAAACAACAAATGCAACAGCAAATCTGAACCAATCAGTGTGGTTCTAGAAACAGAAGAACAGAAAGCAGCATTTGCAGCATTCAGTTCAAGCTTTCAAGCTTACTTGGGTAGTACACTGACTCCTGCCTACAAGACCTGGAAGAACTTCATCCTGATGAAGTGGAAGAGATGGATCTACAATGGCAAATGGCCATGATTGCTTACAGGGCCAAGATGTACATGAGAAGGAACATAGGACTATCTATTGCAGGAAGAACAATAAAGATTGGTGTTGACAAATCAAAAGTGAGGTGTTACAAATGCAATTTGTATGGACACTTCTCAAGGGAATGCAACAGCAATCAACAATCAACAACAGACACAAGACAAGCAAATCAGAGAAGCTTCAAGCAACCTCAGCTAACAAACTCATCCCCACCAGCTACAAGTTCTTCAACAGGTACTAGTAACTCTAAAGAAAATGGTTTGTTTATTTTGCAGGATGGAACTTGTGATTGGAGCATGTATGAGAAGGAAGTGCAAGAGGAAAATCAAGAACTAATGGCAAACTTGGAAAACAAAATTCCATCCATGGCCAGAGAGGTAAAGGACAGGTTATGTTCACCAACATGTGTTGAAGAGGTAGAGAGATACAGGGTCCATGCTCAACAATTGGCTGATAAAGTCAAAGAAACAATGATTTTAAATGAATCTCATATAAGAGAACATAACGTATCAGGTCAAAATCACTTCCTTGCAAAAGGATTTAGGAAAACTTGTGTCTGAAAATTATAATCTGAAAGATAAGTTGAGCATCTGACCACCTCTTTAACCAAGTCCATCTCTGATCATGCATCTACTAAAGTGAAACTTTAGAAGTTCCAATTGTCATCACAACAATAGGAGAAACTGTTAAACACTCATATTGAATCAAAGAACAGGTATGGGTTGGGATTTAATGCTGTTGCACCACCAGTAAATGATAATTACACCACACTACCTGAGTCAATGACAGACAGTTTATCAAATCATTTTGTGTCAAGCACCAAAACTGAAATGGTGAAGATACTAAAATCAGTGAAACTAATTCATCTGAATTAGAATTTTCAAAACAAAATGAATTAGAATTTGACTTTGATGATTGTGATGATCTGGATAAGGTTGATGAGCCTAATGAACAAGAATGTACTCGGTTGGGTATGGGAAAGAATGTGGTAATTGAACCTATAATTCCTAAAGTTCTTAAGGAGAGCAAGCCACCTTATCCCCCAAAACAAAGAAATTTGTTGAAGACCATCTACACAAGAATTGGTCAGCTTAATAAAGGAATTCAGGAGCTCAACAAAAAGCATAAAAGTCAGTCAGGAAAAAGAACTACGGAGGAAGAAGAGAGAAACACTTTAGAAGAACACCTGCGGAAGAAGAAGACTGGTCCTCACACATCCGTAGAAAAGCAAAGGAAAATTGCTCCAAAGTCAACTTCCGTAGAAGATCTACGGAAGAAGCATTCATCTGAATCAAAACAGTCATCCGTAGAAGATCTACGGAAGAAGAAAACATTTGCTGAATCATAAACTGTTAAGAAAGTAAAGAAACAACAAAGAGATGTGAATCTTGAGCAACAACAAGAAGATACTTAAGCTGCAAAGATTGAAATAATATTGAAAAAGAAGTAGAAGAAGACAGTGGAGTCTGATAGTGAAGCTGAAGAAAAATACTACAATTGGTGTGACATGTATAATCACAACACAGAAGATTGTTATTTTAGCAGCTATTGTTGCATATGTAATATGAACAATCATATGACTTCTGATTGCTATTTCAATAAACACTGTGCTATTTGCAACAAGAAGAACCATTCTACTCAAGAATGCTACTTCAACAAGAAGGACAAATCTATAGTGCCAAAGAAGCAATTATCTAAAAATGATGATTCGGACTCACAATCTTCTGAGAATGAAGAATCAAAGGTCTCAAAACAAAAGAAGCTTTTTTCCAAAACAAAAGGTGCCAAAGGTCAAGAAGCCAACATCTGCTGATGATCAAACAAAGAAGAAGAAGGAGAAGCAACACTATCAAAGCAAGACTCCTCATAAGAAGGTAGTGTTGCAGGAAGATGAAGCATTCTTTGATCACTTTAAACAGGGTAATCATGGACCACAATAAAAAACAAAAGATGCCGACACTTTTTCTAACAAAATGTCATCTTCAAGTTTGAAGAAAAAGATACTCAAGGAAGAAGTGACAAAGAGAGTGACTATGAATCAAGATCAAAGTGCTTCAAGTCCTTCTTCAATAGAATTATCCTCACCCCAAACAGAACATAATGAATCAATTGAGACTAAAAACAATCTTAAGTCATCTAGGCTCATTCATGATAGAGTAACTATTCTAAATAACAATGGTAAGCCATGACCATTAAGGTTGGGCTCCACTTTCTAATTGATTTCATTATTTTTGCAGGAATATCCATGGAGGACTGACAACAAGTGGTATGTTAACAGTGGTTGTTCCAGGCATATGACAGGAAATTGTTCACTCCTATATGAATTGAAACATAAAAAATGCTTCATATGTGGCATTTGGTAGGGATAAGAAGGGAGGTAAAATTTATTGGTGAAGGAATGGTAACAAATGGAGAACTCAAATTTGAGAAAGTTAATTTTGTGAAAATTTACAATACAACTTACTTAGTGTATCTCAAATTGTGATCAAAATTATACCACTTTATTTGATAACTATCTATTACATTCTTAAGCCAGTTTTCAAGTCCCAGCAGATTGGATCATTCTTAAAGCACCAAGAAAAGGAAAAACTTATGTTTTGGATATGAACAACTCCTCTATGACAAGTAATAAAACCTGCCTGATTTCTAAGTCATTAGAAGATGAACCTCAACTGTGGCATAGAAGGATGGTTCATTCAAACATGAAGAATATGAATAAGTTGGTCAAACATGACTTAGTCATTGGCCTTCCCAAGAAAGAATTTTATTGTTCAAATCATTGTTCATAATGTTACAAAGGAAAACAACATAGAGTGTCACACAACTCCAAAACAATCACCATAACATAACACCTCTCAAAATGCTACACATGGATCTTTTGGTCCAAACCATGTTTTGAGCATTGGTAAAAGGCAATACTATTGGTGATTGTTGATGATTTCACTAGAGTTCACATAGGTCTTTTTTTTTTAAACATAAAAGTGAAAAATCAGAACATTAATGGAGTTTATCACTAATATTGAAAACCAACTTGATTTAAAGATCAAAATCTTAAGAAGTGATAATGGATCTGAATTTGTTAATCATGTTTTAGATTTTTTGCAGGAACAAAGGCATAGCAAGAAATCAGTGCACAAGAACTCCAAACAAAATGGAGTTGCTGAAATAAGAAACATGACTCTAATTGAACCAACAAGAACAATGCTAGCTGATTCACAGTTGCCTATCACATTTTGGGCAGAAGTAGTGAACACAACATGCAATGTTCAAAACAGAACTTTAAGTGTCAATGAACATAATAAAACACCTTATGAATTTTTGTTTAAAGGAAAACCTTTTATAGGCTATCTTAGAGCTTTTGGGTGTCATGTGTCAATTTAAAACACCAAAGGTCAATTAGGAAAGTTTGATGAAAAAGCTTATGATGGTTTCCTTGTTGGTTACTCATCAACATCTAAATCATATAGGGTATACATTCCTCTTCACAATATTATAGAGGAAACACCTAATGTATCTTTTGATGAATCCTTATTTCCAAAATTTGTAAAAGGTTCATCTTGGTTGTTTGATATAGATGCATTAACATATTCATTTAACTCTGGTTATTTGAATGTTGCAGGTCCTGCGGATACATGTTATCCTTATGTACCTCCAAATTTGAGCGAAGTGTCATTGTCAGCTGATCCTCTAAGATTACCCCACACATATATTTCAAATGTTGCTGATACAGGCCCATCATCTCAAACAAGCAATGAAAACACCGATGGACATGGAATTTCCACTTTAGCAGAAGTCAACAATGCATCCGTAGAAGTTCCTTACACATGCGTAGATGTTCCATCTACTTCCGGAGATGCTTCATTTCCTTCAACTGAAGTTCCAAACTCATCAGAAAACATTCCAACAACATTCACATCTATAGATCAACAAACTCCTACATCCGTAGTTGTTCTTGTAGCTGCTACGGAAGTTGTAATTACATCTGTGGAAACACAAAATCATGAAGATGGAGTTCATTCAGCATCAGAAGGGAAAAATGATGAGGATCTTAACAACTTTGTTGATTCTCCATCTCAGCTGGGTCCATCTCCATCAACCAACATTACCAACTTGGAATCATCCATTCCAGTTGAATTAGTACCAACAACAAGAATTCATAAGTATCGTCTTATTGAAATTTTTTTTGGTGATCTTACTAAAAGAACCACAAGAAGTCAAGGGGGAGGTGCCAATATTTGTCTTTTCTCCTATTTTCTTTCATAAGTGGTTCCAGCCAACATAACTGCAGCATTGAAAGACAACAGCTGGATTGAAGCAATGCAAGAAGAACTTCAGCAATTCAGAAAACAAAAAGTCTGGAATCTAGTTGATCTTCCTGAAGGCCAATATCTAATTGGCACAAGGTGGCTTCTCAAGAA
The DNA here is from genome assembly GCA_025506505.1 of Flaveria sonorensis. Classification (NCBI taxonomy): domain Eukaryota; kingdom Viridiplantae; phylum Streptophyta; class Magnoliopsida; order Asterales; family Asteraceae; genus Flaveria; species Flaveria sonorensis. The sequence continues at coordinate 41,129,246 of CM046427.1, read as the reverse complement.
CAAACTAGATGGCATAGGTATCATTGTGAGAAATAAAGCAAGGCTGATAGCACAAGGCTATACTCAAGAAGAAAGGATAGACTATGATGAAGTTTTTACTCCTGTTGCCAGGATTGAAACCATTAGAGTCTTTCTAGCCTATGCATCATATAAGAAGTTCACAATTTACCAGATGGATGTAAAATGTGCCTTCTTATATGGTAAAATTGATGAAGAAGTCTATGTTGCCCAACCACCAGGCTTTGAAGATCCTGATTATCCACATAGGGTATACAAGCTTAACAAAGCTTTTTATGGTCTTCATCAAGCCCAAGAAAATGGTATGAAACATTATCATCCTTCTTACTCAAGCATGGTTACAAAAGGGGCACAATTGATCAGACTCTCTTCTGAAACTTGATCATCAAGATTTCTTAGTTGTCCAAGTCTATGTGGATGATATCATCTTTAGATCAACAAACAAGAGATTGTGAGAAAAGTATGAATGTTTGATGAAATCTGAGTTTCAAATGAGTTTCATGGGAGAATTAACATTTTTCCTTGGTTTGCAAGTTCATCAAAAACCAGATGGCATTTTCATCAATCAGGAAAAGTATATGAATCAAATCTTGAAGAAGTACAACCTTGCTGATTCATCTTTATACAAAACACCAGTATCAACAATAGATAATATTGTACCTGATCCTAAAGGGAAGTCAGTTGATCAAAGATTATATAGATCTATGATAGGATCTTTAATGTACTTAACTGCCAGCAGACTTGACATAATGTTTGCTGTGTGTGTTTGTGCTAGGTACCAATCAGACCCCAAGGAGTCACATATGAATGTAGTAAAGAGGATATTTAGATACCTCAAAGGGAAGCCAGCTATATGACTTTGGTATCCCAAAGAAGGAGAATTCAACCTCTACTCATATTCTGATAGTGACTTTGGAGGTTGTAACAACAACAGAAAATCCATAACTGGTGGATCCAATTCATAGGACCAAGACTTGTTTCTTGGCAGTGCAAAAAGCAAACAAATGTATCAGTATCCATAGCTGAGGCTGAGTACATAGCTACTTCAGTTGGTTGCTCTCAAGTTTTATGATTGCAAACCAATTACTTGATTATGGTTACAACTTTCTTCAAACACCAAGACATATTGATAACTCAGCTGCTATGTTCATCACTGCTAATCTAGTGCAACATAGTAAAACAAAACATAGAAATTAGATATCATTTTTTGAGAGATTGTTTAGAAAAAGGTTTAATCAAATTGATTAAAGTGGATGCAACAAATCAGCTTGCTGATTTATTCACTAAAGCCTTTGGCTCAATGAGATTTAATTTCTTAATTGAGTCCTTAGGCATGATCAACTTAGATTAATAATCAACATAAAGAAAAGCATTATCTGTCCTTAAATTTCTTAATATGAAAAAGCCAAAAACATTCATAAAACATATAAAATTCCAAAAAAAAATATTGTCTTAGTTTCATGTTTTCTTGAATAAGCAGTTCATGTCATGTGAAATGATAGTACACTGTGCCATGCTTAATTTCCTGAATTTTATCACACAATAAATACTGATTAGATGTGACTTGATATGTGAGTAAGTTCAACTTGAGTGAAATCTATACAAGTTCATGCATAACGTAATGCCAAGGTGACAAATTGTGGACAATTCCATTTTGCGGAATAAGCAAGTAAGTCTTATCCTGCTGTGATCAACTTATTCACCTAAGCACACTATGTTGTGACACTTTATAACCTCTATCTTTGCACATCATGGACCCTTTGTTTTGTGTAAACAAAGAGCTGGGTTCACAGGCACCTCTGTTTTATGTAAGTAAAGACCTGGTGTTCTGTTGATGATGATCAAAAAGATTCCATAAAGGAACAGCTCTTAAAGAATCCAATGTGATCAACTGTATATTAATTTAGAGCTTACAAAGCATATCAACATTAATAAGATTTCAAAGAAATCTTAAAATAGAGAATAATATCAGCATTAATAAGATTTCAAAGAAATCTCAAGATAGAGCTTATAACTTAAAGAACATACTTTTAAGTATGAAAAAGTGATAAATTAACTCACAAACGGAGGACAAACTCTAATGTGAATTGAATGTGGAGTCCATATTTGTCTATCTTTAATCAGTACCAAAGCAGGACAAACATCATGACAAGTTGAAGCTACACTCTTGCTTGAATTTATGTGCATCATAATACTTGCAATCAGCACTAGATCTATGTATTCTATCATCAAACAAAACTGGTTCAGGAAGTTGCTTAGTGTCATAGTATGATCCCATTGTATGATGTAAATGCTTGTAAATTAGTTTAAGCTTCTGCTTTTAAGCAAAAAAAAAATATTTTGTTTTTGTTCTTTTCTTTACTAATAAGTTTGAGATAATTGCTTTTCATGCTATTCTCTTAATAAATTTTTGATAAATGCATAAGTTCATCATTAATCATTAAATTTAGGGGGAGTAGTAATCAGTATGAAAATCTGAGTTTAATGTGTTTTATTTTTAAATGAAGAAAGTTGGATCTTGAGCACTAACTTGGCTGAAGGATATCTGAAGTTTTTAACTAAATATCTATTTTGCACATTTGACATGAAGCAGAGTTAACAAGGTCCAATAGCAAACAACAAATGATTTAACAATATGTTAGTATCATACATCAAAAACATTTGCTTCGGAATAAATTTTTTATCAAAATTAACTTCGGAAGAAAAACAAACATTTGCTTCGGAAGAAAATTTTATCAAAATTAACTTCGGAAGAAAAACAAACATTTGCTTCAGAAGAAAATTTTACCTTCAGAAGAATTAACAGAACATAAATTTTTTCTTCCGTAGATGTCCTGCGGAAGAATAAAATTAAAACAAATAAAAAAGGGAAGGTTTTGCCTTCCGTAGATGATCTACGGAAGAATAAACCTGTGGATAACCACGGATGGGTAAAGAGGTATATGGGACCCACAAAATTAAATAAGAGGTTTTAAATTGTCTGAGAGAGTATAAAGGATACATTGACCGTTGGCATTTCTATTCACTTTTTCATAGCACTTTTGCAGACCTAGAAAAACACTCTTGCCCATAAACCCCTTTCTCACCAAAACATTCAAAATTTTCATTCCACACAATAATCCTCACCTAAATCACCTCTCAAACAACAACAAAATGGCAAATCGATTCGTAAAAGAGCATAATGTCTGTGCTTTTCTTAATCCAGAGGATTCAGTAGCCGATGGGTGTAGGGATATTATCAGATATCTGAGAAGATCAAGATTGTTCTATGCTTTATCTGCGGATCCTGTCATCTATCAATCGCACATTATGGATTTTTGGAACTCAGCCAGGATTGAGGAAGAAAATGATGATCGGGTGATTTATGCTACAATCAGGAATGAAGAGTTAAGAGTGGATGAAGGAACCATTAGGAGGGTGTTGGAGTTCGAAGAGCAAGAAGAAGGTCATCCTTATGTATTCGAACATGAATACATTCAGAAGGTATTTCACTTAATGGGGTTGACAGTGACTATCGAAATGGTGAAATTAGGAAGGGGAGGTTGTGCAAGCCATACAGATTTCTATGTCACACATACTTGAAATGTATGTCAAACAGGAAGTCTGGTTTGGATAGATTCTCAAGGCACATCTCATCAGGAATCATTGGTATATTTGAAGGAAGGACGTACAATTATGCTAAGTATATTCTAGGATGTTTATGTGACCACATCAGGGTGGAGAAGGAAAATAAGATGTATATGTTTCCAAGGTTTCTTCAGCTGAATATTTATGAAGCAATGCCCAATATTGAACGAGAAGGCGAAGTGCTTGTTCAAGCTCACCTAGGAAGATCTGTGCTCAACAAGATCACTGGGCAATATCAAGGAGAAGAAATGGAGATGTTTGCTCATGTAGTTGATGAGAATGCTCACATTCCTCAAGAACTTCTATACATTGATGATCAGCAACAACAAACATCATCAGCTGAATCTTCTGATCAACAACAACAACAATCTCCACCAGCTAAATCCTCTAAACCACAACATCAAGAACCCAATCCTACTTCATCACCATCCTTTACCAACATACTGTTATCACCACCTATCCATATCATCTCACCACCAAGTGAACACACAACCACTATCTCCTTCACTTTCTCAAACATCAATGAACTCTGCTGAAACAGAAGTGTTCTCATTTGATGACTCTCAACAATCTCCATCACACCCAACAACACAACCAACTTCCTCACCCACACCTACTGAACCAATCTTACCTGATGAAAGCCCAAGTCATACTGAACCAGTCAATCTTGATGAGGATGATGAGCATGATGCTATGAATGATGGTGCTACAAAAGAGTTTTGTTTAGATGTAGAAGGGGAGAATGATGAAGCAGTCGAACAACCAGACGAGAGTAACTACATTGACATAGTTGCTTATGATGAAAATGATCTGAGATATGAAGAGATATGTGAGCAAAAGTTATTGGTGGCCAAATACAACAATCTCATTATCAAAGGCAATAAAAAGTTAGAAAAGTTGAGAAAAATAAAAAGGGAGATAATTGATAAAGATGAGACAATCTCAAAGCTAGAAGCTACAATGAAGTAGTTACAAGAGGAGATTGAATCTAACAATGAAGTGATTGTCTGGATGGATCAGTTTGCAACTAAATCCTATGAATCTTTTAAGAGAGAAAAACAAGAAAAAGAGAAAGTAATGGTTGAGCTCAACAGTGCACTACAAACTATCTCTAAGTAGTTGGATCTGTTGAAAGCCAAAGATGTGGAGATAGGAATAAAGTGGCTGAAAAAGAAGGAGTTAGCCTGCAAAAGCCAATCAAAGAAACTGCTATGTTTTCCATGATCAAATCAAAGGAACCAATAATCAAATATCACAGGAAAAGAAAATTGGAGATACCCCAAAGAAAGAAAGAACCATCTATACTAAGCACACTCCATCAGTGGATTTGTCTACTCTCAAACCAACTAAACCTGATGAAGAAGAAAGTGATACTGAATGGTTAGATCTAACAAAAGATGAGTCTTAAAAGGATGATAAAGAAGCAGGATCTGATGAAGGGCTATTATCCACTGAAGATATTTTTGAGGAAAGAGTCCAATCCTCAATGTTCATGGATCTGATAAACAATGGATTCCCATATGACATGGTTGAGAAGATGAACATGGCTGAAATGATTCAAGTACTAAAAGAATTTGATGCTGCTAGATTAATTCTGCCAGAATGCAATTATGAAACATTCTCAAAGTTCAACGCCATTGAAAAGATAAGAAAAGATTTGGGTCACTATGACCCCAAGAAGCTGACAAAATATAACATGACTTGCTGGTTACAAATCACAACTATGGGTCTCATGAGCTTAAGGGAAGATCGGTGGGAGAATTGAGAGCCATGATGGAATATGTAATGAAGGTTGAGCTAAACACTGGTGTGAGATTTAGAACAGGAGCTCCAAATCCTGCTTACAAACAACAATCAAAACAAACTCATGCTGAGCCAACAGTTGTAGAAAGCAAGACATGCACAGAGGAAAAGAAAAACTTATCAGAGAGCCAAGGGATGTAATCCCCAACAAAATCTGGCCTCAGGGAACCGCTGTGAGAGAAATAACTGAACAAAAATCTTCTCTGATCCAAATTTTTGAGCACATGACCACCCCAAGATCAGCAGAAGAAAACAAAATTATAGCATGGAAGTTTGATTCTGAATGGGATTGTGCTGTGATAAAGAGAGCATCTGGGATGGTGCAATATTTTCATTCGATGGAGACAATCCTATCACTCCAAGATGCATACCAATATTCTTTGCAAAACATCCCCATCATCAATTACCCAATCAGTCCAAGGGGAAGACACTTTTCTGGGCTGATTGCAAAACTCAGGAGCAAGTTTGAAGGTGATGTGTTAAAGGAAGCAAAGAGAGAAGAGTTGGATATAAAAATAAAACTTCAGCATATGTAAAGAGCATTGAAGGAAATCAGTACTTATTCCCTATCACAGGATGAGGATATGTGGAGAGAACAAAAGAGCTTGTGCTAAAAAGGAATGATCCTCAGAAGAAAGCATCTAGCATAAGACTATTTGACCCAATGGAGATCAAACTCCTTCATCCCAGCTACACATCCTATCTCCATGATAAGTGTTTTCCAAAATTGAATGACAAAGTAGCTCAAGATGACTTATGCTTATATGTCCATATAATCCAAGTGATTGACAAGCTGCATGCTAAAGCTAACAAAAGAAGAAGATTTGAAGCAGGTCAACTTATGGGATCTAACATTCCATCAATCACTGAGCTCAATATATAAAAACAAGATGAACTGGAAGTGGTTTCTCACAACAGTGTAGTGGCAACACTGACCACTGAAGAGGACATCCTTGGACTGAATTACAAAACATTAAAGAAAATAAAGAGAATGAAGATCAAGTATTTATATGATGATCAAAAGAATGAGATTGAATACTTCAACACAATAATTTTGAGAAGAGTTCAAGAATTAAGAGCTCTAAGCCATTGATTACAAGAATCTAAACCTAAGAGTTCAAGAATTAAGAGCTCTAAGCCAACTCTTATGGAAGACTAATTCCTACGGAAGAACAAATCACTATGATCTCAAATCATCAAGTACAACATAAAGTCAACCTGTTACGTCATCAAGTCAACGACCACAGAAGACATTATTTAAGTCAAGCAAATATTCCACATCAAATCAATAATATTTCTTTTGTAAAGTAAATGCCTCTGCCGCTAAAAATAAGGCATGGATCCACACTTTTAGGGGAGTTTGTTAGGTTATTGAGGGAGATTGATACAACTATAAAGAGACATATTCTTAGTATCGAAATCAATAAATCAATCAATCACTCAAGAAAAATAACAAAACAACAAGAACATCAAGAACATCATTTGAGATCACAAGATCACCAGAGCATCATAGTAATTGTAATCGATTGTGTTTTAATGAAACACAATTGAAACAAATCTTTTGTTTGATTATATTATTCAGCTTTCAATTTGTTTTATATTTTGTTTGTCGATTTCAATTTCACAAACTATTAAATTAAAAATCAAATATTGATAATTCCGCAATCTTTATTTTTTCAATCAAACTGATAATTTCTGATTTGATCCTTGGATTCACATATATTGCTGCTTCAAGTTGCTGTTGTCAAGTGCTGTGGATTCAACATCAAATGACGGATTACGGGATTAATTTTCTTCACACACCGCTATTCTGTGATAATGAAGCGGCTGATGGAATTGCCAAAAATCCAATTCATCATACACGCACCAAGCATATTGAAACAAGAATTCATACAATCCGAGATGCATAGGAAAAGGGGTTTATAGATATTATTCACATTGACACCAAAAGTCAAAAGGCCGATCTTTTCATAAAAACTTTTGATAAACCTTAGTTTTATGAATTGATCAACATGTTAGGTCTAATATCTTTCAAAGAGCAAATTCTTACGATAATCTGTAAATATTTAATATCTTGTTAGTGCTTAAATTAATTAAAAAAAATAAAAATAAAAAAAATAAAAAAATTATAATACAGATAATTTTCATGATATATGTGCCAAGGAGTTTCAAAACCCAAACTTCCTCAAAGTGTATTCTAGTTCAAAAAAGGAAATTTTATTAGTTGCATTTTATAGAAATTTAGGGGGATAATAGACTTTGACTTTTAAATTTGCTCTTTTAATGTTTTCGGGTATAAAAACTTATCCTATCTTTGGTGTAGGATTCAAGAAGCTTGGAGAGTGTCTGAAGGAGGGCAGAGGCGTTGTGTTAGTATATGTCAGTAGGCCATGTGGCCTAAAATGAATTAGACAGTGATTGTGTAACTTAAGTAAGATTCAACACTCAGTAATAAGGTTCATTCTCATGCCATCTCGGCTTGCACAAGGTTATAAGTCTCATTTGGTTGATAGTGGCCTTGGTTGATTTCCAAATTTCCCTCACCCTTATGTCATGAATAAATTGCGTGTCCAACTCCTCTGCTATGCGGAAGCATTGACCTGGAGTGATGATCCTCTCTGTTATACATGAGTATAGACCTGAGGCTCTTATCAACACGCTCAAAATGATTATCTTCTCTGTTATACGTGAGTATAAACCTGGAGCTCTGATCATTTCCCCATCATCCATCATTATGTATATCTATGGATGTCATATGCATCATCAATCATATGCTTTGTATTTTGTCCATCTCAGAAAATTTCAAGCAGAATCAATGATTACATTCAATAAATCATGATGATGAGATGAGTTCTTTGCAATGACTGTGGGAAACAAGTTTATTGAGCATTCTTAAGTGAAAGCAAAACATGATAAAATATGTTACAAGTCTTCGTTGAAAAGAATACAACATGGGTTTAAATGGACAAACATATTGACAATCCCGCTAATCCTTGATTCTCTAGACGATTTCTTGCAAAAGCATGTCTGATATCCTTATCTTAGTCTTTGTCTTTTCTCTTCTATTTCTTGTTTTAAGTCTATCTTATGGGTAAAGAAGTCTTCTTTTCACATTTAACTATTGTTTGGCACTGCAAAGCTACTCTTTCGTTTACTAGTTCTGCATGCGAAACTATAGATTCGCTGGTAGTGTCGCGTGACATAAGTTTTACCCTTGATCCATGTGAAACTATAGTTTCAGCCTATGCGAAACTACGTTGTATAAAAATCATTTCGTCCATTGTTTCTCCTTTTGCAAAAGAACCCTAAAATTTTGAATTTGAACCGACTCGTTTGCTGTGAATTCAAAATCATTTGTTGAAGTGAGTTCTTGGGTTTTGAACCTTAGAATGGACTTTAATTGGGTTTTAGGACTAAAATCGAACCTGTGACTTTTGGGTTTTGCACATTCATTGTGCGAAACTAAGGTGTATGTTGCAAAACTAGAAGAAAGTTCACATATCCGTGCGAAACTGTCTAGTCATGCTTCCCGTGTGCACTGAACAGTTTCGACCGGATCTTGCGACTCTATAGTTTCGTAGTCCATGTGAAACTATAGTATATCAATGCAAAACTATAGTGTCTCCAGTGCGAAACTATAGTTTCTCAATTGTACTTTTGACAAACAGTTTCACTTGGGTTGTGTAAATCTATAGTTTTGTAGGATCATGTGCGAAACTGTAGTCTCTCTTGTATAGTTTCGACAGACAGTTTGACCTAAACTGTGTGAAACTATAGTTTCATACCTGCTGCGAAACTATAGTTTCTCGATGCGAAATTATCTGTGAAACTAATTTAAAATAAAAAAGATAAAAATATATATTAATTAATAATAATAAATAAATACTAATAATTATAATTATAAAATTTTAAATGCTTAGTAATTTCATGTGATCTAACAAACTCTTAGTTTCACCTGCTGTCAAACGGGAAGCTTGAAGTTTGATCCCATATCAAACGTAGTGGCGTATCTGAACGACAGAGATCCAAAGTCTGCTGATTATCGAGATGCTTTAGATTGGCTGAAGAGATCACCCATCCACTATGCTATTTATCATTCCCCTACTATAGACGATAAGCAGATCAGAGAGTTCTGGAGAACTGCTGACTATGATGCCAAGGAGAGGATCATTAGAGCATCAGTTCAGGGAGAACTATTTGAGATATCAGCTGAGACAGTGGCTAAGGCCTTGTGACTGGAGGATGACATGGGGAAGAGTGTAGAGATGACTGATTCAGAGGTTATTAGAGCTTTTAAGGATATTGGATATGAGGGAACTGACTTCGAGAAGCAAAAGGAGATCAAGAAGACATTTCTTTCGAAGGAGTGGAGGTTTATTGCTCATGTCTTCATTAGTTGTTTAGATCATAGGAAGGGAGGATCATATGGACTGAATCTGAGGTGGTCCACAACTATGATTATGTTTTGTAGAGGTGAGAAGGCAAACATAACCCAGATCATCCATGCCTACTTAATGGAGAACATCATGGCATTGAAGAAGGATAAATGGTTTCTTTACCCAAGATTCATTCAGATTATTCTAGACTACCTAAAGCCAAACTTACTCAAGCTCGAGATGAACTGAAGCTGACTCTGATGAATCCAAGTACTTTTGCTGATTGTGCTGCCTCCAGGCATGATTTTTCAGGAAAGATGACATATCTTCTTGAGAGCATGTATACTAAGGAGAGATGGAACTATATTAAGACTCTGATCCCTCTAGAGGAATGAAGAGCAGCAGCTATTGCAGGAAATGTAGAGGAGATCAAGAAGAGAATGAAGTACAATAAAGAGGCAGATATGACATTTGAAGAACAGTTGGATGAGATAGAGGAGGAGATGAGGAAAAAGATAAAGAATAAGGGAGTAGAGAATCAGTCTTTCCATGATAGAGCTGACTCTCTTACTCAAGAGAAGAGGAGCAAAAGTAAGCAGCCAGTTATCCCTAAGACTGGGTCTGCAAGAGAATTTTAGAGGCCTAGCAGGGATACAGGATCAGAGCTTGATGTTGATATGATCAGGAATGTCAACACATCCCTATCAAATAAGCTGAGCATGATAAAGACCAAGTTGATAAAATCAGAGGAGAGGTAGAAGTTGAGGTATATGAATATTGATGAAATAAAGAAAGTGGTACTGAGTCAACAGGACCTGATAAGGAGATTGTCAGAAGAAGTGAGTAAGTTAAGGAGAAATGCTGGTATAGTTGATGTACCAAGTGTAGAGCAGATCAGGGAAATGACTAATACATCTAAGTTCCCATTCATACACAAGGCATTAGGAGTGGGTGGTAGTGGTGTAGGAACATCAAGAGCTGGTGGTAGTTGTGTAAGAGGATCAGGAGTTGGTGGCAGTGGTATAGTTGAATTTGAAGTTGTTGGAGGTGAAGCTGGAGTTAGTGGTGATAGATTTAAGGTTGGTGTAGGTAGTGGTGAAGGAGTTGTTGAAGGAGAGAATGCTGATAAGGTGTTTGAGGCTAGATTTATTGATATGGGGTTTGATTTGGACACTGATCTTACTGGGAATAAGGTGATAAGGGAGGAGAGACAAGAAGGTAAAAAGGGGAATGTTGAGCTAAACTTGGTAGATGGGGAGAAAGAGGTAGAAGAGTAGCTAGTAGACTATGACTCTAAGTTGGAATTTTATGTAGTTGATAAGAGGCCAATGACTTACGTGGCTCAGAGGAGTTTAGTTGAAGGTGACGTAATTGAGATGGATAAAGAGGACTGGCTCACTAAGGAGGAAGAGCCAGAGAAACTAACCCAACTCATCCAAAACATTCAAGAATCGGGGAGGAAGGAGACGAATAAGAAGATTATTAGCTGGAACTACAATTCGAAGCTAAAAATGTTCATGATCAAGAGGTGGGATCTCATACTTGCATAAAAGGAAGGCATTTTGAAACCCTTACTAAGTAGGATCTGAGAAGACTGGCAGAGATCCCCCTCTTGGATCCGAGTTTGAGTGAACGTGCCATGATGCTAGAGCATGAGATTCATCAGGGCGTTCAAGATAAATTTGCAGCTTTTGGATTCATGAAGCCTGAGAGTTGGAGGTTGAAAAAGGATTAGGACTGGGTGATTGTAAAGGAAAGATTGTACTGAAGTTAAATCCCGCTAAGACCGTCAACAAGGTGAGGATACCAGATCAATAACCCTCTAGACTGCAAAAGTTTGGGAAGTGGTTTTATGAAAACCAGATAGGTGAAGCAGTAGTGAAGTGAAGTATGGAGATGAAATAAGGTTGTTTGATCATATGGTGGTATTCTCATTTAGTGATGATGATCCGAAGATGGAATGTGAGAATCAGATTAAGGTTAGGGTAGGAGAAGAGATTAAGACTAAGGCCAGCTTGTTTAGGATGGTAGCAAACAAAGCTCGGGGTGTGAGATCAGAGATTAAGAAGATCAAAAAGAGCATGCAGGAACATGAGGATCTGGGGTAGAAGTAAGAGATTTGGCTAGAATGATGGAGCAAGCAAAGACTGGAGCTGATCCTAAAGACCCGACAGGTGAATCCCCCCTAGGGGGAGTATTGATGATCAAGTATAGGGTGGTATTCACCTTGATGTTTGTTATGCTTAGTCATAGTTTATTATAGCTTAGATATTATTGTAATAGGATCTAGTTTAGATTTGTCTTTTTTTGTATTCTATGGCATGCGAAACTACATGCGAAACTGCAGTTTCGCCCGGTAGTTTGACATGCCATAGTGCATATAGTTTTGCAGTATGTGAATCTGTATATGAAACTAGGGCCTTTATATATATGTTTTCTTGTTGCTGATTTTGGGACTCTCGGAACATTAATGATATTACTGATTTGAGTCTATTGGTCGATTGTGTATAGATAGGAGCTTATATTAGTCATCTTTGAGCTTTATTCTTCTTTATCCTTACAAATCCTTTTGCAAATGGGTTATGTTTGATTTGTGTTCATTTTATATCATTACTTGGTCCACAAGCTATTAGATATAGTGATATCTTATGGATTCTTATGTTAAATCTTCATCAAAAGCACGTTCAAATGATCATCTGGACCAACAGGTTTAACTACTATGCCTTCAACCAAGGTTTCCCTTTGAAGCTAAACCTAGGTCCACCTCAGTATCCAGTTGACCAACAGTCTTGCCTGCTAGCCACTGTCTATATAACTTGGTTCTGCTTTTGAACTCTTCCAGCACCCTAACTTGAATCCTTTTAGCTAACCTTTCAACTTGCATTTTTTGACTTGGGTTGGCAAGTGGCAGGTCAACCAAATAAGTGCTCTCATAGTATCTTAGGTTTTGAAAGTTGAAGACTCCTTGTTGCCCCTGAGATCTAGAGAGTATTAGGGCTCTTCTATCAACATCATATCTCCATCATACTATTAGATTTTCAACAGGGTAGGATGGGGTAGACATACCTCTTGGTATGCCCTCCTCAAATAGGCTTTGAATCAGGACATCCACATCAATGTGGGCCTGAGGAGTTTGTTGAGTATGGACAACTGCAAGTGAGGGTGGTGAGTCCTCTATGTCCAAACTCTAGGCAGAATTCCCAGGTTCTATGATTGTAAGTAGGACTTTCTCCCCCTTTTTGGTAGCATCACCCTCTTGCATAGGGGAGCTAAGCGATAGGTCCACCACATCCATAGGTTCTTATGGACCTAGTTGAGTTTTCCTGAAAGGTTTTCCAGCTAACTTGCACTTTAGATCGTTGATCTCAAGTTGTTGATCAATGGCCTGTCTTTGTAAGGTAGGCACCAAAGATTCCAAGTGACTTACCTTTGAAACTAAAAAGGTGCAGGTTTTAGAAAATTTTGAACATTTACTTGCAGACTCCCCTCATCTTCATCAAAAGAATCATGGGGGATGAGAGAATAGGACCAAAGTCTTCTTCCTCACCAACAACTTGGGGTTCTTGGCTGTTAGATTTCCCTTGCACCATGACAGCTTCAAAAGAAGTGTCAATGGGCTAGGTTGCCATGGTTAAGGTCTTAATGATGTAATCTCTTGTAAAAATGAGAGCCTCTTCCATACGGACTTCCTGAACAACATGGTTCACCTCAGTTAGGGTTGGATGATATGGGCTAGATATAGTTGATTCAGGGGAACTCATCTCTCCTTAAGCAGGGGTGGAGAAGAGAGACTCATGGTACTCACTAAATCCCATATCTTCATTATCATAGAATTGAAGGTCAGGGAATGGTTGGTTTAAATCTAACAGCTGGGAATGGTAGCTTTCCCTTGAAGGTTGATCACTTGAGTTTTGAGACTTAGAGTGATGGCTTAAGGCTTAGGCAATGAGCTCATCAGGCTGAGCATGAGGAACCTTAGCACTGATCAAAGAAGTAATGGGAGTGGTCTACTCCTCAGGGGAAGTGGGAGCTCTTATTTCCACTTCCTCTTGCATGGGTGGTTGTATGGGGGCCTGCTCAACCTGAGTAGATTGAGCAGGGGTTCGTTTGGATTTTCTGGGGTAGTTGATGGTTATTTGTGGCTGTGTGGGGTGGTTCAGATGTAGAAGGTGTGAATTCAATATTAGTTGGTGCTGCTGAGTTATCACCTTGAGCAATAAGCTCTAACATTTTTGGGTCCAGGGTTATTTCTACCCCTTGGAAGCCAACAGTGGTCTTTTTCATTATTTTCAAGATGTCGGGCTGTATCTGTCCCAATTTAAGAGTATTACCTGGCCCCTTAACCGGGAGCCTAGTTCACAGTTACGAATGTGTTGAACATATCTAGGGAACATATAATACTCTAAGGAGTCCAAGTTAGCAAGCAAGTTTGTATAGATAAACTAGGAGTACTTGAACTTGACATTTTGAACCTCCTATGGACTATATAGGATAAGTCCTCAGGAATTTGGTCCCAACCTCCCTATTTGTTAGATAGAAAATGAAATACAACATAGAGGAGGTACTTCCATTAAGAGGAAACCTTACCCTTCTTGATGGTTCTGATAGCGTATTCCTCTTCATAGACTGTTTTCCAAAATGAGTCATTTACAGCAGAAGTTTTGAAGGACAACGAGCCTTATTCATCATCCAGCCTCAGATGAGAGTTGATTATGGCTTGAGTGATGAAAAATGTCCTCCCCTATGCACTATGGCTGACAATGCCTTCTCATCATCCAAGATGACCTCTTGGTAGGTCCTCCCGAACTCTAGGAGTTATTCTTCATATAGTGGAGGGTCTATTATGAGGTCAGTGAGGTAGTTTGAGTGAGATAAGAAGCGGCAAATATCTGAGAAACTAGGATCTTTCTCAGATGACAACAGAGCAACTTGAATATGTTTCCTGTGTAGATGCATGGAAAAATCTGGTTGGTTTCGGGGTTCAGGGTTGGCCATTTTGGAAATCTTTGAGGTGAAGAAAGCTAAGAACAAAGTCGGTTTGTGGGTAAATTTAGGGTTTGAACGTTTTGATGATCTACATTGGTTGGACTCACTAAAGTTAATAGGTTTATTTTGTTTTTGTAATAGGTTAATTGTTAGTTCTTCTTTGTAATTTGTCTTTCTAAGTATTTTTTTTATTTTCTAAGTCAGTTGATTTAGATCACTCGGCGAATCTGTAGTTCGCTGCCAGGTGAATCTAATATTTAGACAGGCAGTTTTGCTATAGGTTATTTATATATTGTAATCTTTCTATCTTTGTGAACAACCTTTTGCAAAACCCTAATACAGAATATTTGTTGTTGCAATTGTGTGTGGCTGGAAGTTTATTTTCAATATCATTGAGCCTTTGTTATTGTTATTACTGTTTAGATTCAATTGATATCATTATGTTATTGTGTCTATAAGTATCAATTTGGTGGAATATCATTGTCAAGCATCAAGTGCACTGTTGAATTGATCAAGTGGTCCAACAATATGGTATCAGAGCCATTGTGCTCTTGATTAATTGGTTTTGGTCATTTTTTGAAAAATAGTACTGTTCCATCGATTTTGCATACTGATTCGGGTGTTTCTGTTATGGAAATTGATTGAGGTTGTTACGTTTTTAATGGGCGAAGCTATTTTAATCATCAGATTTCAAATTCATTGTGTTTTGGATGATATTGGGTTGATTCTATTCTGAAAAGGCGTTTTAGATTCATCGGGCGAATTTACAGTTCGTCCAGCGAATTTTCCAGCAAAACTAAGGATTTGATGATTTTAAATTCACATGTTATTGTCAGCGAAAGTAGCCCACATTTGAACGAAAGTTCAACCCTCTGCTAGTCACTACAAGCGAAAGTGCTAGCGAACTTATTTTAGAACCAAAGTTCTACTAGTCTCAGCGAAACTGTCGCCGAAACTAGAGTTGTCGATCATTGGTTCGAGCGAAACTGCTGGTTGTATTCCAGCAACTCTAGCAGCGAATTTGCCATAGAAGTTACCAGCGAATTTACCTGTTTTTCAGCGAAACTATCCTCTTTAGCTTATGATGTCTACCAATATTACCATATCTGACTTGGAGAGTGTTGCTCCAAATAGGCCAGCGAGGCTTATAAATGGTGATAACTTTGAGGACCGAAAAAGATGTTTGAAAGCCTTCTTTTACACTGATCATAATCAATAGGAATCAATTGTAAATGGTCCTCACACTCCAACTGTCACTGTCGGTCAAGTCACTTCTCCAAACACCAATCCATCAACCTTCACTGAAAGAGATTTGAAGTTAATTGATCATGATCAGAAAGCTTTTAGAGCTTTAACTCTCTGCTTATCTCAAGACATCTATAACAGATTTGCTAAACACAAGGATGCAAAATCTTTGTATGACTCCTTATGTGAATTCTATGATGGAAATGAGGATCTAAGGAAAGACAGGAAAGCTCAAGCTGAAAAGGAGTTTAATTCTTTTGTAGGACACAAAAATGAAAGCCTTACTGATATAACAAATCGATTTTTGTCCATCTCAAGCACATTAAAGAAATATGATGAGCAGTTGGGAAATCATGAACAAGTCTCTAAACTCTTGGACTCTCTTCCACCTCAATGGAGCCTGCAAGTTAGGATGATGAAGCAGGAAAGAAAATTTGCTGATTACAAACTTATGGATGTAATCAACAAATTGAAATCTTTTGATTTGGATTTAAAGAGGAGAGAATACAATCAATCCATGATGCCAACCACTGTATGTCTACAAAATGTTGCATTAATGTCATCCGCTGCAAACTCGTCTTTATATGGTTCAGTTTTATGGTGGTTCTACAGGATTTGGTGCTTCAAATATGTGTAGTAGGGGATCTACAGGTGTTGCTTCAAGCTCAAAGCCTTCTATCACTGCTCAGATTACATCAGATACTATGGCATTATTTGGGATGTTCGTGCACAGTTACGAAGCTTTAGTTGCTGGGGAATTAAAGGGAAAAGGAATAACTGTTGAAGACAGGTATCAAGTTGATCCAGATGACTTAGAAGAAATAGACATCCAATGGTAAATGGCCATGCTCACACTACATGCAAGAAGATTCATGGAACAAACTGGTAGAAGGAGCTTTGGAAATCAGAATCAGAATTCTAAGCTTGGTTTTGATAAGTCAAAATTAAGATGCTTCAATTGCAAGCAGTTAGGGCACTTTAAAAGAGAATGTCCGAATCTTATCATTTCTACACCAGGAACTTCTGGAACTTCTAAAGTTATCCAAATTACTAACAAAGAAGAAGTCAAGTCAAAGAAGAAATTAGTTCTCATCTCAAACTTTGATTGGAGAGCATAAATTAAGGAAACTGAAGAAGAAATCAATCATGCACTAGTGGCGGAGTTAGTGAATAGTGAAGTGGAATCTATTAATGACTTTGATCCTTTTAGAGAGTTCAAGAGTGAGACTCAAGAGATTATTGGTGAAAATAGCAGGAAAGCAGTGGAGGATGAAGAAGATAAGAAGAATACTCCGGTCTGTCAGTGTGACAAGGTCCTGGCTGCTGAAAAGGTAGTTATGGGTCTCCCTTATGAGGTAATTCAAGACATGTGCTCTCCTCCTTGCAAAGTTCATTTATTTGGGGTTTATAAGGCAAACAGATTGTTATTGGATAACGAAAAGGAATTGAAACAAATTAATAAGGAACTTAAAACAAATAAGGCTAAATATTTTGTTAAGTTAAATGAAGCATTTAAAGAAAATGAGCATTTAAAAAGAAAAATCTTTTGGAAAGAAACATTGAAATAAATGCTTTAACTGAATGTGTAACACTTGCTGAATTTGAAACAAGCAAATTAAAAACCAAACTTGAAAAATGGACCATTTCTGGGATGAAACTTGAGGAGCTTTGCATGAATCAAAGGGGGGCTAGAATTAAGACTGGTTTGGGAAACAAAGAAACCACTCATGTTTATCCTCCACCTAGCACTTATTGTTATTCTCCTATGCCTACACCTCATCCAACTAATGAATTAATTCAAAAAGATACTGACAGTTTGTATGCAGGTTTAGAAGGAGTAAATCATCAGGAGAATCGAGAGGAATATGATTATGGTGCAAGTAGTGGTTTGGGCAGCTCTAGTTTTAACATTTCAGATTCCAAAAAGTCTTCTATAGACAGTAGTTTAAGTAGATTTGCTTCACAAATGTCTGTCACTGACAGTAGTTCATGTAGCCCTAGTTGTAGTTCATTTTGTTTATCCTCAGAGATTGATGAATCTAATGATGATGTTTCAAATTCTCTTGTTAATAGTTATGATAATTGTTTACCTAATGCTTCAAACAGACGTTCTCACCCAAATTATATTGCAAAGTTTCTTTCTCATCCTATCCCATCTTTCACACCAAGCCGGATTTCCAATCTTAATGATATTGAGACAACTTCTTCAAACGTTAACAATATTAACGTAAATGAATCCGGATTTGCTAAAATTAAAGTCACAAAGGAAATATTAAAAGAATCACATGACTCATGTAGCAATTCAAATTCTTACACGTCTGAAGGTGAGGAAGAAATCTTAACTGATCAAGCATATGTTTTAAGATGTAACAAGAAAGGATTGAAGTCCTGATGTTTTAGATGCGGAAAGGATGACATGTTATTAAAACTTGTCCTGCATTTGTTAATAGAAATATAAATCATAGTTCATTAGGAAGTAGATTAAATCATTTTGTAAATAACTTCTTTTGTAAAAAATCTTCCATTCCAAGGCCTAAGTTAGTCAAGGCTTGGGTCCAATTTCCAAGTCTTAACAATTTTTTTTTCTTACGCCAGGAACATTCCAGAAGAGCTATCCATAGTCTTTGGCATGTTGACAGTGGATGTTCAAGGCACATGAATTGGTTGAAAGACTTACTCACAAATTATCGAATAATCAATGGAGGATATGTCGCTTTTGCTGGAGATAAGAAGGGTGGAAAAATGATTGGTCAGGGAGAAGTCTCAAATGGTTCATTAACTCTGGAGAAAGTAAATTATGTTCCCGAATTAGCATTCAATCTGCTAAGCGTGTCACAAATTTGTGATAAAGATATTCCAATGCTGTTTATGTCAAATGGATGCTTGTTTCTTAAACCTGAGTTCATTATTTCAGAAGATCTAGTGATCATGCGTGCTCCAAGAAAGAATGGTACCTATCTTCTTGATATGGGATCACAAGAATCTACATCCACTATGACATGTCTTCTGTCCAAAGCCTATTCTTCCGAATCCTTCTTATGGCATCGTCGATTAGGACATGTTAATTTTAAAAATATAAATAAATTAGTTAAGAACAATCTTGTGAGGGGACTACCACTTAAAGAATTTTTAATGGTAGAAAAATGCATAGCTTGTGCTCAAGGCAAACAACACAAAAAGCCACACAAGCTTAAGCTTGAAAACACAATTTCAAAACCCCTCGAATTATTACATACTGATTTATTTGGTCCTATCAGTGTTAAATCAATTGCTAAGAAATCTTATTGCTTGGTTGTTACTTATGATTATTCCAGATATTCTTGGGTAAGATTTCTAGCAAGCAAGGGAGATACTGTCTAAGAGCTTCAAAAGCTTATCCTTTCTATTGAGTCTGTCAACAAGAGGAATGTTATAGCCATCCGAAGCGATAACGGTACTGAATTCAGAAATCATATCTTTGACTCATTTTGTGCAAGCAAGGGGATTCTCAGACAATTTAGTGCTGCTAGGACACCTCAGCAAAACGGTGTTGCTGAGCGGAAGAATAGGCACTCATCGAAGCAGCAAGAACTATACTGATTGAGTTAAAGCTTGCAATAATTTGTAGGCTGAAGCAGTCAACTATGCTTCTTATGTACTTAACAGGGTCCTTATTGTGAAAGACAAAATGAAGACTCCCTATGAGCTTCTACATAAACAAAAACCCTTGATTAACTTCTTTCGTCCATTTGGTTGCTCATGTACCTTGCTGAACACTCAAGCTCAGAAGTCAAAGTTTGGTGTAGTTTCTGATGAATGTTTCTTCATTGGCTATTCCTCCTCACAAAAATCATATAGGGTATACAACAAAAGAACACGTATTGTGCAGGAATCATTTTATGTTGATTGGCAAGAGTCAAATTCTCTAAACATGGGATCTGATCCTGAATGGTTCTATGACTCAAACACTATCTTCAAATCCTTCAATCTTCCAGTTTTTGATGATGATGCTGTTCCTTAAACCAATGTAGAAATCATACCTCCAACTGAACCTCTTCCACCTGCACCTCATCCATAACCACAATAGACCATCACCCTCTACCTCCATTTGATGTTCCACCTACACCTCCACCACAACCACCTTCTTCGACACAACAACCCACTTCCCCATCACAGTTTTCACAACCATCATTGACCACTTCCTCATCTTCATCAAATTCTTTAACCCCTAACACTAATTTTAAAACCTTAAAATACCACCCACACAAGACACGGAGTCAATCTGGATTGATAAATGAATGCCTCTATGCTTGTTTCTTATCTCAAACAGTTCCCAAAAATGTCTCAGCAGCACTTCAATACCCAAGTTGGGTTGAATCTATGCAAATGAAGCTTCAACAGTTCAGGAAACTAAAAGTTTGGTAATTAGTTGATCTTCCTCCGAACAAGTTTCCTATCGGCACTAAATGGGTATTCCGAAACAAACCAGATGATCAGGGAGTAATAATTCGAAACAAATCCAGGTTGGTTGTTCAGGGTTTTGCTCAGGAGGAAGGAATTGACTATACTAAAGTGTTTGCTCCAGTTGCTCGAACTGAAGCCATCCAAATCTTTCTTGCTCATATGGCTCACAAAAACTTTAAAGTTTTTCAGATGGACGTGAAATGTGCATTTCTCTACGGGAATATCGATGATGAGTTTATGTTTGTCAACCTCCAGGTTTCGAGGATCCTGATTTTCCAGACAAAGTGTATAAACTTGACAAATCCTTATATGGATTACATCAAGCCCCTCAGATCTGGTATGAAACTTTGACACAGTATCTGCTAAGTAAAGGTTTCTCTCGTGGTTTGATAGACATGACTCTGTTCAAGAAAGAAGTTGATGGTGAAATGTTGATTGTTCAAGTGTACGTTGATGACATCATTTTCGGGTCAACAAATGAGAAACTATGCAGAGAATTTAAAGAGGTTATGAAGGATCGTTTCGAAATGAGGATGATAGGGGAGTTATGCTTTTTCTTAGGATTACAAGTTGAACAAAAGCAGTCTGGTATTTTGATTCATCAGGAAAAGTATGTTCTGGAGATTCTCAAAAAGTTCCAAATGGATGATTCTTCTCCCAAACTTACTCCATTTACTGCACAAACTTGCTTAACTCAAGATGATAATGGGAAATTTGTGGATGCTCATTGCTATCGTTCCATGATCAGATCCCTCATGTATCTTACCGCCAGTCGTCTTGATATTACATTCGCTATGTGCTATTGTGCTCGTTTTCAGGCCAACCCAAAAGAATCCTATGAAAAAGCTGTTAAAAGAATTTTTCATTATTTAAAGGGTTCCTCTCGTTTGGGTCTTTGGTACCCAAAAGGAGGTAACTTTGACTTACATGCATATTCTGACAGTGATCATGGTGGTTGCAGGGTCAATCGGAAGTCCGTCACTGGTGGATGTCAATATCTGGGAGATTCTCTTGTTTCTTGGCAAAGTAAGAAGCAAACTACAGTATCTCTGTCTACAGGAGAATCTGAATATGTTGCTCCTTCCAGTTGCTGTTGCCAAGTGCTGTGGATACAACATCATATGATGGATTATGGGATAAATTTTCTTCATACACCACTTTTATGTGATAATGAAGCTGCCATTAAGATAGCAAAAAATACAATTCATCATACTCATACCAAACACATTGAAATGAGAATTCATGCCATCCGGGACGCTCAGGAAAAGGGTTTTATAGATATTATTCCGATTGACACAAAAAATCAACGAGCGGATCTTTTCACAAAAACTTTTGATAAACCGTGTTTTTATGAATTGTTCTCCATGTTAGGTTTAATATCTTTTTAAAACCTCTTTCTTACCTTACATGTGCATTGTTCTGTAAATAACTCTTTTTGAACTCTTTTTGTTTATAAACTTTTATTGATAAACTTCTGAGTCCTATATAAAAAAAAGGGGAAAGAGAAATTTCTTTTCAGAAACTTCTAAAAAGAAATTTCGGGGGAGAATATAAAGATCTATTTTTATTTGTCTAAGGTTTAATTTTGCCTTTTCATGAACTGCATGGTAAAGAAGTTTGAAGGAGAATTAATAGCTTTGTTTGGGATATGCTGGTAGGCTCAGTCAGATATCAAATTAAACAGTGACCATGTAGCTTAATTAAAGTCTAAGAACTCGACGACAAGGATTATCCTTATGATATCCCAGCCTGCACAAAGCTACAAGGCCTTGTCTGAAAAGGGTTGAGAGTTTCAAATCTTTGCTTTGTTGCAATAAATATTAAAATAAAATGGGTGACATTTCTCGTGCTTATCTCCTCTGCTATGTGTGAACATTGACCTGGAGTGATGATCTCCTTTGTTATACGTAAGTATAGACCTAGAGATCTCATCAGCACATTCTGATGATCTTCTCTGTTATACGTAAGTATAGACCTGAAGCTCTCATCAGCGAGATAAAATGATTATCTTCTCTGTTATATGTAAGTATAGATCTGGAGCTCTTATCATCTGTCCCCAAAATAAAGACACAACGATTCTTAGAAATTAAGAATCATTGTTGAAATATTTAAGAATTCAAGCAAAGTGAATTATATTGCTCAATAAACCATAAAGAGCAGGAATTATACTTTGCTGAATATCTGCGGGATCCAAGTCATCTGAGTTTATCAAATGAATCCAAAACATGATAAAATAGCTGCAGATTACATGTTGAAAATAGGAAGGCTTGAGTTTAAAAGGACAAACATATCAACAATCTTGCAAATCTTTGATTCTCCGGATCAATTTCTTGAAAAAGAAGTCTCTATATCCTTTTATTTTTTCTTTCTTATTTGTTTTATATTTTGTTTTTGTTTTGTGCTGACGTTGTGGGACGAAGAATGTTTTTCATAAAGGATTTATAAATAAATTTTTTTATTATTATTTTTGTTTAATTTTAATTTTAATTTTAATTTTTCTTTATTTTTTTTAGTTTTTAGTTTTTAGTTTTTAGTTTATCAGAAAAAAAATTTTAGTTTTGCCAAGCGAATCTATAGATTCACCCGGCAGTATTGTTGTTCTCTGAACACATGATTTCATTTGTGATGCTGAGCGAAACTATAGTTTCTCTATCAGTGAAACTAGGTCATATATATTGCATAGTGTGAAACTCGTTTCACATAATGTTGTGCGAAACTAAACCCTAGTTTCTCTGTGGCCGAAACTAATTGATCCCATTTGCATCATTTCTGTCAAGTTTATTGGGTTCTAAGCAATCTGGTAGGCATTGCGACTCTGTTTCTATGGTTTAATCATGGTTTTATTCATTAATTTGTGGTTTTGGGTTGATTCGCTGGTTTGAAACTTCGCCTGTTTCATCCAGCGAATCTACCAAATTTAACCAGCGAAACTGAACGAAAGTTCTCTTTTGCGAGCGAATCTATCTTGTTATGTTGTCCAAGCATACTCGACAGTTTCGCTCGAACCATTCCAGCAAAACTATACTTTCGCTCAGCACATAATATGCTATGTTGGGGTCAGCGAACTTACAACTTCGCTGTCGTCTGAATCATAAGCTAGTCCTTAGCGAAAGTGTAGAATCGCTCAAACTCATGGTCTAGGGCTGAGTTACAGCGAATGTACACTTTCGTTTGGTCGAAACTTATGTTTAATCAACAGCGAAACTATTAGTTGTGCCTGGCGAAACAACAGTTTTGCCTGTGAGCGAAACTGTTGAACTTAGTTTCAAAAACCTCAGCGAAGCTGTCTTGCTGCGCCTGGCGAAACTGTGCTACAGTTTCACCATGACAGCGAATCTATGGTTGTTTTGAATTTTTTATATTGTTTAACTGTCTTTATGTGATATCTAACTTACCTAGGTTTATATTTTGCAGTTCATGGCAAACTTAAAGTTCGATGAAAAGACAAATCTTGTGGCATTATTAGACGACAGTAATCCGATGACTGTCGGATTCAGAGATTGTCTTAGATGGTTGAAGCAGTCTCCCATACTTTTAGCCATATCTCATTTACCCACGATCTACGACATTCACATAAGAGATTTTTGGGTTAATGCTGAATGTGATCTGGGATCTACTCCACACAGGATTACTTCATGAGTCCTTGGGGAAGACATAGTTGTCACTGCTGAAACGGTGGCAAGGGTGTTGAGGTTGGAAGAAGATTGTGGAGATGAGGTTGGTATGACTGATGCTGAACTTCTTAATGCTTATCAAAGCATTGGGTATGAAGGACCATATTTTGGGTCAAAGAAGGAAATTAAAAAGTCATTTTTATCCAAGGAATGGAGATACATTGCTCATGTATTCATCATGTGCTTAGATCATAGAAAGGGAGGATCAGACGGATTAAATGCATAGTGGCAAACGTGATGTTTATATTCTGTAAAGGATAAAAGGCCAATATTGCAAGACTAATATTCGACTGTATGACTGAAAATGTCATGGCTCTAAAGAAGGAAAAATGGCTATTATATCCAAGGTTTGTCTAGATGATCATTAATCATGAGAAACCAAATTTTTCAAGACACGAGGAAGTTAAGAGGCTGATGCAGATGAATACAAGAATATTTGTAGATTGCTCAGCAGTTAGACATGACTTCAGTGGTAAAATAACTTATTTGCTCGAAAATATGTATCCAGCCGAGAGATGGAACTATATAAAAAGGCTGATCGAGAACGAAAACAAAAATGCTGAAGAAAACCGGGATAAACAGACAGAGGCAATAAAGAAGAGGAAGAGATATGCAAAGGAGAAAGAATATAACTTAGTTGCTGAGAT
Source organism: Flaveria sonorensis (assembly GCA_025506505.1). Lineage (NCBI taxonomy): Eukaryota > Viridiplantae > Streptophyta > Magnoliopsida > Asterales > Asteraceae > Flaveria > Flaveria sonorensis. The sequence goes on along the minus strand of CM046427.1, from coordinate 41,104,427 downwards.
TGATGAGGTTGGAGAGGAGCTGCGGGCTCTGCGAGAGAGAAGGTCCAAAAGAGAGTCTGATCAAGGGGAACCGGCTCACGAAACAGAAAGGAGAACTAAGCATAAACAGCCAGTGTTCGAAAAAAGGAGGGATTCCCGATCAGAATTGGACCAGAATGTCATTCGAAAGGTAAATGCATCATTGGCCAATGAACTAAGCATGATAAAGACAAAGTTGGTCAATCAAGAATTGAGAGAAAAGGAGAAGGATGAGAAAAATTTATAGTATGAAAGCAATGATGATGGATCAGCAGAATCTTATTAAAAGATTGCTGAAGGAGGTGAATGAGCTCAAAGGCAAAGTTGGTATCACAAACCAACTATCACAAAAGGAGCTGGATGATCTGACCGACACATCAAAGTATGTGTTCCTAAAAGTTGGAAAGTCATCAGGAATGGGAGGGGATGCAAGTACAGCTAGAGTTGGTGCAAGTGGCAGTGGTGTAGGAGGACAAAAGGTTGTTGAAACAGAAGCAGAGAAGAGAGTTGAGAAAGGAGGAGATGTGAGAGAGGAGCCTGTGATTATTGAGGCTGAATTTATTGATTTGGGATTGGATATAGAAACAGACTTGATGGGGGCTGAGGTGATTAGAGAAGAAATTACTAAAGGAAATAAGGAGGGTACAAAGAAGAGACTTATTGATGAAGAGGAAGAATATGAGGAACAACTGGTTGATTATGACTCAGAGCCTGAATATTATGAAGTAGAGGAGCGCCCAATGACATATGTGGCATAAAGGGGTTCAGAAGAAGGTGATGTATTTGAACTAAGAAAAGAAGACTGGTTTTTGAAAGAAAAGCAACCAAAATAGTTAACACCTCTATACCAAAACATCAGTGAACCAAGTAAGAAAAAATCTGATAAGAAAATTGTAAGCTGGAAATATAATTCTAAATTGAAGATGTTTGTGATCAAAAGAAGAGGCGGGGACTTATCATATTTGCATAAAAGGAAGGCGTTCAAGACCTTGCCTAGGTGGGACTTGAGGAGATTAGCTAAAATTCCACTTTTGGATGCCCAGTTGAGTGAACGTGCTATGTTGTTGGGAAAGGAGATTAAAGCGGGAATGAATGACAATTTTGAAGCTTTCGGGTATATGAGGACAGAAAGAAGAAGATCGAAGAAAGACCTGGATTGGGCCACCAGAAAAGGAAAGATTGTGTTAAAGCTAAAGCCAGCTAAAACTGATAACAGGGTAAGGGTGCCCAATCCACTTCCCCCTAGACTACAAATTTTTGAAAAATGGTTTTATGATAACAATACTAGGAAGCAGTTATTAGGTTGAAAGGTGGGGCTGAGATTAAACTGTTTGATCTAATGGAAGTATTTTCCTTTTATGATGAAGACCTGGTAACTCTATGTGAAAATCATATCAAGGCTGGAGCTGGAGACGAAACAAGAAGAGAAGCAAGTTTGTTCATGAATATGGAAAATAAAGCTTGTGGAGTAAGGACAGAGGTCAGGGGGCTAGCTGAGAAAATATCCAAGGCTGACGAGTTAAGGTTGGACATGCAGGATCTTACACGACAGTTCGCAAGGGCAAGTGCAAGGGCTGAAGAGGACAGTGCAGCAGGAGCTGATCAAGAAACATATGATAAAGCTGAAGAAGGTGCAAGAGAAGAGCCAGAAGATTGAGAGTGAGATCCAACCTAAGGGGAGAATTGATGATCTACATAGGTTGGACTCACTATAGTTAATAGGTTTATTTTGTTTTTGTAATAGGTTAGTTGTTAGTTCTTCCTTGTAATTTTTCTTTCTATGTATTTTTATATTGCAGTGAAACTACAGGCGAAACTATAGTTTCGCCCGTAGTCATCTGATTTAGATCACCCGGCGAATCTGTAGTTCGCTGCCGGGTGAATCTAATAGTTAGACATGCAGTTTGCCAGTGAATTTAGGTTACTTATATATTGTAATCTTTCTATCTTTGTGAACAACCTTTTGCAAAACCCTAATACAGAATATTTGTTGTTGCAATTGTGTGTGGCTGGAAGTTTATTTTCAATATCATTGAGCCTTTGTTATTATTATTATTGTTTAGATTCAATTGATATCATTATGTTATTGTGTCTATAAGTGTCAATTTGGTGTAATATCATTGTCAAGCATCAAGTGCACTGTTGAATTGATCAAGTGGACCAACACTTTTGTAGATGAAGAAGAAGAAGAAACAGGGGGAACCGTTGAAGGAGTATATATATTGTTGGATTTGAGACAAAGTTAATGCAAAAGGATAAACTTTGAAATTCGAATGTCAGTCTTACCTCTGAAAAAAGTGCCCAAAAAGGTAGTTTTCTTGGAAGTCTAAAATCTTTCAAAGGTAATTTGTCTTCGTAAGTTTAGAGAAAACTTCCAAGGCCAATTTGACTTTGGAAGATATTCCTTAGCTTGATAAAAATTAGATTCGGAAGAAAAATACTTAGAGTATTTTGCTTAAAATATATATTTGGTTTCAGAAGATATTAAACTTCAGAATTTTCATTCAAAGGATGAATAAAGCTTCCGAGACTTTATTAAGTAGTTATTAGTTTTGAAGACATAATTGTTTTCCGAAGTCAATTTAATGTATTCCGAAAGAAAATATATATTAAATTTTCAAAATTCTAAGGAATATCATTTTGAAAAATTTCTCCCAAGATAAGCTGGGCTTATATAGGTGATAATATAGACAACTTAAGACACACATATTTGAAAAATAATTTTGAATTTAATTTAAGAAAATCTACTCAAAGTTAATCATCCCAATAGCTGATACAAGATACTAAAATCAAAAGTTTTTGTGAACAGATCCTCATATTGTTTATTTGTGTTAACTTTGACTAGTTTTATCAATCCTTTTTAAAACTTATCTCTAATCAAATGATACCTGATATTGATGTGCTTTGTCTTTGAGTGCTGCACAGGATTCTCTGTAATAAAGATAGCACTGTTGTTTTCTATGTGGATGGGAGTCTCTTTGAAGTTAAATCCATAATCCAGCATCTGATTCTGAATCCAAAGCACTTGAGCATAGCAGCTTGTAGCAGCAATGTATTTAGCTTCAGCAGTTGATGCAGACACACATGATTGTTTCTTGAATTACCATAAGACTATCGTTCCACCAAGAAATTGACATCCCCCTGATGTAGACTTTACAGTCATGTTGCAGCCACTATAGTCACTATTTGTATATGCGTATAGATTGACGTCAGAATTCTTTGGATACTAAAGGCCAAGGTTGGGAGCACCTTTGAGGTATCTGAGAATCCTTTTGACAGCAACCAGGTGTGACATCTTGAGGTTGGCTTGATATCTTGCACAAATACATATAACAAACATGATTTCAGGCCTGCTGGCTCTAAGGTACATAAAAGACCCAATCATAGCTCTATATATATATGTTCATCAACACACTCACCCTCAAGATCAGGTCATAGGGAGTGGTTTCTAGCTATGGGTGTCTTAGCAACCTTGCACTCAATCAGATGAAATCTTGTAAGTATGTCTTGCACATACTTAAACTGGTTTATAAAGATGCCATTGTCAAACTGCTTCACTTGAATTCCTAGAAAGAAATTGAGTTCACCCATAGCAGTCATTTCAAATCTATCTTCATCACCTTCTTAAAGTCTTTACAGATCTTCGGATTAGTTGACCCAAAGATGATGTCATCTACATAAACTTAAACCAGCATCAAGTTATTTCCTGTTCCTTTAAGGAAGAGTGTTCCATCAATAGTACCCCTTTTATAGCCATGCTGAACAAGGTACTGTGATAGTGTCTCATACCAGTTCTTTGGAGCTTGATGCAGCACATAGAGAGCTTTGTCAAACTTGTAGACATAATCATGATGATCTTGGTCTGCAAAGCCAGGTGGTTTTTTGACATACACTTCCTCATCAATCACCCCATATAAGAAGGCACACTTGACATCAAGTTGGTAGACCTTGAAATCCTTGGATGTAGCAAAAGCAAGGAATATCCTAACAGCTTCAAGTCTTGCTACAGGAGCAAAAACATATCTGTAGTCAATCCCCTCTTCTTATGTGTACCCTTGAACAACTGGTCTTGCTTTATTCTTGATGACAAGTCCTTTATCATCTTTCTTATTCCTAAAAACCCACTTAGTACCTATGGTAGTCTTCCCTTGAGGAAGAGGACATAGGTTCCAAACCTTTTGCCTTTTGAATTAAAGCAACTTCTCCTGCATTGCTTCAACCCAACTTCCATCCTTCGGAGCCTCTTCAACCTTCTTTGGCTCAATCTAGGACTAGAAACAAGAGTGTAGACAAACATTTTTGTCATGGGTTTGTCCTCTTGTTCTAACACCTGTCTCAACATCTCCAATGATGTTTGTGGTGGGATCTAAATTGGTGAAATTCACTCTAGTGATTGAGTATCATCCACTAAATCAACACATTTATCAAGATAAACTTGATCCAATGAGTGTGTGACATCAATGATGTTGTCTTCTATGGAGTGGTTATCAGCATTAAGAAATTCTTGATCACTATCACCACCTCCGTATCCTCCTACATTAGAATCCTATTCATTTGGGTTATGTGCCTCTATACTGGAATTGGTAGACGCTTTAGATGTATCAGCTGAAGAGTTGTCATTGTTATGATGATAGTATTTCTAACTTCAGGGTTTGTTACCACTAGAGTTGAAGTAGTTTTCTAACTTGGTCTTCTCAGCTCAAATCTTGGGTTAGGATCTCCTGTGATAAGCTACCTGTAGATCCTAAAACATCTTCACAAGATTTGTTAAAAAAGTTTGTAACTAAATCAAGATCAAACAACCAATTAGGACCGGAACCTTTCACACTAGGAGTGTGCTCATTGAAAGTCATATTGGCCGACTCTTCAACTACTCTAGTTCTAAGATTTTATACACTATAAGCCTTAGCTTGGGAAGAGTATCCAATAAAGTGTCCATCATTTGATTTTTCAACAAATTTGGCTATATGATCTTTGGTATTCAAGATGGTGCAAGGACATCCAAATGATCTAAGAAAACCAATTAAAGGTTTCCTTTTATGTTGCAGCTCATAAGGAGTCTTACCATGAGACTTGACTACTAAAACTCTATTCTGCACATAGCAGGCAGTGTTGATTGCCTTTGCCCAGAAGGTGATGGGCAGTTTGGAGTCAGATAGCATGGATCTTGTAGCTTTAATAAGTATCATGTTTTCATCACAAAATGTATCAAAGATTTGGTTCTTGAATTTAGTTCCTTGATCATATCTTATGATTTTGACATTATGATCGCATTGATTCTCAATTTTCAGAATGAAGTCTTCAAGATCTCAGGTGTCTCATCTTTAGTCTTAGGAAGAAAAACCAAGTGTATCTTCTGAAGTCATTTGTGATCACCAAACAGTATGAGGTCCTTCCTATACTCATTACACTGGTGGGGCCAAAGAGATCCATATATAATAAGTGTAAGGGAGTAGTGATGGAGTTTCTTTCCTTTGGCTTGTGAGACACTTTATGTTGCTTCCCATTCAGACATGCAACATAATAGTTATCATTTGTAAACTCTTTCTTTGGCATTCTAGTTACCAACTCATTCTTAATTACTTTATTCATGTTCTTAAAGGTTACATGGCACATTCTTTTATGCCAGAGGAAAGACTTATCACTATTGGTTGTAGATATAAAGCAAGAAACTTCTCTAGATGGGGATGACCACCCCGGGCTTGAGAACAAATCCATCTTGTACATATTCCTTTTCCTAGGGGCTCTGAGCATGATATGCTCTTCAGGAATGACCACCCCAGGCTTGAGAACAATGCACTCACGCTCAGTAAAGAACATGTTATGTCTCTGGTGACGAATTTGGGATACACTTAAGAGATTGTACCCAAGCCCCTTAACATAGTTTACCTTCTCAATACTGAGATTACTATTTATGACTCTGCCCCTTCTAGTGATGTAACCACCTAATTTTCCTCCAAAAGCAAATGGCCCTCCATCAATTCTTTCAAAGTTCTGAAGTAAAGAGCTATTGCCTTTCATGTGCCAAGAACAACCACTATCAATGATCCATACATTTCTTTTGGTCTTCAGCTATTCCTGCACAGAAAAAGATAGTTAGTTATATTTAGAAACCCAATCCTTGTTGGTCTTGTGCTTGTCAAAGTAAACTAAAGATAATTCAATAGTTACTGATCCTATATGCAAGCACTGAGGATCATTTGTTGTTGTTGATGAAGAACTTTCAGTCACGTGGTCGTCCTTTATCTTCCATGCCCTAATTGGAATACTAGACTTGGCCTTCAATACTTTGGAAGTTTTAATGACTTTGGAAGTTTTGGAGACTGGACCTTCGGAAGCTTTAGCATCTATTGCAGCAGACTTCAGTACTTTAAAAGCATTCCTTTCTTTCGAGACCAAATTTTCTTTCAAAGGTAATTTTTCACCTATCTTATTCTTCATATTGGAGCTTCTGAAAGGAAAATATTTTCCTTCTAAAGCTATCTTATTCTTCTTCTTATAAGTTTTCTTCTTAGTCATATGGATGGTACCTTCGAGATTATAGATGCAATCCTTAGCAAAGTGAGAGGTACCACCACACATAATGCACCCAGTTAGAATACTTCTGAGAGTCTTCTTCTGAGCAGGAGGCTGAGCTTGATTCTTTCTACTTTGTTCTTCATCTTTACAGATAATGCAAAATGCTTCTTAGGGTGAGGCTTGCTCTTGGAATTAGACGGTTCAGGTTGTACAGTAGTGGTGCATATTTGGTCAGCCTTATTCTCTTGACCAAGATGATTTGGACATGAACTAGGACTCCTGGTACTAGAGTCCATAGTGTAGTCTTTAGTTTTACCACTTAAAATCTAGCAGAAATGAATACTTATTTTTAATTGGAATTGAAGGCGGTCTTGATCTCTTCAGCTTTCTTTGATCGTTTTGGCTGCCCTGATCAAATTCATCTTAGCAGACTTGGTCATCCTTGGTTCTTTCTTCTCTCCAGGAAAGTAGTGACCCTTCTTAGGATGATCCTCTTCACTCCCTTCAGATCCATCCTTCATTATCTCCTTTTCATCTTCATCCTCTTATTGGATAGGGTCTATAAGAGGCAGCTCATCTTGACAAGTTCCACATGTTAGAGGTCTTACTGATAGTAATGTGTGTGGAGGAGCTATCTCACTTAAACCCAATCCTTGCCTTTTCTCATAAAAAATCTTTGCATGCATGGATGAAGATATGATGTTCTTGAAGGTTTCTTCTTCAAAAACACACTTTTCTACCCTGGCTTTGCTGATCACATGCTCAGCCTGGCGTTCAGTTATCTTAGTAATGAGATATTTGATTTGAGTCCTGTAATTTGTGTGCTCATGCTTAAGAGTTGAAATTGTTTTCTCTAAATCTTCTATTTTAAGTTTATAGTCATTTTCAGCACTTTTGAAATCAGCTTTTAAAATGTTCAAGGACTCAAGGTCAGATCTCACTTCTAGGTAATACGACCTATACATATTTACTTTAGTAATGCATTCAGGAGTATAGAGATTTTCTAATACCTTGGCTTCTTCATGGTCAGCCATCAGTGCTTGGTTGGGAGAAATATCTTCTACCTGAAAGCTCCAGTCAAAACCTCCTTTTTCAACTGCAATAGCAGCTTGTTGTTTTGGTTGGCTGGGCTTCTCAGATCTTGGAGCAGCATTATTGTAGTTAGGCATGGATTGTGCTTGGCCACTATTATTCCTTGGTGCCTTGCACTCCCTAGCAAAGTGTCCTATCTGGTTATAGTTGTAACACTTTATTTTGCTTTTATCCAGTCCAGACTTTCCAGTGGATAACGCATAGAACATGAGATAGTTTTTAAAAATAGGTTCTTGAATTCAACCAATGGTTACATTAAAGTACTAGAATCATCAAAGAGTTAAGCATGAAAAATCAAGTATGTTACACCATTTTATGATGGTTGTATCATCACCTTCTGAGTCTTACTCTTCCTTAGATTCTAAGAGTTCTTATTCTTGCTCTGGATTTTCTAAGCCTTGTCTTACTCTTCCAGCAGTAGTGGGGAAGATCACTTTATCTATCGAATCATCAAACTAGCTTTGGCTTGGAAATTCAGTTGTTTCAAGAGCTTGTTGGACTGTTTGAGAAACTTACTCAGGGGTTGCGTAGTTGAGGAGATGATTATTATTGAGTGCTGGGTCCAGGGTTGGTAGATAGTGTCACTTCAACAGCTTCTGACTTTCATTTTTCTTCTTTGTTTTGAAGCCTGCTTTGACTTTTGTAGATGAGACTTAGATTCTAATCAACTCCTTCTCTACTTCCTTTGCCTCACAGTAATTGCTTATGTTCTTTATCCTTAATCTGGTTAGGTCAGCTATCTCAAATCTGTTAAAGAAAACAAATTGATTCCTTGAGTAGGCTACCCTTCCATCTGTTGATCTGGTGATAAAGTATGTTTCTTTCTTTTGATATTATTACCACTCCACTTTTGGATCATATGCTGATAGTGGAGCTTTAGGGATATCTTTACCGGACTCCGTCTAACTAATGACAGTACCTTTTGAAATAGCATCTTGGATTTGTCATTCCTACATCCAAAGATGCTAAGGCACTTAGTAATTTGTTGTAATATGTCAAAAGACAGATCAAGTACTTCATTCTCATGGTCATAGTAAATGATCTCACCATTTGCCCTCTTGACTGTAAATTTATTCATCTGGGATTCATACCTATCACTAAAAACTTTGGTTCATTTGAGTATCTTCTCATCCACCTCCGGGTCAATCACCTTTGCCTTTACCACTCGTTTTGGCATAATTTTCTTTTTGTCAAAGGTTGATAAGATTGGCTGGGTATTATTAGAGGTAGTGGAGTCAGAATCAGGAGATGTTAGAGGGTCAGTTGGCATATAGGAAGACCTTAGGATAGTTTTCTTGGTCCTTGGTTGCTGTCTTTCCTATTGCTCTCTGGCTACATCATATGTTGGTAGCTCTCCAGCTGCAATCTTCTTTTTGATTTCTCTGATGTTTAGATCAAGAGTAGACATACTCATTGGTCCTACTTGTTTACTAGAGTAACCATACGTCCTTAAGAATATCTTCATCTGTTACTTGTCTTTGCTATCCTATCTGACTTTTCTGCTTGTTTTCTCTCTAACTTAGCTATCTTCTTTCTTACTACTCTGCTGATTTCTCCATTTCAACATGAGTTGCAACTATCAGTTTTGATCTCATCTCAACAAGGCTCCATTCCAAGACCTCATTGAAGTTGAATTCTTTCAACTTGAGTTGAGATGCTAAGATACTTTTTTTCTTGATCTTTCTTCACCCTTTTCTCATAAAAGGTCATTTGTATTGGTTTGGAAATTATGGGCACCGTAGGTTGCTTAATGCTTGTCCTTTGAGTGGTTTCGAAAGATGGCTTAGATGACTTAGATTAAAATCTCTTGACAACTTTGGCCTTTGGTTTAGATGGAGCTATTGGTTTTGTCTTTCTAGATTCTCCAAAAGGGTTGATTCCTTTTCTTGCAGCTTTAGAATCTTTTGCACTTTTGATTAATGTAATGATGTTCTTCTTGGTAGAAGATTCTTGAGCTCTGCTAGTATGCAATTCTATAAGTTCATATTCAATCTTCTGTGGAAACATCTCCATCCTCTTAGTTATTAGGAATTTGGCCTTTCTTTCCTGTGACTAAAGTTTAGTCTCTTCTTTAGCAGTCATAGGTCTCTTGCCTTTGTCTGAGGCAGAGATTGCAGTAGGTCTGACTGTTGAAGGTCCAATCGATACACCTGATGCCTCACATGCTAACTTGGGATCATCAGAAGTTGTCTGAGCTCTCTCAGCATCCTTGGCGACTTTAGGGCCATGTGTTTCCACATTCACCTTAGAGCTAACTAGGGTTTCATTTTTAAGATCCAGTTGACCAAATATTACCTTAGCTAATTTTTTGAATTCAACTCTAATGTGTCCTTATGCTTTTTATGTAGTAGGATTGGTTCAGCTTCAAGAGTCACCCCATATGTTTCCATGTCATCTTTCATGACATGGGTTCCTCTTGTATAAACCACCTTTCTTCCTGAGGGTTCATCTACCGAAGAAGCCTCTTGTCTGGTAATTTCGGTAGTTGAATTAGCAGCTGATTTGTTTAGGTCCTCTATAGTTTCCGAAAGCACTTATAGTAGAGGTGCTTCTTCTCTAGCAGATGCCTTAGGAGAGGCTTCAAGTCCTACCACAAGCTCTCTCTTTGATGATTTTTCATCAGATCTTTTTCTTTTGAAAGAATGTAAGGAAGAAGTGCCAGACCTTCTCATTGCAACCATTCTTTTCTTCCTAAGTTGAATCTTTTGGTTCATCCTCCTCCTCACAGCTCTTGCTTCCATTTCTTTCTCTTTCTAGCTGTCAATGCCATACCTATCTAGAAGCTCATTTAGTTTGACTTCAACTTCAGATAGAGGCTCATAGTATTCTGTACGTTTGGAGGAGAATGAGATTGGCTGTGAAGAATTAACAACATGATCAGCCAATCCATGAAGGATATCTTCAGCTTCTTTAGGCTCATCTTCCCCTTTTTTGCTAGCATCATTTGAGATTGCAGATGACACTTAATGGGTAGAGGAAGACACATCCAAAGGTTCTTATGATGCTGACACTTGGATGCAATTGGTCTCTTGTAGGGATTCAATCTTATGTTCAAGATCTATTGCCTTGGCTACTGATTGCTAAATAGTTGCAAATTGTTGTTCCAGTGAAGTAATTCTTGAAGCCTAGTCATGTAGAGTCCTAAGTTGAGCCTTAACCTTAATGACTCTATCTGCTGACGCCTTAAGAAGACAATTCTCAAACTCAAGAACTATGGCACTTTTAGCATAACCTTGAAGCCTTGCATTCTCTGCTTGTAAGACAATTAATATTTGTGCAAGGCACGGTTATGCGGCGTCAATTTATTTTTTGTTCTAGGCTTCCCTTATCCACTAATGTGGAGACCTTGGGAGAAGATGAGGTCCAAGGATGAGCCTTTGCAGCCTCACCACCAGATATCATTTCTTGGCGCCCTAGATTCCTCTCCTCAATAGATGACTCCAAAAATACATCCTTAAAGTGAGTTTCCATGGTTGAGGTCCTAGTTATGATGTCTCTGTCCTGCTACTCAATTAATAGATCATTAGTAGAGACAGCCTTTTCTACAACCCTTTCACACCTAGGGTCAATCACTTCAAATTAAGACATGTGAATGGAAGTATGGGGAGCTAAGTCTAATGGCCAGGAATGTGTGCCAAATCCTAATGAGACTTCTTTCTTTAAAGCTATCTCAATTATGGGTATCCCATATTTGTGTCTCAATAGAGTTTTGGGACTCTAATTAAGGGTTAATGAGGATGGTGTGAGTCTGCTCTGAAGAAGGAAGAGAAACCTTATTCTTTGAATAGGTGTGGCTAAAACCTTTGTCTTACCTAGGACTCGAGTTTCCATCCTTGCCTTCTTTGGTGGAGGTAACTTGGGAGCCTGCATCTTTTTAGTAGAAGATGTTGGGGTTAGTTTCTTATAGGACACTTTAGGCATTGAAATGGATGGTGTGGGATCAATAGTGGATGGTGTAGCCATGCTGTCACCCTGAGGCTCAGTGACCTCAAGCGTATGCGTAAACAAGGGAGTGACTTTCCTTGAAAATGATTTTGGAGTTGCCTTTGGAGTTGCCTTGAACTTTGAAAAAATTGCTTAGTCTAAAGTTCCTAAGGCACATATACCTCCTTCAAGTTTAAGTTTGGTTCCCTGTTCTTTATTTAAAATCAGTTGTATAAACCTTGGGTACTTTATAAACTTAAAATTTTCAGCAGAGTTATATTTTTGTAGAGGTTTTGAAAGATGAAGTTTGAAAATTGTAACTCTGTTGTTTCACAAGTCGATGGATAGCCCATGTTAAATCCATTGGAACTTGATCCCATCCACCCGACTTATTTGACAAACAAAGAAGAAAGATATGAATGATGATTCTCCAAATGTGATATACCATTGATTTTGAGAAGGTGGATGTTGGGAGTGGTCCTTCATATTCCTTCTCCTTGAAAGTGGCACTGTCCGCTTCTTTGGAGAAGGAAGATACCCCATTTTCAACATCGAATTTGAGATGTTGATGAATCATTGAGCAAGAGGTGGTGATCTTTATTTCTTGCACCACTGAAGTAAGAACTTTAGGGTTATGCTCTCTTTGAATAGAGCATGTACTCCAATATTGCTTGATACGTAATGCATAAATCACAGGGACGATTAAGATTGCCAAAATTTAGTTGCTATTCCAAAGAAAATTAAGAACATCATCATAGACCGAGTCACCAATTGGTTCAAGTGAAGCGGCTATGTTGTGATTTGGTCAGAATTCTAGGTTAAGAGCGGCCATTTGGAAAGATTTTGATAAAGTGTGGGGTTTTGAAGGGATGAGTGTTTTTGAAGGTTTCTGCTCTTAAGTGAGTGCAGAAGATGAGAATGGTGAGAAGAAGTTCAGATTTACAGGTTTTTGCTCTTAAAATTTTTACCACCATAACTTTAGTTCCGACGGCTTGTGATGATGGAACAATCTTTACAAGCAACCACAATGGCGCCACTACGTATCGCTAGATAAAAGTGGGTCCTATTGGATCTTTTAAAAGATATGTACCAAAGCCATCTTATCTGCCGAATTGCGAAAATCGGAAAAAACCCAGTTTTACCCAGTTTTGTTATAAACAAAGCATTTTTCACAATTTTTCCCATGTAAATCATTTAATTATTAAAAGTTCATCATCCCAATAGTAGATACAAGATATTTAAACCTTGTTTCATCAAATATTTCCATGACAAGCTCTACATATTGTTTATTTGTATAGACCTTAACTAATTTAATCATTTTCTTTTCCGCACAATCTCGAATGAAATGATACATGATATCGATGTGTTTCGTACTTAAATGTTGAACCAGATTGTTGGTGATTGGGATGGCACTATTGTTATCAATGTGAATTGGAATATTCATAAAAGTATTCCATAATATCTAAGTTGAGTTTGAATTCATAGCACCTAAGCACATCAACTAGAGGCAGTAATGTACTTTGCTTAGCAATTAATGTAATACACAGGTTTGCTTCGTATATTACCATGAAACCAATCTTCCCCCTAGAAATTGACATCCTCATGAGATGGACTTCTTGTTAATGTTGCATCCTCCATAGTCACTATCTGTATATCCATATAGATTGAAGTTAGCACTCTTAGGGTAATATAATCCCAATTTAGGTTCGCTATTAAGATACTTCAAAATTCTCTTGGCAACCATCAAGTGTGACATTTTTGGAGTAGCTTGGAATCTTGAGCACAAGTATATGGCAAATTTAATCTGGTCTGTTTGCTATAAGGTATATGAGAAATCTTGATCAACTGCTTCCCCCTTAAGAATAGGAGTTAAAGAACATGTTTTGGACATAGGGGTTTTAGTAGCTTTAGCATCAGTAGTTTGAAATCTCACTAAGATGTCTTGAACACACTTAGATTGATTTCTAAAGATCCCATCAGGTTTTTGTTTCACTGGTAGTCCTAAGAAAAAGGTGAGTTCTCCTATTGAACTCATCTCAAACTTGGACTTTAAGAGACTCTCAAATTCTATACATAATCTATCAGTTGTGAACCAAATATAACGTCATCCACATATACTTGTACCAATATGATATCCAAATCAACTTTCTTTATGCAGAGAATTTTGTCTATGGATCCTCTAGTGTATGTATTTCTTAAGAGAAATAGAGAGTGTCTCATATCATTTCCTAGGAGTCTGATAAAGCCCACAGAGAGCTTTATCAAGCCTATAGACATAATCTAGATACTTAGGATCTTCAAACCTAGGTGGTTGACAAAAATAAAATTCTTAATTTATCTCCCCATAAAGAAATTCACACTCAATCTGAAATACCTTAAAGTCTTTTGAGGCAACACAAGCATGAAAAATTCAGATTGCTTCAAGCCTAGAAACAGGAGCAAAGAATTAATAATAATCAATTTCTTCTTCTTGTGTGTACCATTGTACCGTAATTCTTTCTTTGTTCTTGATAACAATGCCTCTTTCATCCTTCTTCTTTCTAAACACCCATCTGGTTTCTATTGAAGTCTTTTCTTTAGGAAGTGCATGTAGTTTCCAGATCTTATGTCTTTCAAATTGAAGAAGCTACTCTTGCATAGCTTCTACCCAACTATTGTCATTGTAAGGATCAACACTACAACAATCAGATCGATCTCATGATAAGAATGGGGAATATAATAATCATGGTAATAAGATTGGAAGAGAATTAGATGAACAAGAATGTAAATAAATTTGAAGTATATTACTCTCTAATTTGAATGATTACAATTACAAACAAAATCAGAAATGTGACAAAAGCTTATTAAATTACATCAAAAGCTAACTATTTATAGTAAACAAAAATAGTTCTCGTGTGAACTACAATGTTCCCATGTGAGAAATAACTTTTGGCGCGGGTACTTCTGGTTCTCGTGCGACTTGCCTTGATCATCTTGATTTTGATTTCCCAAGCCTCTAGGTTCAATCCCTACAATCTACCCCTAGGCTCGGTGAGTCAAAGTGTTAGAATTCCACGTCTGCCACCTTGTAACTGCCCCCATAAGCATACATCTTGCTATCCAGGGCCTTCATTATCAACCAACTGAACTCTACTACTATAAAATGAACTGATTCATCAGCTGCAATCAGACAAGCCTGCAACCTCATTAGATCGTCCTTTCCAAATTTGAGCAAATCCACAGGGTCGATGACACAATAATCTTTATCTACATAATAGATTAATGCATGACCCATCTCCTTCTCACAACTCCACCACATGAGCTTCGACAAGCTGTTAACTGGTACAGGAGCATGTATAGGGATCTTCCTAGCATATCTTGGATGCTTATAAATCCCTATCTTCATTGGCTTGTTAGTTTTTGGTTCTATACGTGTCTCATCTTTAATGACCTTAGATTTGGTAGTTTTGAAGTCCTTGAAGCATCGTACGCCAAACTAAGAATAGGTTCTGAGTTTCCATACCTTGTGAAAGGTTTGGAATGTCTTAGCGTGTGTACATAAGCTGGTGGAGGACAGTAATATTTTCAACCTAACGTACATCAGTTTTACCAGTTAGATATGCTATCTTGTCAGTCGTCTCTTGGGCACTAGTCTCACTAACTATTTCTCCTTCTTCAATCAAAATATCTAAAAATAAGTCCTTAAGACTATTCCCAAACATATCCGTGTAATATATAGTCTCTTCCAAATCATCAAAGGACCAAAAGCTTCATCTGATTCCTCAGCAAGAATTTATTACTGGAAAGTATAAAACTCCTTCAAATATGATTCTTCAGTAGCAGGATCTAAAGGAGTATAGTCAATTGTATCATCGGGACTTGGTCCGGAGTGTTGGACTATTTGAAGATGATACTTACCAAAACCTAAGTGTAGAATCTCATGATGATTACCAAAACCGACACGGTGAAGCTATGCTGAAAATATGATCAAAACAAAGAAAATTGACCAAAGTCAAACATGGTCATAGTCAACAGTCAACATCAGCGGTCGTCCCGAATGAATTCAGCACCCGACAGCCACGCATCAGCAACAGAGAATCTATCAGACTTAGAACAATATTTGTGTAATTAATATGGCTTAAATGTAATTTTGTTCATTTATGTAAAGAGTATAAATAGACTAAGTGTAGTCATTTTATACTCTAAGCATTGCTAAGCATTGTAAGCACTAACAATAACAAAGCAGAGAGAATTAGTCTGATGAAATCAACTTAAACACATGTTGAACATAAACATATTAGAACAATATTCAACATGAACAGGTTGATTCCCCCAAGGATCTTTTCAAAATCTCTCAATAATCAACAAACAAGAACCATGGTGCAGAAACCCATGATTCAAGTGTATGAAATCAGTGTTTGTGTGTGTTTAAATGCTCAAAAATAATAATAATTGCTTCTTTGATTGATTGTTCAAAAGCTTACAAAGGATTTGGGTAGTATGCTATTTATAGCCTATACAAACAGCTATATACAATTACTAAACTACCCTTATCTAAATGAAAATTCATAAATAATCCTAAGTCTATAAGCTGTCTGCTGTGGATGATTAGTTGTCCGTTGTGGATGTTAAGATGTCGGTTGTGGAAGCCAGATGACTTATCCGCGGTGCTTTGGATGCTGTCTACTGTGAAGTGTTTGCATTGTTTGTTGTGCGCTGTGGGATGTTCATCCGATGTGGAGTGTTCATCCGCTGTGGATGAACATCCGCTGTGGACAGGCATCCGCTGTATGTTACTCATCTGCTGTGAGATGTCTTCATCCGCTGCAAGCACTTGGTCTTGATCTTCATCCGCTACGTCCTCTTATACATCCGCTGTGGGCAGTTATTCATCCACTGCTAACACTTGGTCAAAATTTCTTTTATCTACAATCCTGAAAAAGAAACTTAAACACTGATTAGTGAATGTTATGATTGTTAATGATGCTATTGTGTTAGTTAATAATTATTTGAATGTTAGAACACATTACGTTTGTTTATTTTTTATTATGGCAAGTATCATCCTTTAAAGCATTAATCCATTAATGCACTTGTTGAGTCCAACAATACTCCCCCTATGGATGATGTTGCCATTTATTTAATGATTGCTTGTTAATGTTATGTTTGTTAGAAACAATGTGTGTGAGTTGGTGATATGAAAGATTGTACGTTATTGAAATGGTTTGTTTGTTCACAGTGGATGAACATTTGTTCATGCACTATGGACCCTTGAATGATTTTTTATTGTTCACTGCGGATGAAAATTTGTTCATGCGTTGTGGACACTTTGAAAATTTGTTTGATTGTACATAGCGGATGAACATTTGTTCATGCGCTGTGAACACTTGAAAATGATGTGTGAATGTTTACAGCGTATGATTACCTGTGTGCATATGCTATATACACTTGTACTGTTTCTACAATGCATGACTTATGTTAGTCATGCGCTATGGAATGGCACTATATTCACAGCGGATGTCTTGTCAACATCATGCGCTGTGAACACTTGTATGTTCACAAGTGCATAGCGGATGTTTGTTTGTTTTGTCCACTATATACACTTGGTGTATTTTACATGTTATGATGGTTAGCGTAGCTACAGCGGATGTATGTTTGTGTGTCCGCTATGACAACAGTTTTCAAAAATTTTAGATTTTTGTTTGTTTTGAACTAATGTCTTCCGAATCATATGTTTGATAAAATTTTCTTCTGAAAGAACATTTGTTTGATGAAACTTGTTTAAATCAAAATGTTTGTTTAAAATCTTTGATTTAAAATGTATGTAGAATGCTTAGATTTAACATGATCAATATATGAATGTTAAGATATTACTCACAAGCAATATTTTGCAATATTGTACATATGTATGTGTGTCAAACTGCTGTGTTTGGGTGTTGGCTTGACTTGGCTTTGTTTAACACTTCAAATTTAAAAAATTTCAAATTTTAAAATTTATGAATATGCACAATTCTGCTGTCTTTGATATTTCCATGTTCAATTTCTCCCCCTAAATTTTTGCGTAGTTATAAAAATCTTTTATAAAAATGACAAAATTTTTATGTGTGTGAGTGGAAATTATCAAAGTTCAAATTTATTGCTTGTTTGTTAAACACTTAGTAAGATCACATTGAATCTTACTAATAAATGAATGTGTTGCTTGGTTGAATCATGAATCAATGTCACATACCATGAGATCATACTAGTCTAACATTCTCACTGAGTGGTTTGAATGTTTTTAAGAATGGATATGGACTGATACAATATTGATTGTAGTTATTTGATCCACTTAAAATCATGCATGGTATTAATGATTGATTGAAACAATGAGTGATTATCATGTTTTGAGTTGATTGATATGAGTTGTATGTACCCCACATCTGATAGTATGTTTGGTACAACCCTCCTCAAGATATGCTAGAAAGCACTTTCAATACTTAAAACCTAGCTACTTAGGAGTATAAATGCTCAAATGCATCCTTATTGGTTGATCTTTATTGGAATTCTTTTGCACTTCACTTTGGAAGGTGATCCTTTTTAGGATTCTTTTGATTCATTCACAAGGAATGTAGTCTTTAAGACTTTATTGAATGTTCATCCATGATGGATGTGTTCCTCTTTGGGAATCTTTTTGGATCATGATTTAGGTCATTCAGGTCTGTGCTTAGCACAACAAAGAATGCCGAGATGTACTCCAGGTCTATGATTATCATAACAGAGGAGACACTTGTATGATTGAGCAATTTATAAACTTTTTCACTTGGGGTATTGTAGTTACTTTACAAACAACCTATATTGGATAGATTTGTACTCACAATAGACCAAGATGTGTTGTTTGACCACACAATCATGAGAATTTTGTTCTTCACTATTGTATGTGATGTTAGGTGTCCCATGCTGAGCCTATCCACATATCAAACAAAGTACAGTCACTCTTTATTAGTGGAAAATAACTCAAGTGAAGAATATGCTAGTGTACTATCTTTTCTCATGAATGGTATGTGTGATTCAATATATTTAAAAAATGATGTGTTTGTTTGATATCTTGATTTTGAAAGATACATGTTTTATGTTAAACTTAGACTTTGACAAAATTAAGCTTGTTTGATTTTAATTTTTTGAAAAACATTACTTGTTTGATTCAAAGTTGATCATACCAAGTGACTGAACCAAAAATTCAAATCTTGTTGAATCAAATGGTTTAGTAAATTGGTCAGCCAATTGATTGTCTGTATGGACTTTGATCAACTTGATCAGACCCTTTTCTGAGCAATCTCTTAGAAATTGATATCTGATCTCTATGTGTTTTGTTTTTGAATGTTGAATAGGATTGCCAGTGATAAACGTGGCAGCAGAATTGTCAATGTGTATGGGTGTTTGAAGAAAATTAAAGCCATAGTCAAGCATTTAGTTTTGAATCCAAAGCACTTGAGAACAGCATGCAGAAGCAGCTATGTATTCTGCTTCAACTGTTAACACAGAGACATTTGCTTGTTTCTTGCACTGCCAAGAGATCAATCTTGATCCAAGAAACTGACAACCTCCGGTAGTGGATTTTCTGTTTTGATTGCATCCTTCATAATCACTGTCTGTGTATGCATATAAAGAGAAATATCCATCTTTGGGATACCACAAACCAAGAGCTGGTTAGCCTTTTAAGTATCTAAAGATTCTCTTTACTGCATTGATGTGTGATTCTTTGGGATTTGCTTGATATCTTGCATACATGCAGACTGCATACATGGTGTCCATGATGTCTGGTCTGCTTACTGTTAGGTACATCAGGGAACCTATCATGGATCTATAAAGTTTCTGGTTCATTGATTTTCCTTCTGGATCAGGTCCAAACTTTAATCTAGCTACAAATGGTGTTTTACTGGATGTGCAATCAGACATGTTGTATTTCTTCAATATCTAATTCACATATTTGCTTTGATTGATGAAAATTCCTTTAGCAGCTTGTTGAACTTGAAGAACAAGGAAGAATGTAAGTTCTCCCATTGAGGTCGTCTGGAATTTTGATTGCATATGAGTTTCAAACTCTTTGCAAAGATGTGTGTTTGGGGATCTAAAGATTATGTCATCCACATAGACTTGCACTACTAACAAATCTTGTTCTTTTCTTTTTAAGAACAATATTTGGTCCATTTTCCCATAGGTGCATCCATTCTGTAGTAGAAACTTTGATAACATTTCATACCACTTCTTGGGTGCTTGATGAAGACCATACAGAGCTTTATCTAACTTGTAGACTCTATGAGGGAATTCTGGATCTTCAAACCCTGGTGGTTGGGAAACATATACCTCTTCATCTATCTTACCATAGAGGAATGCATATTTGACATCCATTTGGTAGACATTGAAACTCTTGAATGAGGCATAAGCAAGGAATACTCGGATGGCTTCTAGTCTTGCTATAGGAGCAAAGACATCATCATAGTCAATGCCTTCCTCTTGAGTATAACCCTAGGCTATTAGCCTTGCTTTGCTTCTTATGACAAGCCCTCTGTCATCTGCTTTGTTTCGGAAGAGCCACCTTGTGCCAATTGCATATTGACCTTCAGGTAGATCAACCAGCTTCCATACTTCTTGCTTCTTAAATTGTTGTAGTTCCTCTTACATGGCTTCTATCCAACTATTGTCTTTGAGTGCTTCAGTGACGTTTTTGGGTACAGTTAGGGATAAGAAGCAGGAGTACAGACACATGTTTGCTATATCAGATTGACTTCGAGCTAATCTGGTATTGAGGTCACCTATGATATTTTCTATGGGATGGTCTTTGTGAACTCTTGATGTTGTAATCTGATCAACAGGAATTTTTGGATCAAGATTGGTGTTGGTTTGAGAAGGGGATGATGGTTGTGCAAGAGTATCAGAAATTGTTTGTTTATCTGGCTGAGGGATCTCTTTGAATATTTGAGGTGAATCATGAAAGAAATCTAAAATTTCATCTTCATGATGTGTGTCTGGTAATGAGTGGTAATCATCATCTTCTTCAGCATTTGTTGGTTGATGTGGTTTTGTTTGGTTGTGTGGTTATGGTTGGGAGGTCATAGGAGATGAAGATGATGGAGTGTTTGATGATGTTCCTTTTGATGTGTTGTTTGTTTTGGAGGAGTTGAAACTATTGTACTTGAAGGAGTGTTGTTAGTTCTCCTTGGAGGATCAACAGTCAACGGAACATCAATGGTTGTTGGTGGAACCATTGGATACTCATGGTTATCCTTGGTATCTAAAACATCAAAATAAGATGTGTCAAATAATTTAGTTAAAGCATTAATATCAAACAGCCAGCTTGATCCAATGACTTTCTTAGTGAAAGAATGTTTATTAAAAACAACATTTGTTGTTTCTTCCACTATATTTAGCCTTGGATTGTATACTCTATAAGCTTTTGAGCTTTCAGAGTATCCAACAAAGAATCCACCATCTGCTTTTGGAGCAAATTTGGATAATTGTTCTCTGGTGTTTAATATTGATACAGAACATCCAAATGCCTTAAGAAATCCTATGAATGTTTTTCTTTTAAACATTAATTCATAAGGTGTTTTGGAATGTTCTTTGATGATTAATGTTCTGTTTTGTATATAGCAAGCTGTGATGATTGCTTCAGCCCAAAAGGATATGGGCAATAGAGAGTCAGCAAGCATAGATCTGGCTGCTTTTATCAATGTTCTGTTTCTCAGTTCAGCTACTCCATTTTGTTGAGGAGTTCTTGCTATGCTGAATTGATGACTAATTCCTTTTTCTGCATAAAAAGAAGAAATGTAGTCATTTATAAATTCAGTACCGTTATCACTTCTTACAGATTTAACTTTAAGATCAAATTGATTCTCAATCTTAGTGATAAAAGATTTTATTATGTCTGTTGTTTCTGACTTGTGTAGTAGAAAGAAAACCCATGTGAATCTGGTATAGTCATCTACTATAACAAGATAGTATTGCTTCTTTCCTATGCTTAGGGTGTTTGTTGGGCCAAATAGGTCCATGTGAAGCAATTTGAGTGGTGTGTTATTAGAGTTTACCAATTTTGACTTATGGGACACTCTATGTTGTTTGCCTTTCAGACATGCTATGCAGTGGTCTGTACAGAAGAATTCTTTTTGTGGTAAACCTATTACTAGATCACCTTTTACAAGTTGGTTCATTCTATTAAAGTTAAAGTGTCCTAATCGTCTGTGCCATAATTAGGAAACATCTTCTGATGCTTTTGATAATAAACAAGTTTCAGGGGAGCTGAAACAGTATTCATATCAACTATGTATGTATTCTTATGATGGGGAGTTTTCATAAGGATACAGTCTTCTGGAATTTGAAACCCCGTCTTGAGGATGTAGCAGTTGTTGGATTCAAATAAGGTGGCATATCCTTTGTCACATATTTGGGATACACTTAGAAGATTGAACTGAAGATTAGAGCAGTAGTTGACATTCTCAAAGCTAATCAACCCACTAGTTACTGTTCCTTCACCAGTTATCTTCCCACTTGTCTTGTCTCCTCCAAAGGCTACATTACCTCCATGTTTGCTCTTAAAAATCCTAAAGGAGGGAACAGTTGCCATTCATATATCGAGAGCATCCACTGTCAACATACCAAATGTTATTAGGCCTTCTTTGATGTCCCTACAAAAGAAAAGAAACTAGTTAGTTGGTGCAACCCAAGCCATGATGGTCTTGGTTTTTTCGTCTTTCCCTACGACACAAATTTCTTCTAGAATGGCGTTGTCTGCTGGTTTAGGAAATCTAGGTACACTAGTTTTCCTTTGAGCCGTTCTCCTTTGAGAGTTAATGTCTGGTGACTGTCTGTTTTGAGACTTATGTCTCCTTGTTGGTTGTTTAAAGTTGTCATAAAATGTTTTGTTTCTGTTTAAAACAACTTTTTCGTGAGGAGTTTGTCTTGGAACTCCTCCTTTGTTCTTAATTTGAACACTTGTTTGTTTCTCAATTGATTTCTCAACTTGAGCCTGTTTGTTTTGCTTTTTACTTTTTTTTATTGAAAAAGCAATTTGCTGTGCTGTGGTTATTTCTTTCACAAATTGAACAATAGTTGTGAAAATGGAGTACTGTGATTATTAATGTTACAGTACTTATAGTATTTACCATACTTGCATTTTTAGTGGAGTGTGTGTATTGATCACACCACTCACAATATGGTAACTCTGATTTTGTTTGTTTGTTAGTAACTTTTGTCTTTAAATTTGATTTTGAGGGAATTTCAAAAGTTACTGTTTGTTATTTTGGCTAAATATGGCTTTGTCTTTCCCTTTATTTACATTTGTGGGAGAGACAGTGGAAGTTACAGTTTTCCTTCCACCAGAACTAATATCAAAACCTTTAATATGTTTACTTTGTTTGTTTGATATATCAGCCACACTTGAAACCTTTTGAGTTTTAGTAATTGGCTGAGTTGGCTCATCATCCAATAAATCATCTTCATCGTCATCTGTTGTTTGTTCATCAAATTCATTATTCTCTCCTTGATAAAAGTCAGTTGATTTGATTTGTGGTGATACTGAACTTTTAACAAATTTTATGAAAGGTGATTTTGATGTTAATGGTGATTTTGATGATGATGATGATGATTGTTTGGAATCATCAGTCTTTTCATGAGTGTCAGGAGATTCATCCTATTTGTTGGTCATTAAGTCAGGTAAAGGAATATAATTATCATTGTAAGGTGGGCTAACCTTGTTATATCCTAAACCTGATGGGTCTTTGAATACCCTTTGTTGAGCAAGAAGTTCTTTGAACTTCTTGTTGCTTACCTGAAACTTCTCAAGTTTTACTTCAGTTTCAGCATGCAATGCTTTTGATTCAGTCAATGATGCAGAGAGGTGCTCAACTTGAGCTGCTAGTGTTAATTTCTCAGCATTAGTTTATCTAAGTCATTTTGTAATGAAAGTATTTTGGTTGCATATTGTTTATGTTCTGATTTTAAACTTTCATTTAAAATGTTTGTTTCTATAACTTTCTTCGAAAGTTTGTCTGCATGCTCTCTATATCTGCTGACCTCATCAATACATGCCTATGTGCAGAGGTGCTTCTTTACGTCTTTCGGGATGTCTGATATTTTATCTTCAATATCTATCATAAGGGCATGATCTGGAGATGGAATTTCAGCCTCATACAGGCTCCAGTCACATTCACCATCTTGTTTGATTATCATTGCAGAAGATTTTGAATGTTGATTTGGACTGTACTGTGTGATTTGTGGTGGGGTTGGTGCAGCTGGAATGCTGATTGGAGGTGGCACCTGTCTGTTAGAATGTTAACCATTGGATGTTTGTGCCTGATGCGTGTTTCTGTCAACTCTTGGCTATTGACATTCTCTTGAAAAGTGTCCATAGAGTTGACGATTATAGAACCTCACTTTTGTCTTATCAAAACCAATCCTGGTTTTCTTATCCATGTTCAATCCCTGATTTCTTTGCAGAAACCTTTTAGATATGTATACAATCATAGCCATGGACCACTGAAGATCCATTTCTTCCACCATATCTGGTGGAAGTTCATCCAAATCTTGTTGAATGATCTGTGATGGTGTTAGACTTGCACCTAAAAATGCTTCAAAGCTTGTAGAAAAGGCTACATAAGCTGCCTTTTGGTCTTCACTTTGCAGGATTATAGTAAGAGCATCCATTGGCTTTTCAAGTCTATGTATGTTATTGGTTTGAGGTTTTGGCTATTTGTTTGAGCTAGAGGTATGTGGATGTTGTTTACTCTGAGGTATTGCTTCATGTGAAGCATGTACACCAGTCTTTTTAGACTTATTTTTGTTGCTGGATGATTCAGGTGGTGAGAAGAATGATGTATCACTGGAGTCCAAAAATTCTTCATCTTCTTTTTCTCTAGTGCTTGTCAGAAATGTACTATCTGTTTGTTATGGTTCTTTGAATTTGTAAGCCTCTACATGTCTGATGTGATTGTTATTTCTGGATTTTTCATCCATTTCAAGAGCTTCAACCTTGGCTACCAGAGAGTCAAGGGATAGGGCTTCCAAATCCAATGTTGCCTTCATCAAGGATACTGACTAAGTCCAGCTCTCAGGCGGCGTGTGCAACATCTTCTTGTTGATTTAAACAGCTTCATATTTCAGTCCATATACAATCATTTCATTTACCAACTGGACCTATCTATGTAGCTGTTGTGGGATAGATTCTCCCTGGATGTGATGGAAAGTTTCATACTGGGTTCTTAGTTTCTCTTTCTTGATTTCCCATATTTCTTCACTTCCTTCACACATTGTGTGAAGAAATTTCCACAATTCATAAGCTGTTTTGAAATTTTCAACATGAGTCAAAATTTCAAAAGGCAATGTCATAGCCAGGATGCTATAAGCCTTCATGTCTATTTTGACCTTTTTCAGGTCATCCCCAACTACACTTTTTAAACTAACTGGTTTTTGTATGTTATAATCTAGTCCAAGAGTCAAAGGAATGAAAGGACCCTCGGTTATTGAAGTCCACAAATCAGGATCTTAAAAAATTATCCAGTTCCTGAACATGATTTTCCATTGCTTGAAGTCAGACTTATTCTTCAGTCTAGGTGGTTTTAGACCACTGTTCGTACCGGTCATTTCTTCAGCCATGATTAAAAATTTTAACTTAATGTTTTAAGTTAAATTTGTTTGTTTAACTTAACCCAAGTTGAGGGGCTAAATGTGTCAAAAAGGACAAAAAGAATAAAAGTGGGTGTAAAAAGGTGATGGCCGCCCACACCTTCCTGCACATTTAACTTCAACTGGATTTTCTAGAGATAGAAAGGAGAAGAGCTGAATTTTCGGACTTTGAAGGAAGAAGAAGGAGAATTCGAATTCAAGGTAAGAATTCTTGGTTTTAAGTTGTTCTTGGCCGGCCTATGCCTCGGTTGTATGCTTATGTGTGTTCGGGTTGTGTGTTTTGGTGGGTTCTAGGTGGTTGAACTCATAGTGCAAATGGGTTTGAAGGAAGTCATACTCGAAGGCTGCTAAGGTGAGTTCTAGAACCCCTTTTTTACATTTTTTAACTGATTTTGGGGCTAGAAATGCATGTATGTATGTTTTTACGAAAATGGGTTTTGTACTCGTATGAATGTGTAAGTGTGAATGCGGGTGGGTTATGATTTGGGTGATTTATGATGTTATGATGATGCCATGTTCCTATTATGATGCATAGAATGCTAGAACTAAGTTAGAACATGATGAATTGATGATTTGGGACTGATTATGATGTTATTAGTATGTGTTGGTTGCCCATGCGCCCAACGGTTGAATTTGCCTAAGTGTCCCCTATGCACCCAAAACCCATGCGCCCGAATAGTATCCATGCGCCTAGAACATGCTGAATTTGGCTAAGTGTCCATGCGCCTAAAATCCATGCCCCCAAATAGTGCCCATGCACCTGAAAGTTCCCCATGCGCCTAAGTGTTCCCATGCGCCTGAAAGCTCATGCGCCTGCATAGTGCTCATGCGCCTATGCCTTAGAATATTTTCTGGAATTTTAGGGAAAATGTAAAGTGTAGGCTTTGACTTGGGATGTTCCTGGGGGTAATGTATGTTGACTTTATGATGTCATATGTGATGTGATGATGCTATGTATGGTATGGTTATGTTTATGTTATGTTCCTTATTATGTATGTTATTTTCCGTGGCTTTACGTGGTATGGTTATGAAAGTAAATGGAAAGTATTATGTAACGTAAAGCGGAAGATAATGAAGAGGGAATGTAAGGAGTGAATGAATGCATGCATTAATGAATGAAGTAATGAAAAGTCTTGCAAGCAATGTATGGAGGTTCACACCTAATGAAGGGTGTTAGCTCAACTGTGTGCGGGTTAGCTACCCCGAAAGTATGCACACTGGGGTCTAATCTTTGTGATTGACCATATGTATGGGACCCTTGCCGCTTGCCCTAGGTACTGGAGTCAGCTTCGTGCTCAATGTTCGAAGTCTATGATAGACCTCAGGCCCAGTAACCAGCTTCGTGCACAATGTTCAGGGTATAGCACATGGCACTGGTCTGGAATGAAAGATGAATGATAAGGATGAGTGTACTTGCCCCAGGCCCAAGAGTCAGATTCGTGCATAATGTTCGGGGTACAGTACCTGTCATCGGAAGTTAATGAATGTATGTATAGTATGGTAAGAAAGATAACGAATGATAAAGATGACGTACGATGATAAATGAACGGAAGTCAATGAATGACGATGAAAGATAATAATAAATTATTATCTATGTGTACGTATAATGCATGATCACATGTGAAAGTAAATAAGGAATGGTTTAATCGGAAGAAAAGTATTTTATTTTATAAAACTAGAACTCACTCAGCAACGCTGACTTTTATATGTTTTCAGTTGGCAGGTAATGTTGCTGAGGATGGCACGGGGCAGCTACTTGGCATTTTTTTGATGGCATCCGTTGTTTAGATTATAATGTTTTTGTGATGTAATATAAGTTATGATATTTGTAACAGGTAACTACAATGTATTATTTTGCAAAAGCAATTATAATTAAATGGTTTGTTTAAAAGAATTCCGCTGCAATATTTTAGTAAAGTTAATGTATGTTTTATGCTTTGTGTGCAATGATTGACCAGCTGTAAGCGTTCCGGGAACGGGGCCTTACACCGGTGCTAACTTTGATTAATCCTAAGCACTCTAGGATTTGTTTGTTGTTAATAAACCCTTTTTAATTAGATTTACCAAATAAAGGAAATTAATTAATTAATTAAAATCCAATGATATGTCACTTTCAAACCCAATGACAAGAAACGAATATTTTGTGAAAGGAATGTCAACTTTCTAATTACTGCAGTCAATAGAAAGTCAAAACCCTAAAAACACAAAAATTGTTTTTAACAGATTACTTTTTGGATCAAAAAGTAACTTTTTGGATCAAAAAGTAACTTTTTGAAAAAGTTCAAAAGAAGATTTCAGATCTACTTTAAATTTTCTGTTGAACCAACACAATCTCCGTAGATTGTGAAGGTTTTTGCAAAATCAAAACCTAGGGTTCGTTCTAGGGTTTTTTGTGTTGCGGCTAAAATGTTCTTCATAGATTCAACAATAGATGTGTTGAATGAAGAACTGTAAACTGATGTTAGTGAGTTTTTCACAAGAATATGATGATTTTGAACAATCTGAACGGTTCAAACTGTTCAAAACAATGTATGTTTTGATGAAAATTGAATGAAACAGTACTTGAACACTTTTTATCAAAAACCCTTTAAAACCGATATGGTTTTAAGGTAATGAGATGATTTTTGTGTTAAAAACTATTGTTGAATGTTGAAAACAGATAGAAAAATACCCATGTATTGTTATATCAGAGAATACTTGTGTATTCTAATGGGTTTTCAGAGAATGTTTGATGATGAACACAATGAAACTTGTGTATGAATGATGTTTAAGCTTAAAAATCACAAACACTTCTTCAAATGCACAAAAACAGATTATCAAATCATGTTTGTAGCATTTAATGAATGTTGAGAGTAGAAGAAGATGGTTTTGATGATTTTTCAGCTTGAAAATGTATGTTTGAAGCTAATGAACCACTGAACTCAAGTTGTTGATTGAGAGGATCGAAAATCAATGATGATTTGAGCCAAAGCTCTGATACCACCTGATGAAATCAACTTAAACACATGTTGAACATGAACATATTAGAACAATAGTCAACATGAACAGGTTGATTCCCCCAAGGATCTTTTCAAAATATCTCAATAATCAACAAACAAGAACCATGGTGCGGAAACCCGTGATTCAAGTGAATGAAATCAGTGTGTTTATGTGTGTTTAAATGCTCGAAAATAATAATAAATGCTTGTTTGATTGATTGTTCAAAAGCTTACAAAGGATTAGGGTAGTATGCTATTTATAGCCTAAACAAAGAGCTATATACAATTACTAAACTACCCTTATGTAAATGAAAATTACATAAATAATTCTAAGTCTATAAGCTGTCCGCTGTGGATGATTAGTTGTCCACTATGGATGTTAAGATGTCCGCTGTGGATGTTAGATGCCTTGTCCGCTGTGCTTTGGATGTTGTCCGCTGTGAAGTGTTTGCATTGTTTATTGTGCCCTGTGGGATGTTCATCCACTGTGGATGAACATCCGCTGTGGAGTGTTCATCCGCTGTGGATGAACATCCACTGTGGACAGGCATCCGCTGTATGTTACTCATCCGCTTTGGGATGTCTTCATCCATTGCAAGCACTTGGTCTTGATCTTCATCCGCTACGTCCTCTTGTACATCCGCTGTGGGCAGTTATTCATCTGCTGCCGACACTTGGTCAAAATTTCTTTTATCTACAATCCTGAAAAAGAAACTTAAACACTAATTAGTGAATGTATGATTGTTAATGATGCTATTATGTTAGTTAATGATTATTTGAATGTTAGAACACATTATGTTTGTTTATGTTTGATTATGGCAAGCATCATCCTTTGAAGCATTAATCTATTAATACACTTGCTAAGTCCAACATAGTCTAGCGAGAGAGACAATTAGGTTGAGTGTGTGTGAGAGAGAATTTTCTTACAAACTCCCTTTGTAATCTCCTAGCATCATCATCCATATGAATGAATGAAATTTTTTTGAACTTGTGTTCTTGATTGTTCATCATTCATTCATC
This sequence comes from Flaveria sonorensis, assembly GCA_025506505.1. Taxonomy (NCBI): domain Eukaryota; kingdom Viridiplantae; phylum Streptophyta; class Magnoliopsida; order Asterales; family Asteraceae; genus Flaveria; species Flaveria sonorensis. The sequence continues at coordinate 41,075,244 of CM046427.1, read as the reverse complement.
ATCATACGTTAAATCTTGCAACAGATCTTCACTTGAAATTATCAACAGGTCTGTGAGATTCCGCATCATAGATCTGATAAACGGTAACAATAAGATTGCAATATTCGATACCATCATTATCGATTTCCACAGTTGGTATCAGAGCCTTGGCTCCTTGTTCTTCAAAATTTTCTCAAAATTTTGAACCACAAGTTTGATCTACAAATTTTTGTTGTTTTTTGATGTAATCAAGCTACCATTAGCTTAGATTTTTTATTTCGTGAAGATCTGCAAGTTTTCACATCAATTAAAGTTCATTTGAGCCATTAATTTGAAGATTTAAGCAAACTTGTTCTTCAAGTCTTCAAATGTTCATGAACATGTAATTTTAATTTTGTTGTTGTTTGATCGAATTTAAGCTTCTAATAGCTTTGGTTTGTGATAACTAACACATCTGCAAAGTTTCATATCAATTGAACATCCACAACTCTTGAATTTGAAGATTTTTGAAAATTTTGTGTTCTTGGGAAAAGTTCACTGTTCTTGAGGAAAAAATCATCAAAAATCATGAATATAATGTTGTTTAGATGAAATTAGTTATGGTTTTAGCTTAGAAACATCAAATCTAAGGTTCGTTTATCATTTCAACAACCAAATCATCCATTTTTGAACATTGATTCTCATATCTGGGTTTTTGTTTTTCATTGTGTTCTTCATGAGTTCATCATCTAAATTCAAGTTTAGGTGATTATTATATGAAATTGATTGTTGTTTTAGCTTAGAATAACTTATCTATAGCTATTATAATATTTGGTTTTATCAAATTCCATTAGAAACCCAAGAATCAAAAGTTTGTTCATACAAGAGCATGAAGTTTGACTTTTTCAAAGTCAAACTGTTTTGAAGTCTCAAAATTAAGCAAAATTTATGATTTAATCCAGATTTTGATTCATTTGTTCGTCATTCTATCATCCACAACTGATGCACTAATTTCACAGCTAATAAACACTTCAAACATTCATCTTTGACCAAGTCTTCACAGCTGATGTGTTAAATTCCATAGCGGATGAAGTCCATCAGTCATCAAATTTTTCTAAGTATTCACAACTAATGAACAAAACATCTAAAGCGGACGTTATATATCTACAGTGGACATTGAACAACAGCAGTGGACGTTAAATATCTACAGCGGACATTAAACATCCACAGACGTTAAAATATCCACAGCGTATGTTAAACATCAACAGAGGACGTTAAATATCCACAACGGACGTTAAACATACAGAGCACACGTGTGAGAAGATTTACTGACACCCCTACAGCAGACGAGTTGAATCAGACACAAACAGGTCCATAGCGGATGTGTAAGTAACACAACAAAGATACATCTGTCTACATCAGACAAGTTATGAACAAGAGTATACACATTGGTCCATAGCAGACATACATATCATGTCCATAGTGGACATACACACTGGTCCACAGCAGACATACATATCAAGTCCATAACGGACTTGAATCAAACTCCCACAGTGGACGAGAACAACACTGTCCACAGCAGACACTCCGCTACACCTATCCACAGCGAACGTGTAACTTCGCAGCAGACAGAAACAAACAACTGTCCACAGCGGACACAACTGTCCACAGCAGACACAACAGTCCACAGCGGACACAACAATCCATAGCGGACACAACAAGTCAATAGTGGACACAACAAGTCCACAACGGACGTTCTTCTGTCCACAGCGGAAGTTCATACATCCACAGTGGACGTTGAACACACAACTTTGTGCGCTGTACCCACAGCGGATGAGAAATCATCACAAATAGCGGACAGTAAAAACAACATCTGATATACCACTTGTACACAACAGACAAGTAAAATTATTTTGTTCTTGGAAGATTTCTTTTGTTCTGGGAAGATTTTTTCTTCTAGGAAGAATTGAATTGATTTCAGAAGTTTTCAATCTTGACTAACTTTTAAGTTGTTCTCAGAAGCTTTACATTTTGACAAACTTTTAAAGCTTGTTCTCGGAAGTTTTGTTAATTTGAAAGCTTTTCATTTTGACAAACATTTATAAGTTGTTCTCGGAAGATTTGAGAACTTCATTTTGACTTCCTGTTGATCAAGATATATATACTTCGGAAGAGATGAGTTATTTTCAATCAAGTCACAAAATCATATAAATTTTAATTGATACGATCCAAATATTGTTACTTTTAAATTAAGCTAGATTAATCTTAGTCCAGCTTAACTAAATTATAATTAAACTGAGTTAACTCTTTAATTAGGTTGATCTAATTAAATTGAGTTTCGATGTTCTTTGGATTCAATTAAAATTTTAAAATTTGATTTTGTTTGAAACACAAAAACAATTGTTAAATCATTTTTTTTTAAACAAAATGGAAAATTTAACATCATTCACTAACATTCGTATTTCAAGAAACCAAGCTATTTTTCTTGCTGTAGATAGAAAGACGTTTCAAGAATTCAAACAAAGGAAACCAAGCTGCAACCAACCAAATAACATTAGCAAATCAAACAAAAGCTGCAACCAACCAAACAACAACAACATATCAAACAATAACAACAATTCATTGTTTGACAAGATAAATATTTAGTTGTACATCAGTCAAATTGAAAAAGAACTGATGCATTTACATTAGTGTGATCTTGCAAACTCAAACAACACATTGTCTAATGATTTGATCAAATGCAGGTCAGAGATGGAACAATCTGAAAGAAATGATCAAGCACAATCAAGACGTTTAATGAACAAAACATCAGTTTAGCTCAAGAGATGAACTAGTTGAAAGAAAAAATGGTTCAACAAGAAGTCAAACTTGAAGAGTCAACTGCCGACCTTGCAAAAGCCATAAACAACAACAACACAAACATTCCTCCATTGCCTAAAATTCCTAAAGATAAAAAGATCAATCTATGCTCATTAGCATGCATAGATGAAGTACAAGCATATAAAAAATATTGCAACAATCTAGCATACATGATAAAGGAGGAAAGAGCTTCATATGCAGAGGAACTACAAACTTCTGCTAATCATATCAGTTCACTAGAGAAAGAAGTTGATAACTTGCTTAAAGAAAACAACAAGTTGAATGCTCACGCAATTGAACACTTTGTGAAGTTAACAAATACAAAGGCTAAAGTTGAAGCCAAAATATCATAAGCAAGTACAACCAAAACAATCAATAACTTGCAACATTACATTGAGCGTCTAAATCAAGCAATCAATACAGAAAAGGCTACAAATGCAGAATTGAAGATACAACATAAAGCTTTTGAAGATAAAATCAATTCTCTGCTGAAGGATGCAGACAAACTCCTTGGAGAAAGATTTAGTCTTCAAGCTCAAGTTACAAGTGTGGAAACCATCGGTTCTGCTAGATGGATCGAATATTGCAATCGTATTGTTGTCGTTTATCGGTTATGTGATGCGGAATCTCATAAACCCACTGATGATTTCAATTGAAGATATGATGCAAGATTGAATGTATGATGATGAATGAATGATGAACAATTCAAGAACACATATTCATAAAATATATCATTCATTCATATGTATGTTTGCTAGGAGATTACAAGGGAGTTTGTAAGAATAACTTCTCTCACACACACTCAACCTTACGTTTCTCTCACTAGACTAAATCTATATGCTTGAATCCTTGAATACTTTAATGCTTCCTAATGGTTGATTAGAGTATAAATGACTAAACTTAGTCAATTTATAGTCTTTACAAAAATGAATAAAATTACATTTAAGTCCTAATGATTACACAAATATTGTTCTACGCCTGATAAATTCTCTGTTGCTGATGCGTGACTACCGGATGCTGACGTCATTCGGGACGACCGCTGATGTTGACTATTGACTTTGACAACGGTTGACCAAGTTTGTCTTTGGTCAATTTTCTTCGTTTTGATCATATTTTTAGCATAGCTTCACCATGTCGGTTTTGGTAATCATCATTAGATTCGACAATTAGGTTTTAGTAAGTATCATCTTCAAATAGTCCAACAACAAGCCTCACTATGTCTCTAATAAAGACAAAAGCAAAACATTCATCAATAGAAGTTGAACTTGAGAATTTAAAGGTGACTAATAGCAAGTTGGAAGAACTACTTGATGCATAAAGAGATCAGAAGAAGAGTACTGGAACTACATACCATGTTGTTCCTCCTCCTTACAATGATAACTACACAAAAATGCCAACTTTAATGACATGTCCAATCAAAGAAGATTCAAATAGGCATGTTCATCTACCATCCACCATCACTCAAATCACTTTTCCTGAAACAGCGTCAAAGCTGTACCCCAAACCAGAATTACCACAGAATGAAACCTTTCATTCCTGTGATGGTTAAGATGGAGATCCTGCAAGTGCTAAAAGTGATGAAGAAACCAACCAACCAAACAAAGCAACATTGACATGTACTAACCATGTCATTGAAGAAATCAATCTAAAACAAACACAGCCATAAAAATCCAAAGCAGCAAAGCCTAGCAACAAACAAAAGGCTATGGTTCTCTATGAGAAATTCAAACCAGCTTGATTTCATGAACCAGAATTAACAAAGGCCAAACTAAATGCAAAGATTAAGATAGAGTTAAGGAACAAGTAGAACCCTGAGGTACAAGAAATCAAAGACCAGGTCAAGAGAAAGAGAACCAGATCTAAAATAAAGAAGAAAAATCAGACCAAGTCTTCTACACCTGATCCAAACCAACCATCAACCTTAAAAGCAACATTAAAAACTCCAAAACAACAACCAATTCCCCACGAGACATGCAATTCAGATTCACACAACACGTCTGAGTGTAAAAACACTGAGAGTGATACATATATATGTCCCACAAGAGAAAGCAACAAAAACAACCAAGACAAAAGGCTATGAAGTTCCAATCAAATCCAACTTCATCATCCAATCCTAAGGGAAGAAGATCTAGACCTACTCCTTACTGCTTAAATTGTGACATGGAGAATCATACCACTTCAGAGTGTTCATACAACAACTCTCCAATATCACTACACAGAAGAGGCCAAAGATCTTATCATCCATCAAAGTTGTACTCACCAAGATCGGAGCATGAGTACTACAACAGACGTCATAGCTACTCTTCTCCTCGATTACATCGGCATGGCTATGTTTTTAAACATTATGATATTCATGATTATTGTACTACTTGAAAATGATACTTACCAAAAACTAAGTGGCGAATCTCATGATAATTACCAAGACCGACACGGTGAAGCTATGCTGAAAATATGATCAAAACGAAGAAAATTGACCAAAGTCAAACTTGGTCAACCGTGGTCAAAGTCAACCATCAACATCATTTGTCATCCCGAATGACATCAGCACTCGGCAGTCACGCATCAGTAACATAAAATTTATCAAACTTAGAATAATATTTGTGTAATCAATAGGGCTTAAATGTAATTTCATTCATTTATGTAAAGAGTAGAAATAGAATAAGTGTAGTCATTTTATACTCTAAGCAATGTAAGCACTAACAATAACAAAGCAGAGAGAATTAGTTTAGTGAGAGAGACAATTAGGTTGAGTGATTGTAAGAGAAAATTTTCTTACAAACTCCCTTTGTAATCTCGTAGCATCATCATCCATATATATGAATGAAATTTTTATGAATATGTGTTCTTGATTGTTTATCATTCACTCATCATCATACATTAAATCTTGCAACACATCTTCACTTGAAATCATCAACAGGTCTGTGAGATTTCGCTCATAGATCTGATAAACGACAACAATACGATTGCAATATTCGATCCCATCATTATTGATTTCCACACGAAGACATTGTAGGAACCTAATGATCTAGAAGAGCCCATATCACCACCCTGATCATCATCATCATCCTTCTTATCATCCTTTCCATCCTTCTCATTATCGTCACCATCATCACCATCATCACCATCATCATCATCATCATCATCATCATCATCAATATCATCTTCCTCATCACAACTAAAAACCACCATCTCCAAGTCATCATCATCATTAGCAGGCTCAGGAAATGGTATATCATGCTTAGGCACTACAAACACCTCGCCAGTGAAACCTACAGGTCGATCCTCGGTAGCCGTAGTAGGAACAGTGGTAGATGGCTCTTGCTCAACAACAACAGTCTCTATTGTCCTTTCAGTAACAACAGGATCAATATCATGCTATATAGCATCAGCAGGATCTTGAGCAGCTTCAAGATCAGTAGAGTGCTATTCTCTCAAATCTCCAACTTCTGCGGTTCGTTGATGAGCAAATGAAAATTGAACACGAGAAGTGAGGTCTCTAATATTCTACTCCAGAATTTGAACGTTGCTAAATAATAACTATTGTTCATGTTCATGATTCTTCATCCACTCATCCGTCTCAAACATCTGCCTATGTAGATCATCAATGATTTGAGTCTTCTCCATCATCTTTTTCTCCAACATTCAAACTCTCTACTCAAGAGATAACCGTGTGGGTGAATCAAAAGAAGTCTTGGCCTCCTCTCTTGGTTTAGGAGTAGTATTTATGAAGTCGTCCATGCCAAACATGTCATTAGAATCCCTTGGTGGTGTGCTCAACACATCATCAGCAATGGGCATAGCATATGATGTTAGAGTTGTTGAATCTGTAACAATCACTAGAGTCTCTAAAGGTGTAGCCTTACTCGCTGTGACTGGTGTTTCCAATGCAGGAATATCAGAATTGGTCGAAATAGTGGTCATCGGGGGTCCGACACTTACGTAACACACCTCGTCCTCTACCCCTTCCATGTGGACTATCAACCCTTTTCCTTGCCATCCTCTTCTTTCTCCTCTGAGTAGATGGAGAATCCTAAGGAATAAAATCAACATTTCGTTTCTTAGTAGTGTGATTGGTTGGAGTTTCTTGCACTCTGGGACGTTCTTGCAACATATACGGGACATACCCAATCTGGTCACTATCCGTCTCACTTCCTGAACTAAACCAGGAATCAATCTTAGCATCTACTGACGTGCCTGCTCCTTATGAACTTTCTGAAGCCTCTTGAGTAGTACTCATAGATAGAATAGCTGTATCCGCTTGAGGAGCCACATTCCCATGTTGTTGAACTTTTTCCTGATAGCCCTCAATAAATCTGCCAAGCTTGGTTAAATGAGTACCATCCCAGGCATTCCCCCTTGCTCTTATTAAGTATGTGAATATGTCTTTCTTCATCACCATAACAACATAGGTGGATGAATCAAACACTACTAGCTCAGGGTGAGCAGCATTCACGATCAGCTGTATGAATCTGGGGTACATGATCAACTTCTTCCCCACAACAGTAATAACATTCTTCTACATCTCTACGAATATAGCCTTGGATATGATGTATGGTAGATCATCAACAAGTGATACGAGCAAGGATCCACACACTACACTTAGGCTATCCATCCTACCTTTTAAGTTGCTTAAGCAGTAAATCACCACATAAAATAGATACATCCAGAATCGAGGTAAATATTTCTTCTCCAGTGATGGGTAACGGTGATAATATCCCATCCTCATCAGACAGTCTTTAGCAACATCGTCATCAATCTTTATGGGTGCATTTGGCTGATCTTCTAATAGTAAAACACTTTTGATCACCTGCGCAGTGATAACTATCCTCTTCCCTTTAATCGTAGAAGATATACAAGGTTCTTCCTGGTCATCTCTTTCATTTGCTGCCGTAAGTCAGAACTGATTAACCAAATCTGTGTAGATTCTAGGATTAGCAGTGATAGCATGATGTATCCGAGAAGTTTCAAGTCCGTCAATCAGAGATCTGAATAATGCTTTATCTTTAGGAACGTCTCAAAGAAATGCTACTGTATTACGGTTTTCGTTAAAAATGATTGATCTCGCCATCTAAAACTATAGATTTGCAAGATCTAGGTGAAACTATTCAGTACACATGGGTAGCATGACTAGATAGTTTCGCACGGATCAGTGAACTTTCGTTCAATTTCGCACCATGACACCTTAGTTTCGCACATTGAATTTGCGAAATCCAAAAGTCACTGATCGTTTTTATGCTAAAAATCAAAACAAAATATGCACCACGATTCAAAACTTGTTCAGAACCGAAGTTTACCGGTTAGTTTTGCAAAATAACACCTCTAAAATCAATTTTGAATCCTTGGCTAAAAGGGGCGGTTCGTTTTTCAAATGAAAATAAGGAATTTCACAACTGACGAAAAAAATGACGAAACTGGTATTTATACACCATAGTTTGCATGTGCCGAAACTATAGATTCGCCTGGTGAAGCAACAGTTTTGCCCGCCCTATGAAACTGTAGTTTCACTTGCATAACCAGGTCAGTGAAATTGTACTTTCGCATAACAAAACAATAGTTTCGCACTACGAAATATCAATTTTGCATGACAATTTTTTTTTGTGTAAAAAGAAGACTTCTCAACCCATGAGACTTGACAAAAAAAAAAGAATTTGAAAAATAAAGCTCAGAGGCAAGGATATCGGACACGCTTTTGCAAGAAATCGTCTAGAGAGTCAAGGATTAACGGGATTGCCAATATGCTTGTCCATTTAAACCCATGCCATAGTCTTGTCAATGAAGAATTGTAACATAGTTTTATCATGTTTTGGGTTCGCTTAAGAATGCTCAAGAAACTTGGTTTCCCACAGTCATTCGGGAAAGAACTCATCTCATCATCATGGTTTATAGAGCTTAATCATTGATTCTGCTTGAAATTTTCTGGAATGGACATAATGCAGATCATATGATATACATAATGATGGATGAAGGGTGTATGATCAGAGCTCCAGGTCTATACTCACGTATATTAGAGAAGATAATCATTTAAGCAAAATGATGATAACTTCAGGTCTATATGTGATAGCCTTATCTCATCTTCGTTCTTCATCTCAAAGAAATGAATAGTTTATATATACGATACTATATGTGAAACTGAATTTAAAAAAAATAAAATAATATTAATAATAAAATAAAATAAAATAATTATTAAATTTATACAAGATTATAATGATAAGAAATAGTAAATAGATGATATTAATTATAAAATTAGAAATTTTTTTATTGTTTTGTAACCTCCAGTGATCTAACAAACTCTTGGTTTCACCTGCAGTAATCATGGGGAGCTTAAAGTTTGATCCTAGATCAAACATGGTAGGATATCTAAATGATCGCGATCCTAAGTCTACTGGATACAGAGATGCCATTGATTGGCTAAGGAGATCTCCCATTTTCTATGCCGTTTCTCACTCTCCTACCATAGACGAGAAGCAGATTAGAGAGTTTTGGAGAACGGATGAGTATGACGCTAGGCAAAGGATTATTAGAGCATCTGTTCAGGGAGAGTTAGTTGAGATCTCGGTCGAGACAGTGGCTAAGGCCCTGCATTTGGAGGATGACATGGGGGAGAGCGTAGAGATGACTGATTCAGAGGTGATTAGAGCATTTAAGGATATTGGTTATGAGGGAACCGACTTCGAGAAGCGAAAGGAGATCAATAAGTCATTTCTCTCAAAGGAGTGGAGGTTTATAGCTCACGTCTTCATTAGCTATTTGGATCATAGGAAGGGAGGATCAGTTGGGCTAAATCTGAGATGGTCCACAGCTATGATTATGTTCTATAAAGGTGAAAAGGCAAACATAGCCCAGATTATTCATGACTACCTGTTGGAGAACATCATGACTCTAAAGAAGGATATTTGGCTGCTCTATCGAAGATTCATTCAGATCACTCTAGATTATCTAAAGCCAAACTTACCTAAGCTAGGAGATGAACTGAGATTGACACCGATGAACCCGAGGATCTTTACTAACTGTGCTGCTTCCAGACATGATTTTTAGGAAAGATCACATATCTGCTGGAGAGCATGTACATAGAAGAAAGGTGGAACTATATCAAGACTCCAATCCCTTTTGAGGAAAGAAGAGCAATAGAGACCGGAGGAAATATGGAGGAGATTAGAAAGAGAAAGAAGTACATGAAGGAGACTGATTTGACCTTTGAAGAGAAATTGGATGAGATTGAAGAGGAACTGAGAAAGAAGAGGAAGAAGAAGAGTGCCTAGAAAACAATTAGAGCTTATTCCTCGATACGAGAAAAGAGGAGAAAGAGAAAATAGCTGGTCATCCCTGAGACCAAGCCTACAGGAGATGGGGAGAGGCCAAGGACAAATACGAGATCAGAGTTTGATGAGAATGTGAACAGAAATGTTAACACATCCTTATCAAATGAGCTAAGTATGATTAAAACCAAACCGATCAACTCAGAGGAGAGGGAAAAGCTGAGAGACTTGGAGATTAAGGAGATGAAGATGGTGATACTGAGCCAATAGGATCTAATCAAAAGGTTGTTAGGGGAAGTGAATGATTTGAGGAGAACTGCAGGTGCTGATGATGTACTAAGTGCCGAGCAGATCAGGGACATCACTGACACATCAAAGTTCTCTTTTATTCATAAAACATCTAGTATTGGTTCTAGTGGTGCTGGAACCTCTGGAGTTGGTGGAAATGGTGCAGGAGGTAATGAAGCTGGTGGTAGTGTTGTAAAAGTGAGTGGTGAAGGAGTAGGTGCTGGAGAAGATGCTGAACAGGTATTTGAAGCTGGTTTTATTAATATGGGATTTGACATAGATACTGATCTTACAGGAGATGAGGTGATAAGGAGTGAGGTTTAAGTAGGAGAGAAAGGGAAAACTAAATTAAATTTAGTTGATGAGGAGGAAGAAGTGGAGGAGTAGTTGGTGGACTATGATTGCCCGAGTTTTACATAGTTAATGAGAGGCCAATGACTTATATGGCTCAGAGGAGTTCAATCGAAAGACATATGGTTGAGTTGAACAAGGAAGACTGGTTCACTAAGCAGGAGGAATCAAAGAAGCTAACCCCTCTATTTTAGAACATTAAAGAACCAGGGAGGAAGGAGTTAGATAAAAGGATTGTGAGTTGGAAGTACAACTCAAAGCTAAAAATGTTTATGATTAAAAGACGTGGAGGGGAGATCTCTTATTTGCACAAAAGGAAGGCATTTAAGACCCTTCCTAAGTGGGATTTGAGGAGGTTGGCAGAGATTCCCCTCCTAGATTCAGCTTTGAGTGAACGTGCTACATTGTTGGAGAATGAGATCCGTCAGGGTGTAAAGGACAACTTTGAAGCTTTTGGATATATAAAGCCAGAGAGGAGAAGATCAAATAAGGATCTAGATTAGGTGATTGGGAAAGGAAAGATTGTGTTGAAGCTAAAGCCTGCGAAGACTGTCAACCGAGTGAGGATACATGATCAACAGCCGTCAAGACTACAGAAATTCGACATAATGGTTCTATGACAACCAAACTAGAGAAACAGTAGTGCGGGTAAAGAACGGAGATGAGATAAGGTTGTTCGATCCAATGGAGGTATTGTCATTTAGTGACGAGGATCGGAAAGTTTTGTTCAAAAACCAGATCAAATTCGAAGCTGGAGAAGAGACAAAGACGGAAGCAAGCCTGTTTGAGCAGGTAGCAGACAAGGCTAGAGGCATGAGATCGAAAATCAAGTAGCTCGAGAAGAGTGTGCAAGAACAAGAGGATTGGGAGGCGGAAGTTGGAGATTTGTCTCGACTGTTGGAGAGAGCAAAGGCTGGAGCCGATCCAGAAGACCCGACAGGTGAATACCCCCCTAGGGGAGTATTGATGATCAAGAATAGGGTGGTATTCACCTTTCGGTTTGGTTTTTGTTATAGTTTATGATAGCTTAGATATTAATGTAATAGGATCTAGTTTACTTTTGTCTTCTTTTGTATTCTGTGGCATGAGAGACTGCATGCGAAACTGCAGTTTCGCCCAGTAGTCTCGCATGCCATGATGCATATAGTTTCGCAGTATGCAAATCTGTATGCGAAACTAGGTCTTGTATATATTTATATCTTTGTTATTCACTATGGAACTCTTGGAACTTTATTGATATTATAGATTTGAGTTGATTCTTTGTTTGTGTATTGCTAGGAGCTTATATTTCTTACATTACCAGTCAAGGTGTGATGCCCACCAATAGACATCGAAAGTTGCTCCTGAAGAGTCTCTACTAGTAAATACAGCTGACGCATCTCGTGTCATAAAAATGGAGTTCTCGTCAGTAAGTCCTCTGACGCACTGTCACTCAGTGTCCAGTGTAGCAACCAAAGCTGCAACCGCCTGCTCGAGAGGAATACTCAAAGAAGGAAAAGTAAGTGTCGTAGAGGCAGTCGCCAACCTAGTCCTAGGGCCAGTAGTAGGTATAGATGGAACACGCTCCCTATAGACCATGCGGTCAACATAGGTGGGATAGTAACTCCAGTTCCCTGGAGCGTTACGCTCGGTTAGTGCAAAAAGGCTGATCCCAGTCTATCTCTTCAGAAGGATAAGGATGTCGGGGCAAGTTAGATCCTCTATCAGGTATAGGAGGAGGAGGATGTGACTCGAAACGTGCCAGCCTCTTACCTAGAGCCCATGAAGACGATGCCATGTTGCGAAGTACGTGATGTGTATGCCAATGAGTATACAATAAGGGATAAGTAATGAGTAACTAACAAAGTGTGCGGTTATAGTCTAGTGTGTATGCAACCTAGTTTCCTATAACCAATGGCTCTGATACCAATCTATCACACCCTCAAAATCCACATGCGGGGTTTTACCGCGAGGCAAGTGAACAAACTAGGATCTCAGTCATTAGTTACTCATAACGAAACTATATTAAACATTTAAAACAAGTCAGAGTTTGAAACTTTAAAACATTTGCGAAAGCGTTTTGTAAATATTTCAAACACAAGGCACTAAATGTAAACTGCGCAAAACAGGCGCCAAACCATTATTTAAAACAAAATGCATAATAAGTCCCAAATGCAAAACAAGGTTTGTTCCAATGCATGCAGACCCGTGAGTGCTCCTAGGTGCTGCTGCTAACCTCAACCTGAGAATAGCATACCAAAAGACTCAACATAACGGTTGGTGAGTTCAAGAGTTTGCGTTTAACATAATCAGTTGACAATTGTAAACTTAAGAAGTGCATTGAAATAGATAGCTAGTCTATTTTCATAAGTAATAACCATAGTGATTTCGCGATAAAAGCTGACAGTGTTTTGTTTGTTTGCCTCCCGTCACGACATACCAGGTCGTGTCGATGTTTATGTTAGGACAATATTGCACCCGTTTGACCTCAAGTCGCACGGGTGGGGCTTGTCAGACCCAGTAGTACTACCCAAAATTTCCTGCTGGTTACCAATATTAACGATCCAAAAGTGTGAGGTCTTTCAAGGTATTTCACACTATGTTACACCATACACAATTTACACTAATAAAGCGTTTGTAAACGATTATGCTATCTCCCCTCAAAGAGAGTGTATAAGAAAGTAGGGCATGAACTCACCTGCTGCGCAACAAACAATAACAGAGAGCTAACGATGCATGGAAGACAACCCTTCAAAGGTTACCTAGAACACGCAAGTACATAAGTACGTGTACACAGAAAACTTAACAACCCTAAGTGCTCAATAACCACATTGACCCAAGGTTTTGGAAAACAAGACTTGTTAGACCTAGTTGACCCGTTTGACCCGTTGGTGACATGTCAGGTTAAGTTCTTGTTTGATCAAGTATAGCAATTCATTATACATGATTATCACACAAGTTATTCCCGTATGCCACATTACAAACCCTTAAGTGCTATAAAGCTCATCATACACCATGGTTTATCAAACAACACATATAAATCCTAAAAAGTCCATAATTACAATTTTAACTAACACATCATGCATCATCATGATTGTATCTTAATTCCAACATAGTTCCATAATCACCTAACACCATCCATTATCATGTATATTCCTTAAAGACCTAAATTTCCCAAATTGTGCTTCAAGCACTCATACAACCCAAACTACATAATCTACCACCTTAGACATTATCAACAAGCATTCTAACATGATCCTAACATTGAAAACATGCTCAATTAACAATATCCAATGATCTACATAAATAAAGTTTCCCTTTCGGGAAAGTAACACCCAAAATCACTCTAACATCCAATTCATTTGTAAATTCACCAACTTTACGCCTAATCAAGTCCATAATAACCATCTAGTCATTACTAATATCATCAATTCATCATAATTCATCAATCTCATTCATAAAAGTTACTATTAATAGTAAGGTATGAACAACCACTCAATTTCATGAGTTTCTTTCACAATCCATGTAAAATAACATCAATACAATACAACTAACATCATACAATCATCAAACAAGATCAATTTCAACATTTATTACAATTTTCAGCCTAGGGTTCTATCAGGAATCAAAAACCATGAAAAATCAATCAAAATCTAACCTTTAATCACATAGGAATCAAGAATTGGACTTGCTAACGCCTTGCAATGCTTGAAACTAAAGCCAAAATCAATGCTTGTGCTTGTTCTTGGTCAAATTCACAAGGGAGAGGGGATGGGGGAAAGGATTACGGTCGAATGGTGGTTTGGGGGCTATGGTTAGGTTTTACCAAAATTAAGTTTTGTTGTTTTACACTTAACCCCTCTTTGATCACTTTTTGTAAAATTAAATCTTTTAACACCTTTTTAAATGGTTTAAACCTCCAAACACATATATTATTATTCAACAATAATAATTATATATTTCAACTAATAACAAAACACATAAATCAAATAGATATTACACGTTGTCACGTTATCAAGTAAAATTCACAATAATATTTAAAATTTATAAATCACATAACCACAAATTAATAATCAAATTATTAATTAGTTATTATCTAGTAACCATTGTTAATTATTATTAAGTCACAAATGTTCAACGACAACTAGTGTGTGCTCACGACACGTGTATGCAAGACCTAACGGAACTAATGGAGTTTGTTAACGGAAAATTACCGGATGTCACATTATCCCCATGTTGAAAGAATTTTCATCCCAAAAATTGCGTTACATGGTTGTGTTACATCACTGGTCTACTACATTTTTATATAGAAATTGGGTGAGTGTCGGGTGGGTTGTCACAATAAGCATATAAATTGAAGTCGGAAGTCTTAGGATACCAAAGGCCGAGTGTTGGCTGACCCTTGAGATATTTAAAAATCCGCTTGACAGCTTTCATGTGAGATTCCTTGTGATTACTTTGATATCGTATACACTAACAGACAAGAAACATGATGTCTGGTCTACTAGCAATGAGATACATTAAAGATCCAATCATTGATCGATACAAATGTTGATCAACATCTTCACCCATGAGTTAAAGTAGGATGAGAAGTCATTAGAGTGGGAGTAATCTTGGAGTCTTGAAATTTATATTTGTCCAAGATATTATGAACATATTTTTCTTGATGTATCTGTATACCCTATTAATCTTGTTTAACTTGAATACCCAAGAAAAATGATATTTCCTTAAGAGAGCTCATCTCAAATTTTTTCTTCATCCCACTTCAAATTCCTTGCACAAATCATCATTGGTAGATCCAAAGATAATGTTATCGACATATACATGAACAAGAATAAGATCATCACTAGTCTTCCGTAAGAATAAAATTTGTTTAATAGCACCCCGTGTATAACCATTTGCAAGCAAATGTTCAATAAAGGTGGCATACCCAACACGAGGTGCTTGATGTAAGCCATAGAATGCTTTGTCTAATTTATAAACATAGTCAGGATGAGCTGGATCTTCAAAACCAGGGGGTTGACACATATAGGTTTCTTCATTCATCTTGACGTATAAGAATGCAGTTTTGACATCCATTTAATATACAGTGAAGTTCTTGTGTGAAGCATAAGCCAGACAAATACATATAGCTTTTAGTCTTGCGACTGGAGCATATACTTCATCATAATCAAGTCCTTCAACCTGATAGAATCCTTAAACAACAAGTCTAGCCTTGTTGCAAACAATTACATCTTTCTCATCCGTTTTGTTTTTTAATATCCATTTTGTACCAATCGGCAACTTACCCTTTGAAAGTTCACACAGATGCCACACATTTAGCTTCTTGAATTGTATCAGCTCATCTTGTAACACCTCAACCCAACTATTTTCCTTTAATGTCATCTCAATGTTCTTTGGCACAATTTAAGAAATGAAGCATGAATACAAGCATGCATTTATAGCACCAGATTGACTTCGAGTTTGGACACCTTGTGATAACAAACCAATGATTACTTCAGTTTGATGGTCCTTATGAATTTTCAACTGAGAAGTTGTATCTTCAGAAATAACTTCGTCTAAATTAGACATATGACCCACTGGTTCTTCAACATTGTTTCCTCCTTCAGGTTGGTACACTATATCTTTCTCTTGAAGAATATCATTATCAACAGATAAATCTTCAAATGCAACTTGAATAGTATCAATTGGATCATCATTAGTAGAAGAAGAACTCTGGTGGATCTTGTTCATCAATTGGATCAAAATAAGGAATTGTAGATTCAGAAACAGATTGTAGAACAGTTGAAACATTTGAAGAATAGGGTATTTCTGAAGATCTTCCTGTAGCTAAAGATGACATAGATCTAATATCATCAGAAAAAATATCTTGAATTAATGAAGACAAAGGTGGATTAGCTGTAGAAACAACATAAGATCGATTAAAAGTTTCAAATAATGAAGCATAATCATATATCCATGAAAGGGCAGAACCTGCATCTGTTTTGTTAGATTCATGCCAATCTATATCAAATGACGCGATTATTTGTTTAGGCCTTTTATTATAAAGCCGGTATGCAACTTTGTTTCCTGAATATCCAACAAAATAACTTTCATCAGTTTTTTATCAAAATGTTAAAATATTTTACTTTGGGTTTATGTTTGAAAAAGATTTCATCAGGAGTCATATTTTGTTATTTGTTGATTAACACATGATTCTGAACATAACATGTAGTGTTAATAGCTTCAGCGCAAAAGAATGATGGTAATTTGGCTGCTGATAACATTGTGCTGGCAGCTTCAATTAAAGTTTTGTTTTGTATTTCAGCAACTCCATTTTGTTGTGGAGTTCCCGTATAGCTGAATTGTCTAGCTATCCCCTTAGAATCACAAAATTCATTCAGAGTATGATTGCAAAAAAAATTTCCATTATCACTTCGAACACACTTGATGGTTTTGTCTATCTGATTCTCCACTAGGGTCATGAACTTTATCAATAAGTAAGGAGTCTCATATTTGGTTGCTAAAAAAAGACCCATGTAAATATGGAGAAATTATCAGTAATAACCAGGCAGTATGCACCACGTCCTAAACTCAAAACACTAACTGGACCAAATAAATCCATATTTAACAATTGAAGGATAGATTCAATTTTGGTATGAACAACTAGTTTATGAGGAAGTTTGTGTTGTTTGCCTTTTAAACATGACAGACAATTTTTCAGTAAGTTGAAATTCTTTCAATGGTAGACCTACAACATGATTTCCTCTAACTAACTTGTTCATGTTTTTGATGTTTACATGGCTAAGACTACGATGCCATAACATTGAATCACTTTTTGAGGCTTTAGATAACAAACAAGATGTAGTTACAAATGAATGTGAACCATTCATGTCAAGTAAGTATGTGTCTTTGTCTCTCGGTGTTCTCAACAAAATCCATTCATCAAGAATTACAAATCCAGGTTTTAGAATGAGACATTCTTTATCAGTGGAATGTGTTGAATACCTTTTGTCACAAATTTAAGAGACGCTGAGTAAATTATGTTTAAGTTTCTCAACAAAATTGACATCTTCAAAACTTATCACACCATTAGACATTGTACCTTTCTTGGTAATTTTACCACCTTTATCACCTGCTAATATAACATATTCTCCATTGTAAGGTTATATGGTTTTAACAGAGATATATTACAGGTCATGTGCCTTGAACAACCACTGTCAACATGTGAAACACTATTGATAACTTGCCTTCGTTGTTCCTGCACATATGAATGATTTATTCATGTTTAAGAACCCAAGCCATGTTGACTTGAGAATATTGTTTTCATCCAAATATGATACAAACATTAATATCATATCTCTTTATCATTGAAAATAGAATCTTTAACAATATCAGGCTCAAATTGTTTTCTTTTATATTCCACCTTTGAATTTTTGATTAAATATGTAACCATTTTCCTTAAAGTGGTCTGAATTAGAGTAGAATTGCCATCATCAACATGTAAAGATTTCTTGTTTGAAATTTCTTTATTAAAATCTATTTTGATTTGACCATTTCTTTTATAAACAAAAGAATTTGACTGATTTGTGTTCCATTTGAATTTGATATTTAAAAAGAATTATTTTCTATTGTTTGAAATTGAGTTGTGAAATCTTTGTTTACTTGATAGTGGATGTTGATGATGGCAATTTCTAGCCTTATAATTTGGCTTGCCACATACATAACAACACATTCTATGACATGTATTTGATTCTCATGTATTTCGCACAAACTGTTTATGATAACTTCCATAGTCATCATAGAATCTGGTTTTAGTATTTTATTGGCCTTATGATTCTTTAACAGTCTCTCCTTTCTCTCTTTCATTAAGAATTGTTCTAGATGATTTCGGAAGAATTAAGGTATCTTTCCTAACTTTTTGATTCATATCTGAAGCCGATGATGCATGAACTATTGGTTTAACCTTTTGAGTCAAAGGTACTTGAATAGGACCCGTGTCTTTGATACCTGATTTACAAATATCTTGTTTCACAGAGTTAGTCGTAATAGGAGACTCATTTCTAAATAAACTGGCATTAGTTTCTTTAAAAATATGATCTTCCTTATCAATGTTTCCTTTTGAAACAAATCTGTTCTTGAATCAGTTTTCAAGCCAGATATTGATCTTGTGACTCGTTTTCTTTCATTTTCCTTAAAATCTATCTTTGATTTCAGTTTCTTTTGTTTGTTAGATATTTTAAAGCAAACATTTGTAGAAATAAAAACATCTAAAAGTTCATTGATAAAAGATGATGAGTTACATGAAGATTTTTCATTACAACTTTTATTTTCCTTAAAATCGATTTCATCATCACTTTTCTAATCTTCAACCAACCCTTTTTTCTTCACACTTTCTGCAAAAGAATTGTCATTATTAATAATAATTTTAGTTTTTATGACTGGGTCAACAGTCAGTGAAACATTTACTGGAGGTATTAAGCCTGACTTTGGTTGAAAACCTAATCCATAGGTCTCTTCATCTAAAGTAGTAGTTGATGAAGGTAAACATGTATAATCATGATTAGTTAGTGGTGCTATGTTAGAATATCCAACTCCACTTTTGCCACCATTAATTTTCTAAGTCATTTGAGACTTGATTATACCTTCAACCATATTTGAGGACAGCTCAAATTTTTCAGTAGTCAATTTTGCAGATAACAGTTCACTGTTAAGATTATTAATTTCAAAAGATAGTTCATTACTTCGTGTGGTCAAATCCTTTTTGTTACAATCTTTATCATGAAGATTCAATTTTGATAGATAAATCGATTTGTTTAATCCTTCTATCTTTTCTTTAAAAAAATTCTCATCATCTTTATATTTACGAGCTTGATATTGAAGTTTTTCTACTTCTAAAATCAAGCGTTCGTTGTGAACTCTGTATCTTTGAACTTTTTCTATACATGTATTTGAACAAAGATTAATACGTACCTCTTCAATCTCTCCTTGTTTGTTCTTCTCTTCACGTATGACATTTACCATGAAGGCTTTCAGTTCCATCTTTTCTTCTGCTTTGTATGTCGGAGTGATCTCAACAGCATTGACATTTTCATCACAAGCAGGTGCTCGAGTTTCCTCGATAGCATTCACAGTCTTTTTATCTTTAGCTGGAGTAAACTCAACAACCTTTTCTTCAACTTCTTCCTTTCTCTCTACAATCACTTTTAATTCAGTTGGAGTAATGTCAACAGCCTTTTCATTAAGCACCCCTTTAACATTCTCACATACTTCTTTAGCAAAGATTCCATTTATCAAATCATCAGACATAAACTCAGCAAGTATGTTCTAATCAACATTTTCTTCAGCGGTTTGAATTTTAGCTAACAAAGCAGTAGACAATTTAATGTCCAAAATCTCCATGTGGTCTGACCAATTGTATTCTTCATTTGTTTAAGAACAAGGGCTTTGTTGTTGGATGGGCTTGCTTTATCTCCCTTCGATTCTACCACCACAGTTACTATTTTTTTCTATTTTTAGTTTGATTTGACCTTCTTTCAATACATTCTCTAGCAAAATGGCCAGGTTTGTCACAAATATAACATCTCAAGCTTGTTTTATCAAAACCAATATTGCTATAGTTATTCAAACCAAACATCTTTCTTCCCGTTCTTCTTGCAAATTTTTTCGCCCGATACACCACCATAGCCATCTGATACTTGATATCATTTTCTTCAACATCATTAGGATTAATTTGTTGTAAATTATCAACTAAGTTGTTGGGTGCATAAAGTCTTCCGGCTATGAAATCTTCATAGCTGTTCATGAAAGTGGTGAATAGAGCCAAATGCCCTTTCTCTATTTGAATGGTTTGCTTGGTTGGATGGGAATTTACAACAAATGCTTGTTGTGTGGGTTAAAATGATTGACTGTATGGATAAATCTGAGGTTATGATTGAGATTGTACTGGATTGTAATGGTTTTGAGGAGAGGCTTGAAACTATGGCATCGATGGATCCTTGACATTTGGGTTAATAGAATTAGCTGCTTGCCGTTGACATAACTGGGCATAGCTAACATAATAATTGGGATTACTAGCCATTTTTGCATGTAATGCTAATGCTTCAGCTCCTATTATGTTAATGTAATTGATGAAATCAGCAAAGGCTAATTATGAACTTTAAGAACAATAAGAGCATAATCAGGTTGATTCCCCTAAGGATCTTTTAAAATCTCTCAATAAATATAACAACAGATTGTTATATTATATTCAACAAATAATAATCATGGGGCAGAAACCTATGATTAATGCTATGATATCATTATGTGTGTAATTGCTAGTGATTGAAGTGCTTTGAATGATAATTAACTGCGTGATTGTATTGATTGTTCAAAAACTTACAAAGGATTAGGGTATTATGCTATTTATAGCCTATACAAAAGTTATATACAATTACTAAAATACCCTTATGTAAAACAAAATTACATAAATAATCCTAAGTCTATAAGTTGTCCGTTGTGGATGATGGACTGTCCGCTGTGGTTGTTAAGTCTTCTGTTGTGGATGTTGAATAAGTTGTCTGTTGTGTCTTGGATGCTGTCTGCTATGAACATTTGTTGTGTGACTGCTTTGTATGTTGTCCGCTGTGGAGTGTTCATCCGGTGTGGATTGAATATCCGTTGTGGACTGTTCATCAGCTGTGGACATTGGTCATCCGCTGTGTGAGTTGGTCATCCGTTATAGACACTTGGAAGTTGTTCTTCATCCGCTACATGGACTTGGTCATCCGCTATGGGCAATTCTTCATCTGCTGCCAACACTTGTCAAAATTTCTTTTATCTACAAACCTGAAAAAGAAATTTAACTAATAATTAGTGTATGTTATAAATGTTAATGATACTAATGTGTTAGTT
The DNA here is from genome assembly GCA_025506505.1 of Flaveria sonorensis. NCBI lineage: Eukaryota > Viridiplantae > Streptophyta > Magnoliopsida > Asterales > Asteraceae > Flaveria > Flaveria sonorensis. Next base: position 41,053,681 of record CM046427.1, on the reverse strand, counting down.
AATGATTGTTTGAATGTTAGAACACATTATGTTTGATTATGGCAAGCATTATGCTTTAAAGCATTATCCTATTAATGCACTTGTTGAGTCCAACAATACGCACTCTAAGGATGATGTTGCCATAACTTTAATGTTTGGTTGTAAATGTTTTGTTTGTTAGGAATAATGTGTGTGTGCTTGTGTTTGATATGAATGATTGTAATGATTTTGTGATTGACTTAAAATTTTTGATTGCATGTTTGTATGTTATGCATGATTGACTAATTGATTGTATGTTCTGATTACATGTTTGATTACTTGGTTACATGTATGATTGTATGATTACATGTATGTTTGTATGATTATATGTATGTTTGATTGATTTCATGTCTGATTGAATGGTTACTTGTTTTTTTTGATTTAATGATTCAGTGTTATGCATGTTTGCATGATTGAATGATAGTATGTTTTCTGATTACACATGTGTAAACAAATTGTATTGTATGTGTTGATTTGTATAAGTTTGCTTGTATGATGAATTACTTGTATGACTGATATTGTGTATGTTTATATGAATGATAACCATGTATGATTTTTTTTTCCTGTTTGATTTGTTAGAAAGGTTAGATATGTAGTTTTGCTTGTTTTTGTCTGTTTGATTGTTAGTGAACCTTTAGGAATGAGAAGGACTAGCTTTTTCTACATTCTTCTGCACTTTTGATATGGCCTTAAAGGCTTCTTTAACATCTTTCTCAATTTCATGATCCTTTTCAACTTCTTTCATTTGATCAGATAGTGGTGTGATCCTCAGTGCATTTCTACAGTTTACAATGTGCTCAACAAAATAGTTAACAACACTTTTTTGATTATCATATTTGCTTTCAACTGTTAGATGAACCAGCTGTTCAAGATTACATTTGTCTAGGCTTTGCACATCAATGTTGCTAACCAGTGTGGTTACAACATGTTTGCCCTTCAGGATCTCAAGGTTGTTGTTGTCTGATATCCTCATGCCAGTTATGCCTTCAATATGTGTTAGGGGTTGCTGATTTTTTTCTAGTCTTTGTTTGAGTGCAGCATTCACATACATAGTCCCTAAAATTCTTAGCATGTGTATGAAATAATAGCAATCTCCCTTGCATAGTACATCTTCTATTGCAGGCAATGTCTTGGTTTTCAAAAATGATACATAGGATGGATGAAGGAGTTTGATTTCCACATGATCAAACAACCTTATGTCTGATGCTTCTTTACCTTCTAGCTTTCTCTCCAATACCAATTTAAAATGTGTTTCATCATAGTTCCACTTGGTAATTGGATGATTATACTGGTTACCATCAATCTTCTTCATGATTAACTTTAAATTTGATTGTCTCAATTGATATCCAACTCTTTCCAACAATTCACTATCAACATGAGATGATGATTGTTCTTCAATTTGTTTCTTTTGTTTGCTTGCTGACTGTTGCTCTCTTCTTAACTTGGCCAAATAAAGCTTATATTCTCTGTCTGCTTTTGCATTCATCACATGATGATGTCTATTCATATAAGATTTTAAGATATGATACAAATATGCTCCCTTAGGATTGTTTGTGTGATTGACCATCCTTAATTGCATCAGGTCCAAACTATATTCATAGCTTAATGATCCCAGTTGAGATATGTATGATAAGTATTGGACAACTCTGAATACTCTCTTTATAAATATAGCATCCCAGATTTCATCATACTTACATGATATAATCTTTCTCTCATCAACAGATGCTGTTAGAGTGATTTTGTCATACAACTTTACCAAGTTGGTGTTTGCATTGATCATCTCTCTCACCTTATTTCCTTCTGGCCATAGCCTGTGAGGCATGAATTGCCTAGGCTCTTTTATAGGAGAAGCTCAGGTGGATCTTAATGATAGGTTGATAGAGATGATGCTAGATATGGTCTAGAGATCTGTGGCTTTAGAGCATTGGCCAACATGTTCTTGTAGATCTCTCTAGCCATGTCTTTCATCTGTGATAAAAATCTGCCAACATATGACCTGTATGGTATTCTTGTGTGACTCGACCAGCTTTTCACCTGGGAGTAGCTCATTTTGTCTATTTAAGGATCTTTGGTCAGATTCTTCTGAAACTCTTGTTGATCTTTAATTTCCTTATATCTTTTGTATGTTTGCTAGTGTTCATTTTTCATGACTTCTTGAAAGTCTTTGAGCAATTCTTTAACCTCTGAGAGGTTAAGATGTATGAATGATTCATAAGGAAATTCTCTAGCAGTTAACTCAATTCCCATTAAAGTTTCTAGATCATCTGGGAAGATTTCATGTATGTTTTGCATAACATCTTCATCTCTATCTTTATCTTCATCATTAGAATCACTCAAGATGATTATAGGCTGTTGATCATGATTTTGATCAATTTCACCTTCTTCTAGGGTAGCAGCCTTAGATGTTATCTATTTGGGTTCATCATCCACTAGTTCAGCTTTGACTTTCAACAGCTTTAGTGGTGGTGATTTAGGTTCTTCTTATTCTTGAACTTGTTTTCCCTTCTTCAAAGAAGCTAGGTACAACCTCTATCTCTTTCTTTCATACGTTTTTAAGGAAGGTTGTGATGATGATGAGGTTTGATCTTTGGATGATATAGGTTGTGCTTTCATAGATTCAGCAAATTACTTGATTAGCTCCTTTTGTTTTTCAGATAGTGGATCTACAGGCATAATACTTGTTTTAGTGGTTTGAGTTTCTGTAGTGTGGAAATGTTGTTTGAGAATGGGTGAATAGTGTATGTTTTCAAAAGGGTTTTCCTCATCAAATAGTTGATCCATAGAGTATGACTCTTCAGGAATAATGAGTGTTAATTTTGTCTGTTGTTCCTGAGAGCTTGTTTCTTCTGCTTGAGTCATAATCTATTCTTCAAAGTCATCACTCAGGTCAAGTTCTTGACCTTTCGAATGTTCTTCTTCATTCAGTTGAGTGTTTGAGTATTCTAGCTCTCTGTTCAGCATTCTTATCTCTTCTTCTTGAGCATAGATCTTCTTCTTCAATTCATCTATTTTAGAATCTTTGGCATCTATCTGCTCAGTTAGATAGGCATCATCTAATCTGGTGTTGTTTAAATCTTGATCTTTTGCCTTGATTTCTTCCTTTGATTGTTTTAGTTGTTGTTCCAGGAATTGAACAATCAACTTTTGAGCCTTTTGATCTGCAGAGAGCTTCTCTATCTCATCATCTTTGTTTTTGAGCTTTTCCTTCAACTTCTTAGCTCTATTGTTTGACTTCTCAATCTGCTTATTATACTCAGTGAGTAAAAACACTTTAGAGTATTCAATCTCTTCTTCTATGGGTATCTCACTACCCTGTTCTTCACCTTCAACAGGTTCAATGGTGCTTTGCTATTCTAGATCATGTTCTTGAGCTGATGAGGTGCCAACTTCTTCTTGTTGACTTGTGTGTTCTTCCAAAGATACATCAATGTCTTTCAAAATAAAAGACAGAGTTTGCTAGTCAGATAAGTTTGGGCTTTGAGGTGGAGAAGGCATGTAATGCTCAAACTGAGATTGTTCTTGTTCTTATGCTTCTTCTTCAGTATGTTCTTGTTCTTGTTGAATAAGTCTTTCTGGTTCAGGCTCAGAAGCAGCTTGCTCTTCTTGAATGATTGGGGCTGGTTGGATCATTGGTTGTTGATGAATACCATTTTAGAACATCATGTGAGGCTCACCTTGTCCTGGAATCCTCATGAAAATATCTGGTACAGGGAGGTTATGATCAATCATGTGAGCAGGAACAGGCACTTTAGCTCTATGATATAGACTTGACTTGATCCTTGTGAACACATGTTCATTAAAGTGAACAGGCTGAAAAATGGCACCTTCTCTTGGGATGTCTGGTAGGTGATTATCAATAATCATATGAAGGAATCTTGGAAACATCTGAAACTTGTTCTCACCTCAGTAAAGTTCTAGACCATCCCATTTAACACTTGTGCAGCAAACTCCTTGCAATGATGCTTGCAATGGCAGAAGAGCTCCTCAGAGAAGTGGCATCCCAGCTAGTCTTTCTGTTTGTCATAGTCTTTTGGTATGTGTGCATGAGGAAATTAAATTTGGGCACTCATATATGATTTCTTAATTTGTTTCCTGCCTATGGTACCAGTGTAGCCTGTTTCCCTAAAAACATGTAACACATAGTTTTCATCAAATTCTACTAGTCCTTCAGCATCTTCATTTCCAAGCTGTAATACTCTCCTCATACTTCTTCAGAGATAGTAATCTGATGATGATGAATTGTGGAGACTACTACTTTCTCATCATTCATTTGTTCTGGATGAGCATGAGTCCAAAATTGGACTATGTGATCCTCATAAATCTCAGGCCTGGCTGTCATAGCATGAACCAGCCTGGTTTGTCTTATAGCTATCTCTATAGTTCTCAGCCTTAGGTGAATATGGGTTGAGAAAGGCACAGAGATTATGATCTCTGACAAATACTAGATTTGCCATATCTGCAATGAATAAGAGAAATATGTTAGTAACTTGTGTGATTTTGATGTATGTTGTTTAAGATGATGAAATGTTGATCAAGTGTTCATCAAGTTGATATGTTTTCTATGGAATGGTGTTATATGTATGTTTAACACTTGTGACTTGTTTAAAGTGTATGTGTGATTGGTTTTAATAACTAATTTAGTTTGACTTAACAAAAGTCAACTGTTTGGTCAATTTTGATCATGAAAATCTTGTTTGATTTAATTTGTTTTGATCCAAATTGTTTTGCATTATATTTGTTTTATCACAAAGGGTTGTTTGTGTCATATTGTACACTGATTTCATTTCATAACAACTCAACTTGAGCATTTTAGTTTGACTGTTGAAGTTAAAACATTCATTGAATGCACATTGAATGAATATTCATTTAATGTTGGTGACTTCAATGCATGCCAAAATAACTGATTTTACATGTTTGTAACAAACTTTTGAACATGTTTACCAAGTTATAACATATTTCAAGTTAGTTTAAACATTTTCAAAGATCAAACATCAGTTTTTGTATGCTTTTGGCAAGAACATCATAACTGTTCATGATCCCGATGAACACTTAATCAAATTACATCAAAACAACAGTCCTAATACATTCGACTAAGGTCATCTAACACATATTTAGTGTTTGGTTTGTTTTTAAAACATCAAAAGATTCATGTTTTGATTTCGGTTCAAAGTTCGACTTGGTCGAACAATGTTCGAATCAAAACCAATGAACAAGATGTTTTAATGATTGTTTGATGATTAGATTCTTGATGTTATGCCTATAAGGGTTTAGCAGATTTTTGAATGTTTTAAAATTTTAAATTTCTCTCTCTCACTCGTGATTAATGAAAAATCACAAGTGTAGGACTATATATACAACGAACAAAATGAACGTCCGCTGTGTTTACAGTTTGTATGTCCGCTGTGTAAACAGTTTAAACTTAAAAGTTAATTTTAAGTTGTACGCTCTGAGTTACACATGTGCTATGTGTACAGTGTATCCGCTCTATAGTTTAAACTTATACGCTCTGAACCCTTGGATGTTGTACTGTGTTCACAGCGGATGGTCATTTGATCATGCGTAGTGCACACTTGAATAAATTTGAAAATTACAACTTATGACTAAAAAGTCATACGGTGTGGTTGACCATTGTTTTCAAAGTGGATGAACAATGATTCATGCGCTGTGGAAGCTTGTTTGTTTGTTTGTTTAAACACAATGGATAAGCATTTGTACATACGCTGTGAACCCTTTGAAAAATTGTTTTGTTGTTCACAGCGGATGAACATGTCTCATGCGCTGTGGAACCTTGTTTGTTTGTTTGTTTAAACACAATGGATAAGCATTTGTACATACGCTGTGAACCCTTTGAAAAATTGTTTTGTTGTTCACAGCGGATGAACATGTCTCATGCGCTATGGACACTTTGGAATGATTTCAATACTTTCACAACAGATGACTTATTGTCATGCGCTGTTTACCCCTTTTGTATGATGTATGAATGTTTTACAGCATATGATTACCTGTGTGCATACGCTGTATACACTTGCCCTGCTTCAACAACCGATGACTAGTGTTAGTCATACGCTGTAGAGTGTTACTGTATTCACAACGAATGTTTTTGAAACATCATCTGCTATAAATACTTAGGGTGTTTTGAGTGTTACTGAGTTTCTCTAGCTACAGCGGATGTATGTTTTTGTGTCCGCTGTGACAACAGTTGTCAAAATTTAAATTTTTATTTGTTTTGAAATAATTTCTTCCGAAGCATATGTTTGATAAAAATTTCTTCTGAAGCATATTTTAATAGAATTTTGAATGTTTGTTAAGATTTTGAAACATGATCAATATATGGATGTTAAAGAATCACTCACGTGCAATTTTGTGCAATTTTGTGCATATGTATATGTGTCAAATTGCTGTGTTTGTGTACTGGCTTGACTTGGCTTTATTTAAAACTCAAAATTTAATATTTCAAATTTACAAATGTATGATTAGGCATAATTCTGCTACCTTTGATATTTCCTTGTTCCTTTTCTCCACCTAAGTTTTTGCATATTTATAAAAACCTTTTATAAAATGACAAAAATTTGAATGTGTTTGAATGGAAATTATCAATGTCCAATCTGATTGCTTGCATGATAAAATTTTAGCAAGATAGCACTTTATCTAACTAATAAATGAATGGTTTTTATGTTTGGACAGTAATCATTTGTACATAACATGAGATCATACTAGTCTTAAATTCTCACTGAGTTGTTTGAATGTTTTTTGAGAATAGACATAGACTAACACAATGTTGATTGCAGATATTGGGATCCATTTAAACTCATGCATGGTATTAGTGATTGATTTAAACAATGAGTGATTATCATGTTTTGAGTTGATTAATGTGAATTGTATGTACCCCACAACTGATTGTATGTTAAGATCAGTCCTCCTCAAGATATGCTTGAAAGTACTTTCAATACTTATGACCTAGCTACTTAGGAGTATAAATGCTAAATTTGATCCATGTTATTTGATCCACATTAGGATTCTTTCTCACTTCACTATGGAAGGTGATCCTCTTTGGGATTCTTTTGATTCATTCACAAGGAATGTAGTCTAGAAGACTTTATTGATTGTTCATCCAAGATGGATGTGTTCCTTATTGGGAATCTATATGGATCATGGTTTAGGTCATTAAGGTCTGTTCTTAGCAGAACAAAGAATACCTTGGTGTACTCCAGGTCTATGAAAATCATAACAGAGGAGACACTTGTATCATTGAGCAATTTATAAACTGTTTCACTTGGTGTATTGCAGTTACTTTACAAGCAACCTATATTGGATAGACTAATACTCACCATAAACCAAGATGTGTGTTGATGACCACATAATCATGAGAATTTAATTCTTCACTGTTGTATATGATGTTAGATGTCCCATGCTGAGCCTATCCACATATCAAACAAAGTACTATCAGACTTTATTAGGGGAAAATGACTCAAGTGAAGAAATAAGCTAGTGTACTATCATTTCTCATGAATGGTATGTGTGATTCAAAGTGTTTGGTTATTAGAAAACATTAATGTTTGTTTGATATCTTGATTTTGAAATATGCTTGTTTGATGTTTAACTTTGACTTTAACAAAATCAAGCTTGTTTGAAATTAATGTTTTAAAAAACATTACTTGTTGATTTATAGTTGATCATACCAAGTGACTAAACCAAAAATTCAAATCTTGCTGAATCAAATGGTTTGGTACATAGGCCAGCCAATTGATTGTCTATATGGACTTTGATCAACTTTATCAGACCCTTTTCTGAGCAATCTCTCAGAAAGTGATATCTGGTATCTATGTGTTTTGTTTTTGAATGTTGAACTGGATTTTCAGTGATAAACATGGCAGCAAAAATTGTCAATGGGTATGGGTGTTTTAAGAAAATTATAGCCATAATTAAGCATTTGGTTTTGAATCCAAAACACTTGAGAACAGCATGCAGAAGCAGCTATGTATTCTGCTTCAGCTGTTGACATAGAGACATTTGTTTGTTTCTTGCACTGCCAGGAGATCAATCTTGATCCAAGAAACTGACAACCTCCAGTAGTGGATTTTCTGTTGCTATTGCATCCACCATAATCACTTTCTGTGTATGCATATAAAGAGAAATCTCCATCTTTTGAGTATCTAAAGTGTTGGTTTGCCTTTTAAGTATCTAAACATTCTCTTTACAACATTTATGTGTGATTCTTTTGGATTTGCTTGGTATCTGGCACATATGAAAACTACATACATGATGTCTAGTCTGCTTGCTGTTAGATACATCAGAGAGCCTACCATTGATCTGTAGAGCTTCTGATCAACTGATGTTCCTCCTGGATCGGGTCCAAATTTCAATCCAGTTACAAATGGTGTTTTTCTGAATGTGAAATCAAACATGTGGTATTTCTTTAATATCTGATTCACATACTTGCTCTAATTGATAAAAATTTCTTCAACAGATTATTGAACTTGAAGACCAATGGAGAAGGTAAGTTCTCCCATTGAACTCATTTGGAATTTTGATTGCATAAGAGTTTCATACTCTCTACAAAGTTGGATGCTGGTGGAGCCAAAAATTATGTCGTCCACATAGACTTGAACCACTAACAAGTCTTGTTCTTTTCATTTTAAGAACAATGTCTAATCTATTTTCCCTTGGGTGTACCTATTCTGCAGTAGAAACTTAGATAAAGTTTCATACCACTTCCTGGGTGCTTGATGAAGACCGCACAGAGCTTTATCTAACTCGTAGACTCTGTGAGGGAATTCTGGGTTGATAGGTTCAAATGGATCGATCTGTGATGATATCGTAATGTAATGATCAATTCAAACACTAAGTAAACAAACACAATCAATTACTTCTAAAATTCATAGATCTGGGTTGACAGGTTCAAATGGATCGATCTGTGATGATATCGTAATGCAATGATCAATTCAAACACTAAGTAAACAAACACAAGCAATTACTTCTAAAATTCATAGATTTCATTGATAGCAAATGCTTAGGATACAAAGTGTAAGGGTGAGTTACTATAATTCAGTCTGTTCTAACTATTTCATTGTCTATAGTTTGGTTTTTATGGTTGATCTTTGGTATCCTACACAATACATAAACTATCCTATTTATACTATCAAAGAAAAACAAGGAACATATATTTACAAAATAAGTCCCTATACTATGCCAAAACATAAAAGACAGAAGTTAATCTTTTAAGATCTCTAACAATACTCCCCCTAAGATTTATATTGTCTTCAGTCCAACATGAACTCTTCTGGCTCATCTTTGATCTTGAACACGGGCTTCTATTTATAGAGTTCCAACTCTTGCAAAGCCTTCTTGATCACAGACTTGAACTTCTTTCAAAGATTCTATGATCTGCTTAGCGTTCATGTTCTTAGAAAGGACTGTAGCATATTTTGTTGAGCTTTCACCTTCATCTAACACATGAATAGGTGAATCGGCAACAGCTTTGATAACCTCGAGTGAAGACTCCTTGGCAATCACATTCTCTTGTACCTATATATCACATCGATTAACAGGTAACAATCAAATGTTTGAGCAAATGAATGTATCGGGTGAGAGAATAAGTGAATCAGAGTGTTTGAGTTTGTGAATAAGTGAATGAAACTACATTTGTTGAATATATATAAGTTTAAAAATTCTTAGGCGCATGAGCACTATGAAGGCACATGAGTCCAAGTTTCAAACTAAATCTTCAGACGCATGAGCACTGTGAAGGCACATGAGGCTAAGTTTCACACTAAATCTTCAGACGCATGAGCACTGTTCAGGCGCTTGGGCACTGTTCAGGCGTATGAGCATTTAGAGTAAACATCACCTTCAAACGTCTAACCATATTTGGAAATTCTGAAACTGTTCAGGAGCATGAGCATAAGTTGATACGCCCAACACTTGACCATTTTCAGCAACATGACAACTGTTTAGGCGCATATACTTGAACAAAACACTTAACACTTGTACAAATTTCTGAAATTTATCATACTCCTGATTTAGACTTCTGAGCACTATTCAGGTGCATGAGAAATCTTCCATGAGTCTGACACTTAGAATTCTCACAATATCCATCTAAACACTTTTTATGCACATTAGCACTGTTCATGCAAATTGTCTCAACACTTAGTCAAATTTTGATTATCACCCAAAATATACATTAATTACCCTCAAATTTTAACAATATCAATTTTTTTTTGATTAAAATCACCACAAATCATTTAAAACTCATATTTTTATTTTTAAACATGAATTTTCAATTCAAACACCATCAAGCACATTTTGAAAAACACATTGAATCAAAATTTTAATTTTTCACACAATTTCCCTTCATTTTAGTCTTTATTTTAAAAATTTTACAACACAAATAGTCGTGTTTTGTTTGCAAGAAAGCTTTTATACTTATTTTGAATTCTTTTCAAGTTCATTTTTACATCATATCAAACACACACATGCTTGAATTTTAGCTTCATTCTTTCCATCCAAAGCACTTAACTTTTTTTTTATTTCTTTTTCACATTTTGATATTTTTAATTGATTTTCTCTTTTACATTTTTACTCCCCCTAAAATTTTAAGTTCACAACTTAGAAGTTTCTTTTATATTGCAAGTAGAGCAAACTAATCATAATCAATATGCCTGCACACAGAAAATCATGCAAAAATCAAAATTAAAGCAGAAGAAAAATCTGCTATACACAATTGAATCACATGCATGTAGTGAGATCATATCAGTTAAGATCATCACATTAAAATAAAATAAAATGGTGGATAGTCATAGACAGTGATTAGATCATGATCAAGTGTGTTCCAGGTCAGCGTTCCTACAGTAGAGGAGACATGAGATCTAAGCATGGAAAATGAGTGCTTTTGGCAAGATAATCAGCACACTTACTTTTTCAATTCTTGGATTGATTAAGGTACAATTAGATATGACATTATGTAAGTCACACTTAGACTTAGAGAGTCACATCAAGATATGCAAGAAAGCACTTTTCTCTACTTATTAACCTGACATATACTTATAACCAGATCTCATGTTTAGGTTGTACACATTGGCATCTTTTGCATCAAGTGAGAATATCCATGTCTGTAATGACTTACAACAAAGGATATCTCGTCACTTCAGGTCTATGATGACTCATAACAGAGAAGTTAATAGATGCTTTAAATAATCAGAGCTCATGGTTATTCATATCGCCACCGGGTGTGTGTTTGTGACATTACAAGCAATCAATTTGAGAAGTCAACATTACTCATTGGTACTAAAATGGACAAACACGAATGCATGATTGATTTAGTTTGATCACAAGAATTTACTTTTTAGTATAATTGCATGAGCTTACCTGCACATCATATCTGATCACGTCAGACTTTAGTAGCGAGTGAAGTACGCAACTGATCAGAACTAATGTATCTATCATTTCTCACAAATTGCAAAGACAGATTCAGTCCTAAATAATTAACTTACAAATAAACTCTATTTTTTGTGGCTTTTTTGTTTTATACTTTTCTCTTTTGATTTTGGAATTTTCTATTTTTGTCTTTGCTTTTTCTTTTTTTATTGAACATGCACACACAATATATAAAATCAGGCAGTTAACTTTGACAGTTTTCTCTATAAATCTTCTTATTCAGCTAAGGGAGGGTTCCTTTCATGTTTATGATCCAGACAACTCAATTACTCAAAACCAGTCTTAAACATGGTTAATAAGTCCAATTGACTCAACCAAATACTCAAAACGACCTGGTAAAAAGGCTTTTGTAAATAGGTCAGCCAACTATTTTTCAGCTGTAATTTGAATCAAAATGATTAAACCTTTTTAGAGTTATCTCTGCGAAAATGATATCGAATTTCTATATGCATTGTTTTTGAGTGCTAGATAGGATTAGATGTAATAAACATAGCAGAAGTGTTATCAATGTAAATAGGAGATTTAAGAAAATTAAATCCATAATCCAGTAGTTGGTTTTGTAACCAAAGGATTTGAGAACATCCTGCTGAAGCAGCTATGTACTCAGCTTCTGCTGTTGAAATGGAGACATTTGTTTATTTCTTACATTTCCACGAGACTAATCTGGGACCTAAAAGCTGACAACCACCAGTCGTAGATTTACAATCTTGGCAACATCCTCCATAATCACTATTTGTATATCCATGTAACTCGAAGTTTCCTTCATAAGGATACCATAACGCTAAAGCCGGTTTTCCTTTGAGATACTTGAATATTCGTTTAACAGCGATTAGGTGAGATTCCTTCGGGTCAGATTGGTACCTGGCATAGACACAAACAGCATACATTATATCAGGTCTAGATACAGTAAGATATATCAAACAACCAATCATAGATCTGTATAGAGTTTGGTTAACTGATTTTCCTTTCGGATCAGGTTCAATCTTGGTACTTACGTCAGCTGGAGTTCTGATGGATTGACAATCTTGCAGTTTAAATTTCTTCAAGAGTTTTTCAATGAATTTCTCCTGATTAATAAAAATTCCATCTGCAGACTGCTTCACTTGAAGACCAAGAAAAAAGTTAATTTCTCCCATAGAACATATTTGGAAATGAGACTTCATGATTTCTTCAAATTCATTACACAATTTTGGACTTGTAGAACCGAATATGATATCATCAACAAACACTTGAACACTTAGGAGATCATCAACATCCTTCTTCGTAAACAAAGTAGGATCGATTTTCCCTCGCGTGTATTCGTGTTGGATCAAATGTTGTGATAATGTTTCATACCAAATTCTAGGAGCTTGATGTAGACCATACAATGCTTTACTAAGCTTGTACACACGATGAGGGTATTCTGAATCTTCAAAACCTGGAGGTTGCTTGACATACACGTCATCTGTGATTTGTCCATACAAGAAAGCACCTTTAACGTCCATCTGATACAACTTGAATTGCATGTATGATGCATAAGCCAGGAAAACACGAATTGATTCAAGTCTTACAACTAGAACAAATAGTTCATCATAATCTATTCCTTCTTCTTGGGTATAACCTTATGCAATGAGTCTCACATTGTTGCGAACAACAATTCTCCGATCATCTGTTTTGTTTTGGAACAACCATTTTGTGCCTATGGCATTTTCTCCTTCGGGTAAATCCACAAGCTTCCACACTTCTTGTTTATAAATTGCAATAACTCTTCTTGCATTGCCTTAATCCAACTATTTTCCTTTAACGCTTTAGTGATGTTTTTAGGAACAATTTGAGATAGAAAACATGAGTACAAGCAGAGGTTTGCTTGTTCTGAATGACTTCTCGTTGTTCTCTCATACAATGGACCGATAATCTGAGATGTAGGATGGTTCTTGTGAATACGAGACTTTGGAATCTCATTCCCTTGAACATGAACATCTAGATTAGATTGGTTCAAGTCGGAAAGCTGATGCAATAAGTTCAAAGTATGTGGATTGAAATTAGGAACTTGAATCGGTGAGTTGATAAAGTAATCAAGATTATTAGTAACAACTACATCATTAGAAACTGATGACGTTCCGGACTCAGATTGTATAATTTCAGGACCATCATTAGGAATAGGTTGTGAAACATTGGAATTTTTAGAAAAGGGATGTTTTTGTTCTTGTTAAGATTGGGATTGATCATGTGATTCAGAATGAAATACATGATCTTTAACAAATGAGAAGAATGGATAATCTGGGATAGAATCATCCATATCATCAGAATCAGAATCATCATTAAAAGTTCCAAGATCTCCTCCTTGTTTCTTTTTCTCACCTGGAGAGTCAAACAAGTTAGAATTAAAAGAGTTTGACAAAGAATCTAAATCAAACAACCAAGCTGGACCATTTGCAACTGATGGAAAAGAGTTTTTAAGAAATTTAACATTAAAAGTTTCAAGAATAACATTCGTCCTAGAGTTATAAACTCTAAAGGCTTTTGAAACCTATGAATATCCAATAAAAAATCCATCATCAGATTTTGCATCAAATTTTCCTACTGGTCACTTGAATTTAAATCAAAACTGGACAACCAAAATATTTAAGAAAATATATATTAGGTTCCCTACCAAACATCAACTCATAAGGAGTTTTCTGTTTATCTTTCACAAGCAATGTACGATTCTGTACAAAGCATGCAGTGGATATTGCTTCATCCGAGAAGGTAATTGGAATGTTTGCATCTGCTAACATAGAACGTGCAGCCTCAATCAAAGTTTTGTTTTTCCTTTCAGCAACTCCATTTTGTTATGGAGTTCTAGGAGCAGTGAACTGACGAGCAATTCCTTTTTCTGCATAAAACATATCAACATTAGAAATTTTAAATTCAGTTCCATTATCACTTCTGATAATTTTCACCTTTTGTTCTAATTGATTTTCTACTTTAATGATAAATTCTTTTAACAATTCAATAGTTTCAAATTTAGCATGCAAAAAGAAAACCCATGAAAATCTTGTAAAGTCATCAATAATAACTAAAAAATAATATTTCTTTCCAATAATCTGCATATTTGTTGGTTCGAATAGGTCCATATGCAACATCTGGAGAGGCTTGGAATTTGAGTTTATCAGCTTGGGCTTATAAGACGCTCTGTGTTGCTTTCCTTTTAAACATGCTGAGCAGTGATCTGTTGTAGAGAACTTATTTGTTGGAATTCCTATTACATGATTTGTCACAAATTAAGATTTGTCACAAATTTAGGAAACACTTAAAAGATTAAAGTTCAACTGTGAACAGTAGTTGACTTTATCAAAGCTAATAATCCCATTGGACACTGTTCCTTCCCCTGTTATTTTTCCACCTGCATCACCTTCGAATGCAACATGTGTACCATCTATTAACTTAAAATCTTGCAACAAGGCATGGTTGCCTGTCATATGCCGGCTACACCCACTATCAACCTACCATGTGTTAATAGGTCTTCTCGGGTGTACCTGCATTTCAAAAAGAATTAAGTTGAGTTATCAACCTAACCCAATATCATCTTGGGCTTGGCAAAATTATCAACAATGGTAAATTGTTTAAAATGAAGCGTATTCAAATCAGGCTTCTTGTTGACAAATTTCCCAATTTCGTTTCTTACAAATTTTTGGTTATCTTTGATTTGTTTAGTTCTTAAAGCATGATAACGTTTTTCAAGATCATCATCAAGATAATTCAAACTATCAGAAGAAACATTTTTAGAAAAGTTTTGATTTCCAAACTTCCCACCGTTCATTATCACAGATCGTGGAACGAATTTTCTTGGATTATACTACTTTGAATTTACAGCATAAGAATCGTCATAATCAGAATCATTTCTTTGAAAAGATCTCAAGCCTAAGGAAGGTTGTTTTGTCAATCCTTGAAAACCTACACTTTGATTTCTTTGAAATTGTAGATTGACATATCCATTTCTTAATTGATAATTTAAATATCCATTCCTCGGCGAGTTCTTTTTAAAGTAGCAATCCTCAGTTTTGTGAGTTATTTCATCATAATAGGTACAATATATGTTGAAATAACAATCAGCTATTGAATGGTTTTTCATATCAGATATATGACAGTACCTATTAAAGAAATATTCTTCAGTCTTATGATTATACATATTAAATATTTCACAGTACCTTTATTGAAATTTAAACAACTGTTGATTAACTTTAGATGTGGAAGCCACATTTGACCCTTGTTTTGATTTAGGAGTTGAAAAGTTAATCTGTTGTTTTTTATTTAAAAGTTTGTTCTTTTGAAATTTGGGTTTTGACTTTTGCTCATTAACACCATTTCTTGACTCTTTAGATACAAATCTTTTGTTGACAGCGGAAGACTTAGGAACTGGACCTGTTTTCATATCAGAATTAGGTTTGTTCTTTGAGTTAGATTTGATTTCTGGAATTTTATTCATGTCAAAATTACCCGCAGATACAAACTTTATTGGTTTAAACTGATTAGTTTGATTTGTTCTTTGAGCTTGATTGTTTTGAGAGGAGTTAGATTTAGCATTTTTTTCTTCTCCTTCTTTGATTTCTTGATCTTGATGATTTTTGTTTGCTTTGGGATTGAACATCTTCAGTAGACTACTCTTTTGCATTTTCATTATCTTTTTGTTCTTTCTGTCATTTAATGAAATCTAGATAGTTTAATCCGTAAGAAAATGAATCTTCAGATGTTACTTCATCTAGTTTTGCTTTCTCTTTATTCTTTGTGTTTTGTTTGTCATTCTTAATAATGATTTCTTCAACAACATGCTCTTTTGGAACAAACATTTTCTTATTCTTTGGTCGTGGTTCGTAAGATTTAACTTTCACTGGATGACCATTTTTCATCTTTTTAGAATCTTGTTCCTTAAATATTTCAACATTTGTTTTCTCTTCGTCACTTTCACAATTCTTTTTCTTGTTTTGAAAGGATTTTAGCTTAGCTTTGTTTTCAAGTGAATGATCATGTGTGTTAAAGTTTTCTAGCAGAGTGTTTGTGATAGATTCAGGCATTGGTTCATGTGTAAATCCTAGACCTGTTTTGTTTTTATCTTTCCTCTCACTTACCAGCTGTTCTACAATAGTTTTAGAACTTTTAACTTTTGCTAGATCCACCAGAGTTGCAGCATGAGCTATTTTTTCTTCTTCTAAATTTTTAGTCATCTCCTCAAGTTGTTTCTTCACAAGTTCAAGTTCTGCTAGAGTTTTATTCCATGAGGTTTGTAAAGATAATATTTTTTCATCAGAGACTTTATGATCATTTTTCAGTTTGTTGTGCATTACATCTTTTTGTTTAAGTTTATCACATATCTAATATGAATATGTTGTTTAATGCTCAACTTGATCAAAACATGCTTGTGTGCACATTTTCTCTCTGACTTCAACAGAAATTTCAGGATAACTTGAAGATGAAGTCTCGGAGTCAGATGATGGATTCTCAACCTTTGGTTGGTTAGACTGAGTCATAAGTGCAATTTCTTCTGAATCCTCTTTTGGGTCAGATTTGCCACTCCAGTCATAGTCTTCATCATCATCTTCTGAATCACTATCAGCCTTTGGATCATTATCTTCAAACCAGTCTTCATTTTGAATATCTGCAACAAAAGATAAACTAGAAGTTAGATCAGCTGTAAATTGTTCAGCATAAACACTCCAGTCATATCCATCTTTGATGCTAACAACAAGAGCTTTCTTTGGCTCTTTAGATGCTTTCGATTGATATTTAATTTCTGGCATAGGAAGACTCTGATAAGGCTTTTGGAAGGTTTTCTAAGACTGTTGATGATATCTTTGATTGCTAGAATCTACTTGACCATTTCCTCCTTGGTTTCTGGGAGCTTTACATTCCCATGAGAAATGACCATAGCTGTTGCAGTTGAAATACCTTGACTTTGATTTGTCAAAGCCAACAGTTTTCATAGGACTTGGCTTGTAGTTCCTGTTAACATAAGAGTGTTTCTGTGTTCTGTAAGCAATCATCACCATCTGCCAATTCAAGTCCATCTCTTCCACATCATCTGGATCCATCTCGAACAAATCCTACAAAACAAGATCTAATTGTGTTAGATGACTACCTTGATAAGATTGAAAACTTGCCATAAAAGAAGGAAAAGCAGATTTTGACTCATCATCCTGTAAAAGGATATTAATAACATCTTTAACTTTGCTAGTTTTAACAAAGTTTGAAGATGAATTCTCAGTTTGAGGTTTAGGAGTTTGAGTTTTAGGAGGAGACTGAGTTTGAGGTTGAGTTGTATAAACAGGAGCACTTGTGTAAGAAGAATCTGTAAAGAAACTAGCTCCAACAAACAAAGCACCTTCGTATTCTGGTGAGTTAGCATCTTTTGCCAGAAAAGCATTCTCCACTGTGTTAGCTGCAGATGCAACGTACTTGTTCTAAGACATTGAAGTAGCTCTATCATTGTTTCTGGAGCTCTCATCAATCTCAACTGATTCAATCTTGGCAATCAAAAGATCTAGATCCATATAAACCTTTTCAGTATGCTTTAACAGAGTAACTGTCTGTTTCCATGAAGATGGAAGAGTATTGAGAAGTCTGTAATTTAGATCTTTGAGATCATTTTTGATACCAGTAGTTGACATCTCAGTAGTTAGTTGCACAAATCTGTTCATCATTTGATTAATTGTTTCACCAGAAAGATGCTCAAATAAATCCAATTGCCTCTTGAGTTTCTGCTTTTTGAGATCTTGTATCTCTTTACCACCTTCATAAATAATCTTCAAAGCCTTGTACATAGTGTAACCAGTTTGATAACCATCAAGTCTAGTCAAGACTTCCAATTGTAATCCCTTGCACATCAATGAGTAAGCTTTGATGTCATTTTTCACCTTTCTTAAGTCATCACCTTGCAGACCATCTTCTGGATAAGGTTCTGGAGAGTCTTTTGTATACACAACTTCTCTATCAGGACCATCAGATGTAATTGGGATATGTGGTCCTTTCTTTATTGACTTCTACAAGTCAGTATCAATAGAGTTTAGATGATGCTTCAATCTTAAAGACCAGTTCTTGAAATCAGCTTTGTTCTTTAGCATTGGAACCATGTTCTCAGAATCTTCAGACTTAATCATTTTGTATTTTTGAATTTAAGAAAATGACTTGATTTTGTTTTTTTTAAGTTTTGAATCAAAACCTTAAATGAAAATATTTTTGGATTTTAGTTTCTGAAAAAATTTCTTAGTGTAAACTGATAAGTCTGAAAGCTGATGCTCCTGAATAGTTGACAAGCACCTACACAGTAGTGAAACGCCTACACAGTTCTCAAACACCTGACTTTGAAGTAGAAATGCCCAAGGGAATGCCTTAGTAGAATTATAAAAACATCCAACTAAAATGCACCTGAACAGTTGAAATGCGCCCAAACAGTTGTTAAACGCCTGGGTGTAAAATGTCCAAACAGTTCAAATGCGCCTAAACAGTTTAAATGCGCCTAGAATTACTTTGTTTCTGCAAAGTCACCAAGTGTCCAAACAGTCTCAAAACGTCTCAACAGTGGTCAAACGCCTGATCTGAAATGTCTGAACAGTACCAAAACGCCCAAATAATGGTGATGTACCTAGATACTTAGACAATTTTCAGTAGCTTTCAACCATAATGCGCCTAATTCATCATCTTCAACAAACTCAGATCTTATGAAATTCTTCAAATCTTGTTCAATTGATATAAAAACTTTCAATTAGGTAGTAAATTGATCGATTAACAATCTTCAATCAATATTCTGATCAAACAACAACAAATCTGTTTTCTGATTGAATTACAGTCCGAAAATGAAGAACAACTTTTCACACAAAAATCTAATCAATACTCAGATTTGAATGAGTTAAACACCAAATTGTGATTTAAATCATGTTTTTATGGATGAAACACAACTAAAAACAACAATTAATGGATCAAATTGCAATCAACATAGATTTCAAGTGATTCGAAGAGCTCAATAATGCCGATAAGCTCTGATCACTAAACCGAAAGCTTTGATACCATTTTATTGGTTCAAATGGATCAATCTGTGATGATATCGTAATGCAATGATCAATTCAAACACTAAGTAAACAAACACAAGCAATTACTTCAAAAATTCATTGATTTCATTGATAGCAAATGCTTAGGATACAAAGTGTAAGGGTGAGTTACAATCATTTAGTCTGTTCTAACTGTTTCATTGTCTACGGTTTGGTTTTTTTGGTTGGTCTTTGGTACCCTACCCAATACATAAACTATCCTATTTATACTATCAAAGAAAAACAAGGAACATATATTTACAAAATAAGTCCCTATACTATGACAAAACGCAAAAGACAAATGTTAATCTTTTAAGAGCTCTAACTGTTGGGTTTTTACAAGTTTTAACAAAGATGTTTAACCATTTAAACAACAAAACGCAGTGGATATAAGGGGTTTAAAACTTGTGTTATATTCTGAAAATAAACATTTATATGTTCAAGAAAACAAACCCAAGAACAAGGATCATATATATGTGAAAAGAAGTGCTATCAAAACAAACCATAGGATGTACATGAATACTACCTTTCTTGAACAAGGAAGTTAGATACGGATGAGAGGAGGAAGATGATGTTTCTTGAATGTCTAGTCTTCAAAAGAGAAGACCTCAAGCTTGTATACCCACAAGCTCTTGCAAAGCACCAAACTTGTTAGGAAGTTGACACCAAAGATCCTTCTTACAAAACGTTCTTGGTCCGAAAATGGGAGAAGAGAAATGGAGAAGAAGGAGCTTGCATGTGTGAGAGAGAAAGTGTGTTGAGTGTCTAGGTGAACAAGTAAATGTCTTGCATAAAAACAAGACAAAGGAATCCCAATGCCAACCACCAAGGGGCGGCCGAAAATTGGGTTCAAAATGGGTTCCCTCCCATTTTGAAAAACACCCTTTTAATTCATTGTTAATCACTCATTAAGTTATATAATTAAACCAATTTAATCTTATAACTTAAACACTCTTATATTTGATGTTATTTAACTTATTTAAACAACATTACAAATGATATCTCATGAACAAAATATCCATATAATTTGTTCTATCTCAAATGCAATAATTCAGAAAACCCATTTTCTAAATTGGTGTCATAATTTATTTGCTTGATCATGATCAACAAATAAATGTTTATCGGTGTTTGCCTAGCTTGTTATTGGGTATGACCCGACTTGGATCATAACGTACTAACCACATCAATCTTGTATGTGTCTTGGGCATATAAGATCCAACAATCTCCCACTTGCACAAGATTCATAGAAGATTGATGCAAGCAGTAAATACCGCCTAACAACGGTTTACTACCCTTAATACGTATGACTAAGTGCCATTCAATAACATCATCCCCTTCAAGTATCTTACTCGAAAATGTTTTAGGTGAATCAATCATCTATCCTTTTGTCACAGATGTCATGTTAACTCTTAGAGACACAGAATGATCATTCTCCATTGACTTAACTTTAGCAGGCCTTAGACATCTTACTCTCAACGAATAAGAGGAACAAATCCCATCTTGATTACATACGTCTCTCACAATCACCTCATGCTATACCTGAATTTAGTCTTATGTACTGCCATGTTTCAGCACAGCGAAGAACTAAGTCAAAGTATAATACCCGGTGAATATCAAGACCCAATATGTATCTCAAGTCAGAGGATACCAAATGATATTCTCATTTACTCAAATTTACTTATGATCAATCAAGAAGATTCCATGTAGTAATATTTGAGATGCGGGTCAGTCCAATATTTATATCCCATAAATATCTATGAACTTTGGCAGCAACCCTTTGCTATATATTCATCCAAATGAATATCTACCAATCCAAGTTCATAATAGTCTTACCCTCATACTTGTTCCCACAGGTATGAACGACTACGGACGTTTAGAGTAAATGATTTACTCATGGATTAAACATGCAAAATTGGAACATTAGTTGAAACATTATAACCATATAATTCATTCAAGTAATAAAAGGTTCCAATATCCAAATACAAGATCACAAAATCAAATCCAGTCACTAGAATATCGAAGTCCCATGGCACAAGTATGACCCTTATGCTTTGCCTTTTCAAGAAGCTTCGTGAGTGGATCCGCAATGTTTTGATCCGTGTGAACTTTGTGAATACATATTTTTCCCTTTTCAACTTCATCCCTTATGTAGTTGAATCTCCGCTCAATGTGCCTAGTCTTTTGATGTGCACGGGGTTCCTTGATTTGAGCAATCGCACCCTCATTATCACAAAGAATTTCTAGGGGGTCCTGAATGGAAGGGACAACCCCTAGATCGGCAATGAATTTCTTCAACCATGCAGCTTCTTGAGCTGCTAATGAAGCGGCGATGTATTCTGACTCTGTAGTTGATAATGCCACCACATCTTGTTTAGAGCTCTTCCAAGAGACTGCTCCTCCATTTAGGATGAAAATGTATCCCGATTATGATCGTGAGTCATCCCGATGAGTTTGGAAACTCGCATCCGTGTAACCTTTTACCACGAGTTCCTCCTCACCAGATCCATAGATTAGGAACATATATTTAGTCCTCCTTTGGTACTTAAGTATGTTCTTAACAGCCATCCAATGACTATTTCCAGGATTTTGCTGGTATCGGCTTGTCATGCTCAAGGCGCATGACACGTCCGGCCTAGTGCATATCATTGCATACATGATGGATCCTATAGCAGACGCATACGGGATTCCCTTCATTTTATCTTGCTCATCCTTTGAGCTTGGACATTGAGTCGTACTCAATATCGTTCCTCTTTGAATAGGTACCATACCTTTCTTAGAGTTCTCCATCTTGAACCTTTTCAAGATCTTGTCAATGTATGCACTTTGATTTAAACCTATCAACCGCCTTGATCTATCCCTATAGATCTTTATTCCCAAATTGTAGGCGGCTTCACCAAGATCCTTAATGGAAAAACAGCTTCCAAGCCAGGTTTTTATACCTTCCAAGGTTGGAATGTCATTTCCAAATAGTAGGATGTCATCGACATACAATACTAGGAAAGTGATAATGCTCCCACTAGCCTTTTTATACACACAAGCCTCATCATCATTTTTGATGAACCCAAATTTAATTACCTCTTCATCAAAACAGTGATTCCAACTTCTTGACGCTTGCTTCAATCCATAGATTGATTTCTTTAACTTGCATACTTTGTTAGGATGTTTTGGGTCGACAAAACCTTCAGGCTGAACCATATAGACATCTTCCTCAAGATATCCATTTAGAAAAGCGGTTTTGACATCCATTTGCCAAATCCATAATCATAATGAGCAGCTATGGCAAATAATATCCTAATAGACTTTAGCATTGCAACAGGCGAAAAGTCTCATCATAATCAACCCCTTGAGTTTGAGTGAAACCTTTTGCTACAAGTCTAGCTTTATGAGCATCCAAGTTTCCATGCATATCGGTTGTTGGACCAAAAGAACCAATGAGCCTGATCAGAAAAACCTTTAAGTCCCACAGACATTACAACAACTGAAGTAGTCTGCAACAGCTGAAGACATCAACTGATAACAAGGTCTGAAGACAAAGTCTGAAGTGAAAAAGCTGAAGACACAGTCTGAAGCTAAAGGACTGAAGACAAAGTCTGAAGACAAAAGCTGAAGACAAAGACTGAAGACCAAGTTTCAGATGTTGTCACAACAGCTGAAGAAGACCTCTTCAGTAGTTGTGATGGTTTCCTTTCAGTAGTTTTATGTTTCTTGTAATCAGTACTTGTAGTTTCAGTAGTTTTAGTTTCATCTTGTACTTAGCATACTCTGAGATGTTCTCAGTTGTTGTGAACATTCTCAGTAGTTTGCTTACTTTCAGTTGTTTGTAATAATTCTGTTAATGTCACTATCAAGTGACATCAGCAGACGTCACATTCCTTTATATAAGGAATGTTGACCTAATTGTAACCTGGGAAGCCCTGCGAAGCTTAGCGAAAGCTTAGCGGCCGCCATACCGAAGCATTTGTGCATGAATGATATTATCCCTTTTGCAGAAAACCCTCTTTCTCTATAACCGTGTACTGTTCCATTGAATATCTATTGTGTTCTTGCTATATTTGTCTAATTCTTGTTCTAATTCCGCTGCGATTCAACTCTAATTGATCAAACTTAGATCACTGATCCTGTCAAATGGTATCAGAGCAGGTTAATCATTGATCGGTTTAACAATTGATCATTGAAACTGCTATTTCGATATCTAAAGTTTGATCGAATTAGCATATTTGCAAGAATTGGTTATAGAGATTGATCTTCTGCTGCTTCTGGTTATTCAATTTGAGTTTCTTCTTGGTTCATATTGAGTTTGTTGTGTTTTTGTGCTAAATCTGTTGAAACTTGATTGAATTGGTTTGAATCTGAGAATGACTACTCCATCTAATGACCCTCACAATACTGGCTCCTCAACCAAGCCTCCGATGCTGGTTAGGAGTGAGTATAACATATGGCAACGAAGAATGCTCCATCACCTGTCTGTTAACAGTTCAGGTTGTTGGACATCTGTGGTTCACGGTCCACACAAGCCTATGGTGAACAATCCGGAGACCAACCAAATGGTTCCGAAGAAGAAGGAGCAATACTCAGATGAAGATCGTAAACTGTTTGAGATTGATGCTAAAGCCCATGGAATTCTGGCCATGGCACTGCCTAATGAAATCTATTCTGGGCTTATGCATCATGAAACTGCTCATGACCTCTGGAATGCTTTGAAGGAACAATTCGGAGGAACTGATGAGGTCTTAGCAAACAACAGAGAAATCCTCGCCCAACAATATGAGACATTCTCTCATAGGAAGGGTGAGACACTGACTCAACAGTTTGAGCGTTTCTCCTGCTTGATCTCTGAGCTGAAAATGGTCAAGCATGAGTATACTAACAGCCAGATGAACAACAGATTCCTCAGATCACTGCCTGAGAGATGGGACACATACACCATTGTCCTACGCTCCAGTGCAAATCTGGATAGCCTATCTCTCACCCAACTCCATGGGAAACTGCTTACATTTGAAAGAGAGATAGAGCAGAAAAGGAAACTGGCATCATCAGGAAAGCTCACTGATGACTTTGTACCAGGGAACACTGCCTTGGTCGGTCATGAGTCAGAATATGCTGGATCAGAAAGCCATTATGATGAGCATATAGATTTCTCTTCAAACAGTTCTGATCATGCATTTGTTGGTGTTGACAGTCATTCTGGGTGTAATAGTGATAATTTATGCTTTATCATGGATGATTTGAAGGGTATTGCTGATGATGATTTAGAAGAGATGGATATTTTGAGCCAAATGGCCTTGATCAATATCAGATCTCAAAAGTTCTACAAGAGAACTGGTAGGAAATTTCCAGGACTCTCTGGCAAAACCAAAGTTGGTTTTGACAAGAGTAAGTTGAGGTGTCACAAATGCCACAGGCTTGGGCACTTTGCAAGAGAGTGTAGATCAACTGGATCTAACTCCTCTGCACCCTTTGTGACCTTTCCAAGCAATAGTTCACAAAACAAAGGGCAACATCCTGCTAGTTCTGGTCATCACTCACAACCTCAATCTCCTGCATATTTTGTCCCTCAGGGTCCAATGCCATATCCATATCCCTGCTATTACATGCCACAGCCAAATCCAGTTCAAGTTCCTATAGCACAACAACCTCAAGCCCTACCTGAGCCTCAACCATCTCCATCACAATCTCAACCTCATCACAGCTTCTTCACACCAGGAGTTGTTGACTGGAGCAGCTTACCAGATGATCTTTCTGGTTTCAATGAGCAATTATTTGCTGGTGCTGGTCAACATGGTGGTGAACATCCTTTTGGGAATCTTGCTCTCATGGCCCTGGAGTCTACTGAGGGTTCCTGCTCCAATGCATCATCTTCACAGGTAACCCAGGTATCTTCTGAGGCTAAAGCCAAGTTATGTTCTGAATCATGCATAGCTGCCTTTGTCTCTATTAGAGAGGCAAATGTAGCTTTAATCAATCAAAATCTTGAGCTTGAGAAAACTATTTCCAAAAGAAAAGCTGAGTATGAGTCTGCTCTTAATGACAAAGATGATGAGATTTACAAGCTTAAATGCCAACTTAATGATGAAAAGGCTAAGGTAGAGGTCATACTTGAGAACCACAGAAGTCTCAAAGAGACACTTGCAGCTACCCAAGTTGAGTGTGACCGCTGGGTAACATCCTGCAAGGGATTTGAAATGCTTCTCAGCAAGCAAACAGCTTCAAATGTGAAGTTTGGAATAGGTTACAATCATACTGCACCACCTACTGATTTTACTTCAAAATCAATAGTAAAATCTGAAGGTGAAAGTAATTTCCAAACCACATCATCATGTGATTCATCCTCAAATGATAATACAAAATTAGAGGATGAAGTCAGTGTTAAGATCTCAGCAAATCAATTGCCTGATGGTTTAAATGCTGATAAACACATGAAGCTGAGCAATTCAGATGTTGTCCCTCAAAGTACTCCAAGTACTGAAGGGCAAGTCACAACATCTGAAAAGCATTTCAAATCTGCTGAAATAAAAGGATTAACAACTGCTGAGGAATCTATCATACGGTCTTTCAGGACGGATAGAGAACAGCTGAAGAACAAGTCTTCAGTTGTTACCGATCCTTCAGTACTTAACACAAGTACTGAAAGGAGGAAAGTACTGAAGATCACACCTTCAGTAGTTTCCACTTCAGCAGTTGATCAATCCAAGATGAAGAATAAGCCATGTGAAATATGTGGTAAATTCAATCATCTATCTGATGAATGCTGGTACAAAAAGGGTTCCAAACTCAACAGAGATAAGCTCATTAAAGAAGAGATTAATAAAATGAAAAATGAGTTTGAGACCAAGTTTGTACCACAGTCATCTCAAACTGATAAACCCAAGGCCTCACCAAAATCCAAAAAGAAGGATGGGGTTTATCAAAAACAGCTGATAGTGTTCCTCATGATAAACATCAGACTAAGTCTGTGAATTTCAAGAAGGAGGAAATGGTGGGTCACAGGAACTCATCAAAAACAAGTACTGATGTGTCAAATGAGCTGAAGGCTTTAGCAACAAATCAGACACAACTTGTTATGATGGTTCAGCATTTGTTGGGGAGAGTTAACCAACTAGATGCACCTGTGATCAAACCACTGAAAAGGAAATCCAAGCCCAAATCTAAGAAATCCATTTCAGCACCATCTCCACCTTCATCAGCTGTTAATCATGAGAAACAAGTTATGGTTAAATCTGTTGATGAAAACAGACCCAAAACCAAAAAGGTTTGGGTCTCTAAAGCTAACTAGTTTCTTATGATAAATGCAGGGTTCTTCAGCATGCCAAAGAAGCATCTGGTATGTAGACAGTGGAGGATCTATGCATATGACTGGGAGCAGTTCTCTTCTTAATGACTACTCTCAAGGAAAGAAGGGATTTGTCTCATTTGGAAATGATGCTAAGGGTTACATCATCGGGAAAGGATTTGTGTCAAATGGAGAAATCAGATTTGATGATGTTAACCATGTGGAGAATCTCAAGTATAATCTACTGAGTGTCAGTCAGATGTGTGATAAAGGGCATGTTGCACTTTTCACAAGCCAGAACTGCCGGATTCTGTCTTCCAAAGTTCTGAGGCTGATTGACAAGGTATTGGATGAACATACTCTCCTGAAGGCCAACAGGATAGGAAGAGTATATGCCTTGGATTTGTCAAAGAAGATTGATTTAAAAGGTCATCCTTGCCTGTTCTCCAAGGCCTCTCCTCAGGAATCTAAACTGTGGCATAGAAGGCTGGGTCATGTTAATCTCAAAAACATGAATCAGCTGATCCACAATAGTTTAGTGAGAGGTCTACCAATAAAGGAGTTCCACTGTGATGAAACCTGCACTGCTTGTTTAAAAGGAAAACAACACAAAGTTTCATTCCCTCCTATAGAAGAACCAAAGTCCACTGCCTGCTTGCAATTACTGCACATGGATCTCTTTGGTCCTGTGAGAGTAATGAGCATGGCAAAGAAGAAATACTGTCTGGTAATTGTGGATGATTACTCCAGATTTGTATGGACCTTCTTCTTGCATTCAAAGGATGAGGCTGCTCAGACAATTATTAACTTTGTGTTGTATGTTGAGAAGCAGTATTCCCTATCAGTCAAGTGTATAAGAAGTGATAATGGAACTGAATTTAGAAACCATACACTTGATGATTTCTACCTTTCAAAAGGAATCAAGAGGCAGTATAGCATCCCAAGGACTCCAGAACAAAATGGAGTAGTGGAGAGAAAGAACAGGACCCTAATTGAAGCTGCAAGGTCCATGTTGGCTGACTCTGGTTTGCCACTGACCTTTTGGGCTGAAGCTGTCAACACAGCATGCTATGTGCAAAATAGAGCTTTAGTGAATCAG
Source organism: Flaveria sonorensis (assembly GCA_025506505.1). Classification (NCBI taxonomy): domain Eukaryota; kingdom Viridiplantae; phylum Streptophyta; class Magnoliopsida; order Asterales; family Asteraceae; genus Flaveria; species Flaveria sonorensis. The sequence goes on along the minus strand of CM046427.1, from coordinate 41,025,822 downwards.
AGGTTGATGAAGACTCCTTATGAAGTTCTACATCATTTGGCTCCTCTAATTTCATTCTTCAGAGCATTTGGGTGTCCTTGTTACATTCTCAACACAAAGGATCAACTCCAAAAGTTTGATTCTAAGGTGGATGCAGGGTATTTTGTTGGGTATTCATCCACTTGCAAGGCTTACAGAGTGTTCAACTGCAGAACAAAGATGGTTGAAGAAACCTTGCATGTGAAGTTCAATGAATCTCCTAAGGACAAAATCCCACAAAACCCTGTGGAGTTGTTTGATCTGGACATACTGCAATATGTTCCTTATCAGCCTCCAGCTGTTGCAGATCATGTGAATTCATCACCTTCTGCAGCTAGTCATCCATCTGGTGGTACTGATGTTGATGATGATCCCAGTACTCACCTATTCAAGTTTAGTGATCAACTGCCTGAGTCTACTAAACTTGATGTTCCTGTAGCTTCAGTAGCACCATCCACAACAAATGCTGATGAGATTTCTGAATCCTCTACTTCATTTGACTTGCCATCTAATACTTGGTTTCAAGAATCTGGATCAACATCTGTTGCTGCTGAGCGTGCTACAAACACTTGCACAGATCTCATAGTGTACCAAGAGCTGAATAATCACCCAATGTCTCAAATCATTGTCCAACTTCTGCTTCTATGCTCTCTTCATCAGTCAGCAAGAGCCAAAGAACTATCATATTGTATTAAGAGACAATGGATGGGTTGATGCCATGCAGCTTGAGCTTCTTCAGTTCAAAAAGCAGCAAGTGTGAGAACTGGTTCCTCTACCCCCAGGTAAGTGTGCAATAGGCACTAAATGGGTGTTTAGGAATAAAACAGAAGAAGGTATTGATTATGATGAAACCTTTGCCCCTGTAGCCAGACTGGAGGCAATTAGATTGTTCTTAGCCTATGTTGCATTCCACAATCTTAAAGTTTTTCAAATGGATGTCAAAAGTGCATTTTTATATGGTAAAATAAAAGAAGAGGTTTATGTGTGTCAACCACCAGGTTTTGAGGATAATAAACATCCTGATTGGGTGTATAAACTTGATAAGGCTCTTTATGGGTTGAAACAAGCTCCTAGAGCCTGGTATGAAACACTGTCAAATTTTCTTCTTCAGAATAATTTCACTAGAGGCTCCATAGATAAAACTTTGTTCATTAAGAAAGTGGGTCAGCATAAGCTCCTTGTTCAAATTTATGTTGATGATATTATTTTTGCATCCTCTGATCCACAGTTGTGTGATGCATTTACAAAGTTGATGCAACAAAAATTCGAAATGAGTGCCATGGGAGAATTACAGTTCTTTCTAGGTTTGCAAATCAAACAAAAGGCTGATGGAACTTTCATTCATCAGTCAAAATACACAAAGAGTCTTTTGGAAAAGTTTGATTTACAAAACTGTAAGCCCTGTTCTACTCCCATGTGCAGCACCACACAACTGGATGCAGATCAGAAAGGTAAAGCTGTTGATGAAACACTTTACAGATGTATGATTGGGTCCTTGATGTACTTAACAGCTTCTAGACCAGATATTATGTTTGCAACTTGTGTTTGTGCTAGATTTCAGGCTGCTCCTAAAGAGTCTCATTTGATTGCAGTCAAGAGGATCTTTAGATATCTGCAAGGTACTCAATCTCTAGGTCTTTGGTATTCCACTGGGCACTCTTGCAAATTAGTTGCTTTTTCTGATAGTGACTATGCAGGGTGTAAATTAACTAGAAAATCAACTTCTGGTGGATGTCAATTCCTAGGCAACTGTTTGGTTTCTTGGCAGAGTAAGAAACAAACATCTGTTGCTACATCCACTGCTGAAGCCGAGTACATTGCTGCTGCAAGTTGTACATCTCAGGTACTCTGGCTTCAGAATCAATTATTGGATTATGGCATTACAGAGACTAAGACTCCATTACTAATGGATAGTGCTTCAGCTCTTTGTATTGTCAAGAATCCAGTCCAGCACTCTAGGACCAAACATATTGAGATCAGACACCATTTTATTAGGGATTGTTTTGAAAAAGGTCTGATTGATCCAAAGTTTGTTCCTAGTGCTGATGAGCTTGCAGACATATTTACTAAGCCTTTGGACAGTTCAACTTTCCAAAACCTAGTGTTAAGGCTTGGTATGCTGCAGCTAGAATAAGTGACAACTACTGATGATCTCAGTCAACAAGTACTGATGAGCATTCGTATACTATTGTCACAAATAAGTACTGATAAGTTCTTTTATCCTCAGTAGTTTTCATAACTACTGAAGACTAAATTACTTAAAAGTACTGAAGTACTCTATCTGTTGAAAAGAACTGATGTGGTTACAACTACTGATGTAGTTACAACTACTGATGTCAGTATAACAGATAAGTACTGATGACCAATGAAACGTCTGAAAATCAGACAAAGTCTGATAAGTGTTGAGGTCAGAATGAAACAGCTGATGAGCTAAGAATTGACGACAACAGCTGATGAGAAACTTTTCTCTTCAGTTGTTTCTACAACTGCTGTTTCACTTCATACAACTGAAGCCAAAACCATGTCTTCAGTAGTTTTACAACTACTGATGACTAACACCAAATCTTCAGTTGTTTACAACACCTGAAGCCAAAACCATGTCTTCAGTAGTTTCACAACTACTGATGACTAATACCAAGTCTTCAGTTGTTACAACTTCTGAAAGTTAAAACCAGGTCTTCAGTTGTTTTCAAACAACTGATGACAGCACCAACACTTTCAGTCGTTTTATATCAGCCTTTTCTTACCCTATAAATACCTAAACCTACTTTCAAACGTTTCATTAGCCGTTTTATGTCCTTCACTCTCTCAACAATGGCGACCATGAAACTCAAACCCAGACACAACTGTGTTGCCTACCTCTCGAAATCGGCCTTTTGGAACAAATTTGATAATGCCATCGATCTTATGGTAGATTCCCAGTACCGAACCGCTTTTCTTCTGAATCCTACCATATACCCCGATTCCCTAAGCCAATTCTGGACCAACGTCTCTGTGCAAACTGGTGAGAATGATAGCCAAATCACTCTCCAGTCGTTGGTTAACCAGAAACAGGTGGTCATCACTCCAGACATCATTCGACAAACCCTAAATCTACATGATGCCACCTGTGTCACAGAATACCCGAAAGGCACAACTGATATGTCTTTCATCAATAACGGGTATGAAGGAGACTTAAGTGCTACCACCATTCTGAAGAAGCACTTCCATGATGCTGAACGTCTTATATTCCACATGGTGAATGTCTGCCTTGCATCAAAAACCTCCTCATGGGATCAGATGTCCTCCCGATGGCAACAGGTATTATACTCTATCTTTGAACGACAAAATCTAAATTTTTCTGAGATAGTTTTCATGGAACTAAAGGATCTGGCTTTGAAACCTGTGGCAAACAGATGGATATTATATCCCAGGTTTCTCATGGCCATAATTTTAAATCAGCTAAAATCAGACGGCCTTGTTGGCCTTGGAGTCCCTGCTCCGGCTGTATTGCCTGAAGTATACTCCAGGCACAACTCTGACCCTACACTGAAAGGGGCTGCCCGGCTGCTAAAACCCAAGCAGCGGGAACCCACAGCCTCCACTTCCAGATCCAAAGTCCCCACCAAACCCAACACCAAAAAGCCCAAAAAGGCTACTCAGGGAGATGAGTCCCCTGAGGATGCCCCTGTACCACCAATACAGGAAACACTTACTGGTTCTAACCCCCCAGTAGTGTCAAAGACTCCACCAGCCCTAGCCGCTCAGGCATCCTCTCAACAGGATCCTGATGCAACCATAATTGGGGATACCACAATGCTGGAACCTATCTCAATTGAGAAGGTTACCATTGAAGAGCACCAGTCACCCCGGGTGCAATCTGCTTCAAACCTATCTCCAAATGCAACCGCCCCTCAAAGCCCAACCATTATAGTTGCACAAGTGCTGAGTCAGCTGCATTCCTCTCCTCCTCCCCAGAAACCAATTACAATGGGGAGAACCTCAACAGCTGAGGAAGAGGACCAAAATGCTGCTGATAACCCACAGCACAGGGGTTATAATGTTCAATCTCCCCGTGTAGAGGAGGAGGTTAGAACATCTGGTGAGGCTGCCACTTCTACTGATTCAGCAAATGAACAGGATGCAGTTGGTAACATCTCTAAGACCTCACCAGAGGCAACTGCCGATGAAGGACTCAGTCCTGAGGCAGGAAGTCCCCAGAACCAAGAACAAGGGGCACATGCTACAACTGATCTACACTCAGGGCATGTACATCCTGATTCAATCAGGAGGTCAGGTGATTCAGCAAAGACTGATGATGACCTGGGCTTTTTCTTTGATGTCTTAGCCCATAACACAATCCTTGAGGCTGAGGTGAGCAGACTCAAAGAACTGCTTGCCAAAATGTCTCAGGATCAAAGTCCATCTGCCCCAATAAACCCACAGATGGCACCTTCATCTGAAGGTTCACCAAACACTCAGCCACTACACTCAACTGAGCCACCAGCCACTGCTTTTGGCACCACCTCTCAGGGACAGAACCCCTCTGAGCAGATGGTTGCTACCTTTCAACATTCCTTACCTCTCATCACTCCCATCATCAATGAGATTGTGCATAAAGCCATTGATGAGAGGATCTCCTCAAATCTACAAACACTTGTTGATGATGCTGTGCAAAAGAAGCTTTCTGCCATTCAAACCCCTGAACCCAATGCACCCAAAAAGGGGGAGTCTAAGGCAGTGAAAGAAAGAAAGAGAAAGAGAGTGGAAGATGAGAAACAACAAGAGAAAGAAAAGGAGTTAGAAAAGGAAAAACAGCTGATCACATACAAGAGAAAGAAAAGTGCTGAAACTCAAAAGCCTGATGAAGAGAAATCATTGGAAGATCTGGTTAAAGAAGCTGATGAAGCTCACAGCAGATCAATGGACAGAATAATAGACCAACTCTTCAGACAGGGCTTTGATACAGCTACATTAGACACTGAGATCAGAAGGCTGGAGATTAAAGAGATACAAGAGAGATGGGCCAGTTACAGTGTGATGGAAAGGGAGAGGTTGGAGATAATGATCAGGTTTATTGCAAAATACTTGGGAAGATCATTAATTGAGATTAAATCATGGACCAGAGACAGTATTCTGGCAATAACCACCAGAATCTGTGCATCTGAAGCATTCAATAAGGGGTTGATTATCGAAGCCTTAGATGAAGCAGGTGCTGGGAAGAGAACTGATATGGCCAAGCTTTCCAAAGCCAAACTTACCACAAAAATGCTAGATCAGCCTTCCCAAACTCCCACTCAAAAACAACCAACCCCACAACTCTCCAAACCAATCCCTAAACCAAAACTTAAACCAACTCAACCCTCAAAACCAACTCCCTTACCCCAAAAACCACCTCAAACCACATCCAATGATGCACCCAGAAGGAGGAGAAGGGTGTTGAGGATGGAAGAAGAAGAAGAAGAAGATGATGAAGAAGAAGAAAGTCTGCCAATCTCTGCTGTTCTAAAAATACCTGAGCCCAGAAGTCAACAAATGATCACACCAGACTTTCAGAGGCAAATGGTGAAAGTTAAGATTGAAGAAGAAGAACAGCAGAAACAGCACGATGAGCAACTTTTGAAGATGGTTGACAAAGAGTTTCCTCAGTCATCATCTATACAAGCCATGAAGAAACACGCTCAAAGGCTGTATGCTCTCAGGCATACCTTTCAATATCAAAAGGAGAGAGTAAGGATTTGGCCAGACCCCAGGGTTAGTTCTAGAATTCATAAGAAATCCATACCAAGTAGATACAATGGCCAAGTGAGAAAGACCATAGATGCTGTTATTATGTTGGCCATTGTAGTCTCACCCTGGGAGATACTTGAAGACTTCAAGAGAGCCTACAAGTCAAAGATGACCCCTCAAACTCTAATGGAGAACAAAATGGTCAAGAAGGGGTTGTTATACAAGAGGCTTGAAGAGATCAAGAAAAATGAACTCCAGTTGTTATTAGAAGGGACTCACCCAGATGAATTTGCTTACAGAGAGATAACAACTGTTGAGTTGAAAAATGGAAAGATAGTAAAGTACCTATCAGAGTACTATGGCCCAGAGTTCTTCTTCGAAGGAGAAGAGAAGAACTCACTAAGGAGGAACAAGTTGTTCTCCTTGAGGCCTACGTCAGAGAGTCTTATAGACTCATCAATGGGAAGTAGGTTTCATGGTTGGGATAACAGCTCTGTGTCCAGTTCCCCAAGACAGAGTTCCCTTCCATCCTTTGACATTCACATCTACTGAAACCTGTTCCCTGGCCTGTGCTTATCTGATATCTCTGAAGCTGATCAAGAGAGTATTTCTGCCAAGAATAAGTGGGACCTCAATAAGCTTAAAGGTTTTGGCTGCATTGGTTCAGGGGAGTTTGTTGGACCAAAAGAACCAATGAGCCTGATCAGAAAAACCTTTAAGTCCCACAGACATTACAACAACTGAAGTAGTCTGCAACAGCTGAAGACATCAACTGATAACAAGGTCTGAAGACAAAGTCTGAAGTGACAAAGCTGAAGACAAAGTCTGAAGCTAAAGAACTGAAGACAAAGTCTGAAGACAAAAGCTGAAGACAAAGACTAAAGACCAAGTTTCAGATGTTGTCACAATAGCTGAAGAAGACCTCTTCAGTAGTTGTGATGGTTTCCTTTCAGTAGTTTTATGTTTCTTGTAATCAGTACTTGTAGTTTCAGTAGTTTTAGTTTCATCTTGTACTTAGCATACTCTAAGATGTTCTCAGTTGTTGTGAACATTCTCAGTAGTTTGCTTACTTTCAGTTGTTTGTAATAATTCTGTTAAATGTCACTATCAAGTGACATCAGCAGACGTCACATTCCTTTATATAAGGAATGTTGACCTAATTGTAACCTGGGAAGCCCTGCGAAGCTTAGCGAAAGCTTAGCGGCCGCCATACCGAAGCATTTGTGCATGAATGATATTATCCCTTTTGCAGAAAACCCTCTTTCTCTATAACCGTGTACTGTTCCATTGAATATCTATTGTGTTCTTGCTATATTTGTCTAATTCTTGTTCTAATTCCGCTGCGATTCAACTCTAATTGATCAAACTTAGATCACTGATCCTGTCATCGGTTTTGTTCTTGAAAACCCACTTACTTCCAACTTCCTTGGAGTTAAGAGGTGGTACAACCAAGTCCCACACTTGGTTGTCATACATGGATTGCATCTTAACATTCATGGCTTCAAGCCATTTGTCACAATCCAAATTGGACACTGCATCATGGTATGTGATTGGTTCATCGGAATCAACCACATAGCACCCATCCATGAAAAATCCATATCTTTCAGGTGGATTACTAGTTCTACTAGATTTGCGAACATTTTGTGTGTATTGATCAACCATTTGATCATTCTCAACATCCTCATGTTGAGTGCTAGTGTCAACCAAACATGTATCGGGTTGTGGTTCTTGATCCTCCTGAAGATCCACTGTTCTACTGCTAGCTCCTTCCATAAAGAACTTGGCTTCCAAGAACTCACCCTTCTTGGCAACAAACTCCTTTTGTTCCAATGGATCATAGAAATAATATCCCATAGAATCTCTAGGATATCCAATAAAAATACACTTAGTGGAACGTCTTTCTAACTTGTTTGAGGTGGGAGTCTTTACATAAGCCTCACATCCCCACACCTTTAAATATGATAGAGATGGAACCCTTCCATGCCATATTTCAAAAGGTGTCCTTTCCACTTTCTTGGTTGGGGCCATATTCAAAATACGGGCCGCAGAGAGCAAAGCAAAGCCCTAAAATGATAGAGGCAATGAGCTTCCAACCATCATAGATCGAACCATATCTAATAGAGTTTGATTTCTCCTTTCGGACACACCATTGTGTTGTGGTGTTCCAGGTGGAGATAGTTGTGAGATAATCCCACAACTTCTAAGATGATCTCTAAAAGCATCACTCAGGTATTCACCTCCTCTATCGGTGCGGAGAATTTTTATTGATTTGTTGAGTTGATTTTCTACTTCATTTTGGAAGGTTTTGAACATTTCAAAAGCTTCATCTTTGTGTCTTAACAAGTACACATACCCATACCTACTATAGTCATCGGTGAAGGTAATGAAGTATCTTTCATTATACCTAGTCATTGGCTTAAAAGGACCACATGCATCCGAATGTATGATACCTAATAAATCTTTTGCCCTTTCGGTTTTGCCACTAAAAGGCGCCTTAGTCATTTTTCCTTGTAAACAAGATTCACATACATCAAATGAATCATATTCACTTGCTTTTAAAAGACCATTCTTTTGAAGAGTTTGTATGTGCTTCTTGTTTATATGACCAAGACGGCAATGCCAAAGATAGGTGTCACTCAAATCTAATTTGAGCTTCTTGGTGGTGGTTTGGTACAACGAGCTATCATATAATGTGTTTTCACAAACCAATTCATAAATACCATTAATAGGAGTAGCTTTAAAATAAAAGATGCTATTTAAAGAAACATGAATTTCATTTTCAATAAACATCAAAACATAACCATATTGTCTTAATTGTGCAACTGAAATAATGTTCCTAGTCAAACTAGGAGCATACAAAACATTGTTCAAAATTGCTTCCAAACCATTTGGAAGCTTCAGGATGTAGTCCCCTCGGGCTTCAACTTGAACTTTTGCCCCATTCCCCATGTAGAGGCTAACATCCCCTCGCTTGAAGTTTTTACTTCTTTTGAACCCCTGCAACAAATTGCAAATGTGAGTCCCACATCCGGTATCCAATACCCATGTGTTAGAGGATATTATATTTAGATCAATATGAATCATGAAAATTGTACCTGAGGTCTGCCCGGCATCCCTCTTTGCTTTCAACTCTTTGAGATGGACAGGACAATTTCTTGCCCAATGTCCTATCTCCCCACACTTAAAGCATGGGTCATCCGAAGCAACCTTTTGCTTCTTCTCCGCTGGTTTTGGTGGTGGCACCTTTACCACTCCCTTTCCCTTTCTCCCAGCGTACCCTTTACCTTTGGCAACACTTGCCTTGGATGCGGGGTGAGGCCTCTTCTTGTTTCCACCTTCATTGATGGTGAGAACGGGTAAACTCCTTTTACCCATGGCCGCCTCGGTTGTCTTGAGCATAGAGTGAAGCTCAGTTATGTTCTTGTCCCAACCGTTCATGTTATAATTCATAACAAAATTGTCAAACCTTTTTGACAAAGAGTTGAGGATCAAATCCGTAGCCAACTCTTTCAAGACGGGACAATTCAGCCTTTCAAGGCGGTCTATGTGGCTCTTCATCTTAAGTACATAAGACGAGACCGATTGGGTATCATCCATACGACATGCATGGAGTGCTCGAACCGTTTCGAAGCTCTCTACCCTTTCTTGTTGTTGGAACGTTTCCTTCAACTGGGTTATCATGTCGTATGCTCCGTGATGTTCGTACTCCTTTTGGAGATCTGGAGTCATACTTGCCAACATGAGGCAAGACACTTGGACCGAGTCCTCCGTGTATTTCACCCAATTCATGTAGGCCTCTTCATCTTCCTCATTGGGTTCATCGGGAATGGGATCGTCTAAGATATATGACCGTTTCTCTTGCTTGAGAACAATTCTCAAGTTTCGAAACCAATCAATTAAATTGTTATGGTTTAGACGCTCCTTTTGGAGAATGGTTCTTAGTGATAGGGTATGAGCGGATGGAATATCATTATTTTCATTGTTGTTGGTGGCCATCTACAAAATTTAACAAGGTTCAATTTTAGTATTTACAATATTATCATATTTAATTATAAATTTCTTTTATGTGTCATACACAAAATAAAATTCTAGAATCCAACGTCACATTTAAATAGTGGTTAGGTGATCTTTATCCCATTATTTTAATTAACAAGGTAGTCAACGTTTGACAATTGCAACCCTTTGCAACTTCTAGAGGTATGGGATCGACTTAAACATCATATGTATAGTCGGCATGTTAATCCCATCAACACCTTTTGTAAACCACATTGTATGTGATCCATTTAACATGGTTTGCAAATCAAGTTACCCTACTTACACACACATGTGAGTTTACCAATATAAGTGGTTAGGTGATCTTTATCCCACAAATATGGCATTCCCACCTCAAATCACAAGTTCCCTCAAAATGGTTAGGTGACCTTTATCCCATTAAGAGTTTTCAAGTGACTTAAGTGTTGTGTAAAAGGATGGTGATAAACTTGTTTTCAAAAGACATTTTAAGTTTTCATAATTCTAGTTTAGAAAACTCTATGTACCTTGCATTTGCATGCTTTCAAATACATGGTACCCTATGGTTCTTTTAATAAAACCCCTTTTATTTAAAATCATTAATCCTTTTAATAACATTTTATTAACCACTTAATGATTAAGAACTATTTATTTTCAGCTTGTTATGTTTATAAATTTGTTAGTTATGCATATCCATATATCAAACATCCAACATAAAACAAAACAACCAAACAAGCACAACCATTCAATCATAAGTGCATAACCATAGCCACTAAGGTGACCACACTTGTTTGCCATCACAAGTGTTGTCATTAGGTCTTTCCTAAGGGTTAATAATGACACATTAAAATGCACATGTCTTTTTGAGTTCTTCCTTTGTATCTTCCCTTGAGTCTCCAACTTGTGCATCTTCTTTTACAAAAATCATATCCCAATACAATTTTTCTAATAAAAGAACTGCACCTAATCTATTTATTACATAACCAATGAATAAATAAATTACAACCCAAAAGATACAAACACCAAAATTATTATTACAACCCTTTAATGAATAAAACTAAACATGACAATCACATTCATCCAAATCCAAAACACATTAGGTCAAGGCTATGTTATGCACCAAAATATGTATCAAATACAACATCCAAGAACAACCATGAACTCCCTTTTTAACCCTTAAAGTTTCGGCCAACATAAACCCAAACTTTAGGGTTTAGTCCAAACAAAACAATCAACCACTTGATGTTAATCTTTCAAGGTTTATTCTAAAGCATGTAAGATAAAACTTTGAAAGATAAGGGATTCATTTATCCATAACAAAACAGCCCCTAATGGGTTGAAAAAGTCCAACAAAACTAACTTTTCTTGGACTTTTGAAGCAAGTTTTCCACATAACCGGCTCTAGATGCCATTGTTGGGTTTTTACAAGTTTTAACAAAGATGTTTAACCATTTAAACAACAAAACGCAGCAGATATAAGGGGTTTAAAACTTGTGTTATATTCTGAAAATAAACATTTATATGTTCAAGAAAACAAACCCAAGAACAAGGATCATATATATGTGAAAAGAAGTGCTATCAAAACAAACCATAGGATGTACATGAATACTACCTTTCTTGAACAAGGAAGTTAGATACGGATGAGAGGAGGAAGATGATGTTTCTTGAATGTCTAGTCTTCAAAAGAGAAGACCTCAAGCTTGTATACCCACAAGCTCTTTCAAAGCACCAAACTTGTTAGGAAGTTGACACCAAAGATCCTTCTTACAAAACCTTTTTGGTCCGAAAATGGGAGAAGAGAAATGGAGAAGAAGGAGCTTGCATGTGTGAGAGAGAAAGTGTGTTGAGTGTCTAGGTGAACAAGTAAATGTCTTGCATAAAAACAAGACAAAGGAATCCCAATGCCAACCACCAAGGGGCGGCCGAAAATTGGGTTCAAAATGGGTTCCCTCCCATTTTGAAAAACACCCTTTTAATTCATTGTTAATCACTCATTAAGTTATATAATTAAACCAATTTTAATCTTATAACTTAAACACTCTTATATTTGATGTTATTTAACTTATTTAAACAACATTACAAATGATATCTCATGAACAAAATATCCATATAATTTGTTCTATCTCAAATGCAATAATTCAGAAAACCCATTTTCTAAATTGGTGTCATAATTTATTTGCTTGATCATGATCAACAAATAAATGTTTATCGGTGTTTGCCTAGCTTGTTATTGGGTATGACCCGACTTGAATCTTAACGTACTAACCACATCAATCTTGTATGTGTTTTGGGCATATAAGATCCAACACTAACATGGGTCTTCAAACCCTGGTTGTTGAGCAACATACACCCCTTCATCTATCTTTCCATAGAGGAATGCACACTTGACATCCATTTGGAAAGCAGTGAAGTTTTTTGATGGGGCAAATGCAAGGAACACTCGGATGGCTTCGAGTCTAGCTACAGGAGCAAACACATCATTATAGTGAATGCCTTCCTCTGGAGTATATCCTTGGGCTATGAGCCTTGCTTTGTTTCTGATGACAATCCCTTTTATTATCAACTTTGTTTCTGAATAGCTATCTTGTGCCAATGGTATTTTGACCTTCAGGTAGGTCAATCAACTTCCATGCCTCTTGCTTTCTGAATTGTTGTAATTCCTCTTGCATTGCTTCTATCCAACTGTTGTCTTTGAGTGCTTCTGTGATGTTTTTAGGTACAGTTATACATAGGAAGCAGGAATACAAGCAAATGTTTGTTGTGTCAGATTGACTTCGTGTCAATCTGGTATTGGGGTCACCTATGATGTTTTCTAAAGGATGGTATTTATGAACTCTGATTGTTTTAATCTGATTAATAGGGATGGTTTAATCAAGATTGGTGAGTGTTTGATTGGATGATGATGGATGAATAAGTGTATTTGTTGTTGTTTCTTCTTCTGGGTGTGTGGTTTCAGTGAATGTTTATGGTGAATCATGAATGAAATCTAGAGTTTCCTCTTCATGACGTGTATCAGGTAATGAATGATAAATATCATCTTCTTCAACTATGGCTGGTTGATCTGACTTTGTTTGGTTATTTGGTTGTGGTTGGGTGGTAACAAGAGTTGATGAAGATAGTGTGTCTGATGACGTTCCTTTTTATGCGTTTGTTTGTTTTGGAGGAGGTGAAACTGTGGTACTAGAAGGAGTGATGATTTTTCTTCTTGGAGGATCCGCAGTTAAAGGAACATCAATGGTTGTTGGTGGAACCATTGGATACTCATTGTCATCCTTGGTACCTAAAACATCAAAGTAAGATGTATTAAATGATTTTGTAAATGAGTCAATATCAAATAACCTGCCTGATCCAATGACTTTCTTAGTGAAAGAATGTTCATTAAAAACAACATCTGTTGTTTCTTCCACTATGTTGAGCCTTGGATTGTATACTCAGTAAGCTTTTGAGCTTCCAGAGTATCCAACAAAAAATCCATCATCTGCTTTTGGAACATAACTTAGATAATTGTTCTCTGGTGTTTAATATTGAGACAGAACATCCAAAATCTTTAAGAAATCTAATGAAAGGTTTACTTTTAAACATTAATTCATATGGTGTTTTGGCATGTTCTTTGATTATTAATGTTCTGTTTTGTATGTAGCAAGCTGTATTGATTGCTGCAGCCCAAAAGGATATGGGTAATAGAGAGTCAGCTAGCATAGATCTAGCTGCTTCTATTAATGTTCTGTTTCTCCTTTCAGTAACTCTATTTTCACTTCTTAAAGATTTAACTTTAAGATCCAATTGATTCTCAAATTTAGTGATAAAGGATTTGTTGATTTCTGATGTTTCTAACTTGTGTAGTAGAAAGAAAACCCATGTAAATCTTGAGTAATCATCTACTATCATAAGATAGTATTGTTCTTTCCTATTCATAGGATGTTTGTTGAGCCAAAAAGATCCATGATAAGCAATTTGAGTGGTGTGTTGTTAGAGTTTACCAATTTTGACTTATGAGACACTCTATGTTGTTTGCATTTCAGACATGCAGTACAGTGGTCTGTACAGAAGAATTCTTTTTATGGTAAACATATTACTAAGTCACCGTTTACGAGTTGATTCATTCTATTATAATTTGAGTGTCCCAAACGTCTGTGCCATAATTAGGAAACATGTTCTGATGCTTTTGATAGTAAACATGTTTCAGGGGTTGATGCTGAAATAGTGTTCATATCAACATGTTTCAAAAGGATGCAATCTCCAAGTATTTGAAAACCCATCTTGAGGATGTAGCAGTTGTTGGATTCAAATAAGGTGGCATATCCTTTATCACAGATTTGGGATACGCTGAGAAGATTGAATTGGAGGTTGGAGCAGTAGTTGACATTTTCAAAGCTGATCAACCCATTTAATACTATTCCTTCACCAGTTATCTTTCCTCCTGACTTCTCTCCTCCAAAGGCTACATTTCCTCTATGTATGCTTTTAAAATCCCAAAAGAGGGAACAATTGCCAGTCATGTGTCAGGAACATCCACTGTCAACATACCAGATGTTGTCAGGCCTTCTTTGATGTCCCTACAAAAGCAAAGAAATTAGTTAGATGGAGCAACCCAAGCCAAGATGGTCTTGGGTTTTCTGTCTTTTCCTATAATGCATATTTCTTCTAAAGTGGCATTGTCTAATGGTTTAGAAATTCTAGTAATACTAGCTTTCCTCTGATTGTTTTTAGCTATGTCAGTAGAAGTACTTTGAGCTGTTCTCCTTTGAGTGCTAATGTTTGTTTATTGTCAACTTTGAGACTTATGTCTCCTGTTTGATTGTTTAAAGTTGTTGACTGTGTTCGAGATGTGAATCTCAGTTGATGTGACTCAACTTAGGATCGAATATGATGATTTTAGTTAGTGATTAAGTCGTGGAAATAGTAAATCATAGAACATTTGCAGGACTGGGTAAGGGTACTTAACACTTAGTTTCACACTGAGGAGAGATCTTAGATCACTTAACAATTCAAATAGGGAACAAGTAACTAGAGACAGATGATACTAAGAATACAAGTAAATTAAAGAGACAGAACTAATAACAACACAAGAACACAAGATTGGTTTTCAAGGATGTTGTATATTGATCTCTAAGTTCTTTTACAAGTGTTACAAAGCATAAGAAATTACAAGGACCTGAGACACTTTTATACTACAACCTACAACCGTCACTTACATGTAAAGACAGTTGGGATTTGACTAATCTAGACAAAAAGATCAATCTATAGTCAAAAGGCAAATTGCCTTTTGACTAGTGACTATGACATGCCATAGCTCACTGACTTTTTCTAATACAAAAAGTCTACAGGAACAAGTAAGGTAAGTTACAGACAAAGACCATTCCTACTTTTTGATAAAGCATGGAAGTTTCACCAACTTATGTAAAGTAGGTGAACCACCAGAGCAGACAGTGGAGAGTGTGTCAGCTTTATCAAGCTGATTCAGAGAAAACATATTTTCTCTGTCCTCTAAAGAAATCAGTCTTCATAGCTTCGGAAGACTTTGTCTCTGAAGCTTCGAAAGATTTCATCTTTGGCTTCAGAAGATGCTTGTCTTTGGCTTCGAAAGATTTCACACTTAGAATATTTTCTGTTTGAGTGTGAAACTTTCAAAGTAACTCTTTCTGAACTGTTAGCTTTGGAAGATCTTACACTTAGACACATTTGAGAGTGTAAGACTTCCAAAGTTAGTTCATCTTTGTTCCTTAGTGCATGCATGGAAGACTTGGTTGTTCTGGCTTGTTGGTTGCATCAGCCTCATGATCTTAAGATGATCTTACAAACTCCCCCTAAGCTATTGCTACCAAAACAGAGAAGTTCTTCAGATTTTGATAGTCCATATTAGGATCCTCAGCATACCTTTCTTCATCATTAGGTCTGGATCCTTCAGACTAACATAGAACCTTCTCATGTCCAAAAGATCATACAGAGGAAGATTAAGCATTTCTTCTGAGGAATAGTCATGCATGCCTTCCTGATCTCTTATGACATACCATCTGTCTTGATCTTCATCATAAGACCATGACATAATTTGTCTTTCAACAGCAAGAGGCTCTATTATGATTGGAGTTTGTTAAGAGACCTCTTCATGCACTCCCTCAGGATGCTCTGACTCATCTAGAGGTTGGGAGGTGGATGCCTTTCTTCTTGTTCTCTTTGAGGTTGATCTTCTGGCCATCCTTTTTCTTCTTCCTGATGATTTTAACTAAGGGGACTGGTCTTGAGTACCATGTTGTTCAGTTGAGTCCCCCTTAGTTGGGATCTCCTCTCTTACAGGCTCAGAAGGAGAGAGAGGAGAACCCTACTGTGGATCAGAAGACGAAGTTGGCCAAGATGCAACTCTAGGTTCAGGTTGTGTTGTCTCAGTGGGTTCAACCTTCACCTCAACTTCATGTTAAGCTGGACTTGGTGGAGAATGCAAGTCCACCAGCTCTCCCTTCTTTATCGTCTGCTTGATTACCCTGATATGCTCATCCATTATGGATAGAGACATAGGGCCAAGCCTCCTTCTGGAGAATCCATATAGCTTTAAGAACCTCATAATCCTTTGTCTGTCAGCAGACTTCTTTTGGCTTTTGTGGATGATGGCCCTTGACTTTGCAGCTTCTTCCCTTAATCTTTTCTTTTCAACTTGTTTTTCACTTTTAGCTTTTTCTTCCATCTACTTATTGTATTCAAAAATATGTATTCAGATGGTAAGGGAAGAAGTACATCTGCCTGATAGAGACCTGCGGCACTCAGATAGCTAATCATCTTTAGTCTTTCTTCATCAGTTGCTACCTGAGGTTGTTCAGTGGCCACAGTCTCTGGCTCAGGAATTTCTTGAACTGGGGAGAGAACAGGAATGTTCTTGTAGAGTCTTTTCAGCCATATTTCTTCCTTGTTCTTGAGGAGCAATGCTGCATCCTCTGCTTCCTTCCTTTCCTTTGACAACTCTATGTCAGCCAGTTCATTCAATTCATCTAAGGGGAGAGAGATGAGTTCATCAACATTATAGTTTCTGGTTCCCAAGTAGTTTAGCCTGGCTGCCCTTAACTCATCTTCCTGAGTGTTTAGCCTGGGGGCAGCCTTGATTGTAGCTTCCATAAACCTTGGGGAACCACTTGAACTCTCTCCCCTCAGCTTTTTCTTCCTCTCTCTCTTCTCCTCCTCAAGCTCCTCAGAAGTCAGTTTCCTTTTGCCTTTGTCAACCATAGGCTTTGGTGACTCAGGCTGGAGAGAGCTTTGACCTTCATTGCTTGGTTCAGCTGTCAAGCTCTGGCCAGAAAGAGGTTGTGAAACATCATCACCAGCTGGTGTTTCACTGAGGGTAATAGGTATAGAGGGAGATCCTTTCTCAAGGTTCATAGGTTCAACCTCTGGGCCTTCAGTCAAGGTTTTCTCTTCGAAGCTAATCTCTGGGTCTACCTCAACATCCAGTTGACCAAAGATCTCACCTGCTAGCCTCTGTCTATATAATTTTAATCTCAATTTAAACTCCTCTAGCACCCTGTCTTGGATTCTTTCTGCCAATCTTCATGGCTTGTCTATTATTGCTTGGGTTGACAAGTGGCAGATCTACCAAGTTGATGCTCTCATAGAAACTTAGGTGTGAAATGTTGAGAACTTCTAGTTGACCCTAAGCTCTAGAGATCATAAGAGCTCTCCTGTTACTGTCATACCCCCAACCTCAGATTGGGTTCTCAGAAGGGGCAGACATTGCGCTTGGTATTCCCTCCTTAAACAGTTGTTGAATGAGCAAATATAGATCACTGTCTAGAGGAGGTTGCTGAGTATGAACATCTGCAAGAGAGGATGGTGATTCCTCTATGTCCATACTCTGGGAAGAACTCCCAGGTTCTGTGATTGTCAGAATTTTCTCCCCCTTTTTGGTAGCATCACCCTCTTGCATAGGTGAACTGGGAGATTGATCCATGACATCCACAGGTTTTTGTGGACCTAGATGAGTTGTCCTCATGGGTCTCTCAGCCAACTTGCCCTTGAGATCAGTGATCTCAAGTTACTGGTCATTGACCCTCTTCTGTAAGATAGTCACCTGAGATTCTAGGCGAGCTATCTTTAAAACAAAATAGGTGCAAAGATGTGATAGTTTGTGCACCTTTTGTTGCAGAATCCCCTCATCTTCAGATGAAGAATCATTGGGTGATATGAGAATTTGACCTAAGTCTTCTTCTTCACCACCAGCATGGGTTTCTTGGCTGCTGGATTTCCCCTGCCCAATGACAACTTCCAGAGAAGTGTCAGGAGGCTGGGTTGCCATGGTAGTGGTCCTAGTGATGTTATCATTGCAAAAGTGATAGCCTCTGCCATATGGATTTCCTGAATAAGTTCAGGACTATCCACCTCAGTAGGGGGTTGTTGATGTGGGCTAGAGATGGGGGAAGCAGGAGTACTCATCTCTCCTTGAGTGTGGCAAGAGAGGAGAGGCACATGGTACTCACTGAAGCCCAAATCTTCATCAGAATAGAAGTCAAGGCTGGGAATGAGGCAGTTTAGATCAAGAGGTTGGGGATGGTAGCTTTCCCTAAAAGGTTGATCACTAGAGTGTTGAGACTCAAAGTGATGCCTTAAGGCTGTTTGTGGGGTTGTGAGCTCATTAGGCTGAGCACGAGGAACCTCAGCACTGATTGGTTGAAAGATGGGAGTGGTCTGCTCCTCAGGGGAAGTAGGAGCTCAAGACTCCACTTCCTCCTATATGGGTTCTGATATAGGGGCTGCACATGCTCAGTAGCAAGTGCAGGGGTTCGTTGGGACTTTCTTTTGTAGGTGATGATGATGGTAGGCTGTGTTTGAGGTGGTTGAGAGGTGGAGGTTGTTGGTTCAACACTAGCTAGTGCTGCTAGGTTTTCACCCTGAGCGATGAGCTAAAACATTTTTGAGACAAGGGCTGTTTCTACCCCAAAGAAGCCAACAGTTGGCTTGTTCAAGATTTTGAAGATGTCGGGCCTCATTTGTCCTATTTTAAGAATATTACCTTTTCCCCTCAACTGCGGTCCCAACTCAAAGTTGAGAATGTGTTGAACAAACCTAGGGAACATGTAATACTATAAGGAGTCCAAGTTTGCAAATAAATTAGTATATACAAATTAAGAGTACCTGAACTTGACCCCTTGTACCATCCCATGGACTATAAAGGAGAGGTCTTCTGGAATTTGATCCCATCCTCCATGCTTGTTAGAAAGGTTATGAATGATGACATGGAGGAGGTATTTCCATTGAGCTGAGACCTTCCCCTTTCTGAAATTTTTGACTGAGAAGTCACCTTCATAGCCCATCTACTGAAATGAGTGGTTGAAAGCAGATTTGGGAAATGATAGCTCACCTGCTTCATCATCCAGCTGCAAATGGGTGTTTATGATGGCCAGAGTGATGAAAACTGTCCTCCCCTGCACTGTAGCAGACAGTGCCTTCTCCCCATCTACGGTGACCTCTTGACAGGTCCTCTAGAACTCAAGCAACTGATCCTCATAGAGAAGAGGATCAATTGTAAGGGAGGTGAAGTAGTGCGACGAAAAAAGGTACCTACACACATCTGAGAAGCGTGGATCCTTCTTAGAGTGTAACAGGGCAACCTGATTATGTTGCCTGTGTAGGTGCATGGAAAAATCAGGGTCATTACGATGATCAATGTTGGCCATTTGAGGAAGATTTACAGTGAAGAAAGGAAGAAGAAGATGAAATTTGGGGGTAATTTTAGGGTAAGGATCAGTGAGAGTAGAGGGACGAAATAAAACCGTTTGGAAGATATATGTTGTGGATTTAGAAAAAGTTATGACCAAAAGATAAACTTTGAAATCCGTAAGTGGGTCCTACTTCTGAAAAACTGCGCCCAAAAAGTTAGTTTTCTTGGAAGTTGTAGAAGTTGTAAAACTTCCGAAGACAATTTTGGCTTCGGAAGCTTTGTAGCAAAGCTTCCAAAGGCAAGTTTTGCTTCGGAAGATATTTCAAAGAATTTTTGAAAATTTGGCTTCGGAAGAAGTGAATAAGTCTTCCGAGACTTAGTTGCTTTCGGAAGATATTTGTTCTTTGAATGCATTTAAGTGCTTATATACAAATTTAAGCTTCAAAAGATACTCTAACAATTTCTTCCGAAGGTAAATCTTAGATAAGCTGCTAAATGATTTAAAGACATAAATTTCTTCCGAAGGCAATTTGAGTTCTTCCGAAGGTAAATTTTCATAAATCTAAGGAATATCAGTTTAAAGTTAGTTTTCTTCCAAAGAGAACTGGGCTTATGAGGTGATCTAATAGACAACTTAGGACACACAATTTTAGGAAATAAAGTTGATTAAGTTATTAAGGAAAATCTATTCAAAGTTAATCATCCCAATAGCTAATACAAGATATTTAAATCTCTGTTCATCAAATGCCTTTGTGAACAGATCAGCATATTGTTCATTTGTGTTAACTTTGATTAGTTTAATCAATCCCTTTTCAAAATTATCCCTAATCAGATGATACCTGATGTTGATGTGTTTGGTCCTTGAGTGCTGCACAGGATTCTTTGTAATGGAGATGGCACTGTTGTTGTCTATGTGGATGGGAGTCTCCTTGAAGCTGAACCCATAGTCTAGCATCTGATTCTGAATCCAAAGCACTTGAGCATAGCAGCTTGCAGCAGCAATGTATTCAGCTTCAGCAGTTGATGCAGACACACAGGATTGCTTCTTGCATTGCCAAGAGACTATCCTTCCACCAAGGAATTGACATCCCCTAGATGTGGACTCTGGAGTCATGTTACAGCCACCATAATCACTATCTGTGTAAGCATACAGATTAAAGTCTAAATTCTTTGGATACCAAAGGCCTAGATTTGGAGCACCTTTAAGGTATCTGAGAATCCTTTTGATAGTGATTAGGTGTGACATCTTGGGGTTGGCTTGATATCTTGCACATATACATATGGTAAACATAATATCAGGCCTGCTAGCTGTAAGGTACATAAGTGACCAAATCATAGCCCTATAGAGATGTTCATCAACACACTCCCCCTCAAGATCAGGACCAAAGGAGTGTTTCTGGCTATGGGTGTCTTTTCAACCTTACAGTCAGTCATCTTGAATCTTGTAAGTATGTCCTGTACATACTTTGACTGACTAATGAAGATACCATCTTTAACCTGCTTCACTTGAATTCCTAGAAAGAAACTGAGTTCCCCCATGGCACTCATTTCAAATCTATTCTTCATCAGCATCTCAAAGTCTTTGCAGAGCTTTGGATTAGTTGAACAAAAGATGATGTCATCTACATATATTTGAACTAGCAGTGTGTCATTTCCTGTTTCTTTAATGAAGAGAGTCCCATCAATAGTACCTCTTTTGTATCCATGATGACAAATGTATGTTGATAATGTCTCATACACCTTTCTTGGAGCTTGATGTAGTCCATATATAGCTTTATCAAGCTTGCACATATAATCAGGATGATCTGGGTCCGTAAAGCTAGGTGGTTGTTTGATATAAACTTCTTCATCAATCACCCCATAGAGAAAAGCACATTTCACATCAAGCTTGTAGACCTTGAAATCCTTGGATGCAGCATAAGCCAGGAATATTCTTACAGCTTCCGGTCTTGCAACTGGAGCAAAGACATCAGTGTAATCAATCCCTTCTTCTTGAGTGTACCCTTGGACAACCAGTCTAGCCTTGATCATGATGATAATCCCTCTATCATCCTTCTTGTTCCTCGATACCCATCTGGTACCTATGACAGTCTTCCCTTGAGGAAGAGGTCATAAGTTCCACACCTTCTGTCTTCTGATTTGAAGCAGCTCATCTTGCATAGCTTCAATCCAGATTCCATCCCTTAAAGCCTCATCAACTTCCTTTGGCTCTATCTGGGATAAGAAACAAAAATGTAGACAAACATGGCTGTCATGAGTTTGTCCTCTTGTTCTTACCCCTGAGTCAACATGTCCAATGATGTTTGTGGTGGGATGTGACTTGTGGATCCAAAGTTGTGGGATCACAACAAGTTGGTTGGATAGATCTAAATTAGAGAAATTCTGATCTGGCAATAAGATGTCTCCCACCACATCAACACACTTATCAAGAGAAACTTGATCCAATGAGTGTGTGACATCATTCATGTTGTCTTCAATGGAGTGATTATCAGCATCAAGAAATTCTTGGTCACTGTCACCACCTCTAGTTCCTCCTGCATTAGAAGTTGATTCTCTTATATTCTAACACTCTGAGCTAGAATTTAAAGGGAAATCAGTTGAATCAGCAATATTTGTCATGCTTGTGCTGATATGAGGCTCAATTACAGGGTTAGTCACCATTGGAGCTGAAGTAGTCTTATTGGTTGGTCTTCTCAGCTCAAATCTTAGATCAGGATCTTCTGTTGATCTGATATCTGTAGATCCTAAAACATTCTCATAATGCTTGTTAAAACAGTTGGTAACTAAATCAAGATCAAACAACCAATCTGGACTAGAACCTTTCACGCAGGGTGTGTGTTCATTGAAAGTCACATTGGCTGACTCCTCAATGATTCTAGTTCTGAGATTGTATACTCTATAAGCCTTAGCTTAAGAAGAGTATCCAATAAAGTGTCCATCATCTGATTTCTCAGCAAACTTAGCTATTTGATCTTTGGTAATCAAGATGGTTCAAGGACATCCAAATGTTCTAAGAAAACTAATGAATGGTCTCCTTTTGTGCCACAGTTCATAAGGAGTCTTACCATGTGTCTTAATCACTAAAACTCTATTCTGCACATAGCTGGCTATGTTGACAGCCTCTGCCCAGAAGGTGATAGGCAGTTTAGAGTTAGACAACATGGTTCTAGCAGCTTCAATAAGTGTCCTGTTTCTCCTCTCAGCAACACCATTTTGCTGAGGAGTCCTGGAAGCACTATATTGTCTTGAAGTACCTTTTTCATCACAAAATGTATCAAGGATTTGGTTTTTAAATTTAGTTTCTTGATCACATCTTATGGTCTTGACCTTTGATCAGATTGATTCTCAATTTTTAGAATGAAGTTCTTTAAGATTTCAGGGGTTTCATCCTTAGTTCTAAGGAAAAACACCCAAGTGAATCTTGTGAAATTATCTGTGATCACTAAACAGTAAGATGTCCTTCCTAGACTTATTACACTGGTGGGGCCAAACAAATCCATATGTAACAAGTGTAG
This sequence comes from Flaveria sonorensis, assembly GCA_025506505.1. Lineage (NCBI taxonomy): Eukaryota > Viridiplantae > Streptophyta > Magnoliopsida > Asterales > Asteraceae > Flaveria > Flaveria sonorensis. The sequence continues at coordinate 41,002,929 of CM046427.1, read as the reverse complement.
GGGAGTAGTGATAGAGTTCATTTCCTTTAGCTTGTGAGACACTTTGTGTTGCTTCCCTTTCAAGCATGCAACACAGTGGTCATCACTTGTAAACTCTTTCTTTGGCATTCTAGTTAGCAAATCATTCTTAATCAATTTATTCATGTTTTTAAAGATTACATGGCACATTCTTTTTTACCAAATGAAAGACTCCTCACTTTTTGCTTTAGACAGAAAGCAAGAAACTTCTCCAGAGGGAGATGTTTCCTGCAGATCCATCTTGTACATGTTCCCTTTCCTGGGGGCTCTGACCAGAATATGCTCTTGAGGAATGTCAACCCTGGGCTTGAGAATAATGCACTCATGCTCAGTAAAGAGCATGTGATGTTTTTGGTCACAAAATTAGGACACACTCAGAAGATTGTATCCAAGCTCCTTGACAAAGTTTACCATCTCAATACTAAGCTTACCATTTGTAACCTTGCCCCTACCAGTAATGTAACCTCCTGCATCTCCTCTAAAAGCAACTTGTCCTCCATCAAATCTTTCAAAGTTTTGAAGTAAGGACTCATTGCCTGTCATGTGCCTGGAGCAGCCACTATTAATGATCCACACATTTTTGTTTGCCTTTGGTTGTCCCTGCATAAAAAAAATGATTTAGTTACATTTGGAAACCCAAGCCTCATTGGTCTTGGGCTTGTTAAAATGAGTTGAAGGCAATGAAACAGTAAGTGATCCTATGTTCAGGCTCTAAGGATCATTTGATGTTGCTGATGAAGAATCTTCAATCACACGGTCTTCCTTCATCTTCCATACTACCTTTGGAAAATTTGGCTTAACCTTCAAAGCTTCGGAAGCTTTTGCAGCTTCGGAAGATTTGGAGACAGGATCTTCGGAAGATCTTGCTTTCATTGCAGTAAGCTTCAGTACTTCGGAAGCATTCCTTTCTTCTGAGACTAAATTTTCTTCCGAAGGAAATGTTTCACTTGCCTTCTTCTTCATTTTGGAGCTTTCGAAGGAAACTGAATTTCCTTTCGAAGCTTTCTTTTCCTTCTTCTTCCCAGAAGCCATTTATTTGACCATATGGATAGTACTTTTATGATTGTAGATGCAATCCTTAGCCAGATGAGAAGTACTACCATACATGATGTAGTCTATTTGCTTCCTTCTGGGAGTCTTCTTTTGAGAGCAAGACTGAACTTGAACACTTTCTTTCTCCCGCTTCTTCTTCACAGATGTTGCAGCAATTTTCTTAGGGAGAGAATTGCTCTTGGAGGAGGATGGTTCAGACTGTGTAGTAGTGGTACACAGCAATTCAGCCTTCTCTTTGCTGGAATGAGTTGGAACTGTACTAAAACTCCTGGTAGTAGAGTTTGTAGTAGATTCCTCAACCTTTACCACTTCAAACCCTGCAGAGATGAACACTTGTTTCTGCTTGGAGTCAAAAGTGGCCTTGATCTCTTGAGCCTTCTTTGATCTTCTCTTTGCTCTTCTGATCAAGTTCTTCCGCTTTTTCTTTGTCATACCAGCCTTCTTACTCTCCTCAGGAGCATGGTGACCCTTTTTGGATTGACTCACTTCACTCATTTCAGAGTCATTCCTTACCATCTCCTCTTCATCCTCTTATCACTGGAGTCTATAAAGGGCAGCTCATCTTGACCAATTCCACACCTTGGTGATCTTACTGATAGTAAGGTATGTGGAGGAGCTATCTCATAAGATCCCAGTCCCTGCTTATTCTGATAACAAACTTTTGCATGCAGAGATGAGGATATTATGTTCTTGAAGGTCTCTTCTTCAAGAACACATTTTTCTGCCCTGGCTTTGCTGATCCAAGCTCAGCCTGGCATTCTGTCAACTTAGTAACAAGATCTTTTATTTGAGTCTTGTAGTTTGTTTGCTCATGTTTAAGAGTTGAAATTGTTTTATCTAGATCTTCTATTATAAGCTTATAATCAATTTCAGCTCTCTTAAAATCAGCTTTTAAATGTTTAAAGACTTAATATCAGATCTCATTTCTAAGTTGTAGGACCTGTATCTGCTTACTTTAGCAATACATTCAGGAGAGCAAAGATGTTCTAATACCTTGGCTTCATCATGGTCAGCCATGAGTGCTTGATTTGGAGAAGCATCTTTAGCTTGGAAGCTCCAGTCAAAGCCTCCTTCTTCAACAGCAACTGCAGCTTGCTATCTTGGCTTCTTATTCTGGTGCCCTCCTTCAGTGTAGTTTGGCCTGGATGATGCTTGGCCACCATTTGACTTAGGTGCCTTGCATTCTTTGGCAAAGTGTCCCATCTTGTTACAGTTGTAACTCTTTACTTTGCTTTTGTCCAGCCCAAACTTGCCACTGGCTACATTGCTAGGAAACCTTCTCCCAGTCCTCTTGTAAAACTTCTAGGCTCTATGAGTGAGAAGGGCCATCTGCTGAACTATCTCCATATATTCCAGATCATCTGGATGGATACAGTCCAGGTCTTCAAGAGTGAAGAGAAAGTTGCCTGAACTTTCATCAGTAGACACAAAGGCTTGAGAGGAACTTGTCTCTTGGAAGGGACTTCCTTGGATGTAGCTCTCTCTGGGTGTCTCTGGGAAGGTGATGAAAGGACCCTTTTGTGAAGTTTCAGGGTAGCGGATAAGATGATGCTGTGGTTCTCAGCTATCCCTTTCACCCACATGAAGGGTGAACTCTGGTGAGTATTGGAGTTACCAGATGAATTTTGCATGTTCATCTCCATATGGTATCCACTGAGTGTCCCATATAACTCAGTGAGAGTAAGGGACTTGAAGTTTTCAGTCCTCTTAATGACCAGATAGTAGTGTATCTATTTTCTAGAAAGAGAGGACATGAACTTCCTAACAATATCCCTGTTCTCAATAGTTACTCCAACATCAGCCAGAGTATCCATAATCTCAACATACCTAAAATATTGTTGAGTCATGGTTTCACCTGTCTTGAAGGTGAAGTTTTCAAACTGCTGCTTTAGGAGGTCCTTCTTGTTTTCCTTGGCTTCATTGGACCACTCATACATCAGTTTTAGTGCATCCCATAGCTGTTTAGCAGTCTTGCACTTCTTGAAACCTCTGTAGATGGAGTTTGGAAGAGCAGTTTGGAGGGCTGTCATGGCTTTCTGATCAATATCAATCCTTTTCTAGTCTTCATCAGAAAAGTCAACCCTCTCCTTTGGTATCATGCCACCACCAGCAGCAGCTGAAGAAGTGCATGGTACATGAGGTCCATTAACAACAGACTCCCACATCCTGGAATCTTGAGACTTGACGAAGCCTTCCATTCTTTGACACCAAGTGTCAAAATCCTCAGGAGTGATCAGTGGGGACTTTGTCATAGTTCCAGTTTCCATATCAGCCTCAAAGATAGTTGTCTTTGAAGAGTTAAGTGATGTATGAAGCTAAAAGGATTAAAGATGGTGAGATCTTATAATCAAGAGCCTGGAATGCTCTGATACCAATTGCAGGACCGGGTAAGGGTACTTAACACTTAGTTTCACACTGAGGAGAGATCTTAGATCACTTAACAATTCAAATAGGGAACTGGTAACTAGGGACAGATGATACTAAGAACACAAGTAAATTAAAGAGACAGAAGTAAGAACAACACAAGAACACAAGATTGGTTTTCAAGGATGTTGTATATTGATCTCAAGTTCTTTTACAAGTGTTCCAAAGCATAAAGAAATTACAAGGACCTGAGACACTTTTATACTACAACCTACAACCGTCACTTACATGTAAAGACAGTTGGGATTTGACTAATCTAGACAACAAGATCAATCTATAGTTAAAAGGTAGATTGCCTTTTGACTAGTGACTATGACATGCCATATCTAACTGACTTTTTCTAATACAAAAAGTCTACAGGAACAAGTAAGGTAAGTTACAGACAAAGACCATTCCTACTTTTTGATAAAGCATGGAAGTTTCACCAACTTGCGTAAAGTAGGTGAACCACCAGAGCAGGCAGCGGAGAGTGTGTCAGCTTTATCAAAAGTTGATTCAGAGAAAGCATATTTTCTCTGTCCTCTAAAGAAATCAGTCTTCACAGCTTCGGAAGACTTTGTCTCTAAAGCTTCGGAAGATTTCATATTTGGCTTCGAAAGATGCTAGTCTTTGGCTTCGGAAGATTTCACACTTAGAATATTTTTCTGTTTGACTATGAAACTTCATAAGTAACTCCTTCTGATCTTACACTTAGACACATTTAAGAGTGTAAGACTTCCAAAGTTAGTTCATCTTTGTTCCTTAGTGCATGCATGGAAGACTTGGTTGTTCTGGCTTGTTGGTTGCATCAGCCTCATGATCTTCAGATAATCTTACAATATTAATTACTGAAAGAATACTAATAAATGCTTTGTATATTGATGAAAGTGAACAAGATACAGAGTGTGCTAGGGTTGCTGGTGAAACCCTTTAATGTTTTTGTTACCCCCTAAAATTAGGTTATACTGATCTATTTATAGGCAGATACATTGTCTGTACAAAATGACTAAACTACCCTGAAAACTATACATCAGAATACTAGTCTAAGTACAAAATATCATCAGCATTTGTAAGTGTTCATCCGCATTAGTTAATGCGGATGAGAAGTCTTCATCAGCATTTCTTCTATTCGTCTTCAGCATTGACTGGGTCATCCGCATTAGTAAATGCGGATGACCAAATACTTTGCCACATTTGTGTTCCTTGTTCGCATTAGTAAATGCGGATGAACAAATACTTGGATGCAATTGTTCCTTGTTCGCATTACTAATGAGGATAACCAACACTTAGTCTTTTTCTTCTATATCTTTAGTCGCATTTCTTCATGATCATCCATCTGCATTTCTTCTTGGACTTGGAGAGATTTCCAACCAGAACAACCTTCAACCACTTCTTGAATTGGCATGTATGATCCTTTCAGGGTCTAATAATACTCCCCCTAAGGATTATACAGCCTATGAACTTCAAGAGTTTGAGGGTGGTGGAGGTTGTGATGATTCTGGTGGTTCTTCATGAGGTTGAACTTGTCTTGCTTGGACTGTTGATGGAGATAGTATTGATGCAGTAGCTACAGAAGGTAGAGGGTCTACTAAAGAAGGATCCAAAATAGCCTTAATCATGTTGGAGAAGTCTCTGGCCTCATTCATCTTGTCTCCGCTAAGGACGTGTATCTTCATTTGGCTCATATTATGAATGGCATCAATGGGCATTTGTCTCAAAGTGATTGGTTCCCACACTGACATAGTGGAAAGACCATCTCTATGAATCAGTAAAGAGCCATCAGTATCTACGACTAACTTCACAATGTTACCCAATTGGAGAGGGATCTTCTTTCTCTTTCTTATTTCTTTCTTCTTGTTAATTCTATCATATGCCATCTTCAGAACTTCGATGCACTTCAGAAAGAAATTCATATCATCTTTTCCTATTTTGTTATTATGTTCTTTGAAGTTTCTTGTAAATATGTAGTGGACATAGGATTCATCCAACAGTCTCACCTCATATCCACTAAACAACCAAATATGTAATCCTTCCTTTCCTCCCCATTTTCTTTCAATCACCATCTCATAAGTCTTTTCATCATAAAACATATTAGAGATTGGTTTTTTCTTGTGGGATCCAGCTACCATCTTCCTTTTTAATGATTTAGTTGGCTTTATATTCACTTCAGGAAATACCAACTCTTCAGCTTCTTTCTTTTTCTTCTTTTCCAGAGGATTTTTGAATGATCTGTCTTTTCTCAAACAGATAGCTTTCAGAGATTTGAAGTTGTTAGTTTTCTTGAACATCTTCAAAATGTCTTCAAATTCATATCCTCTATACATGGCTTGATGATTTATCAAATCTAGATCAGCCAGTTCTTTCAGATCATGAATCTCCATGGAGTTTACAAGAGCAGTGTACTCTGTGAAGAATTGAACTAGCCCTTAGATCCTTTTTACCATGAACATGTTCCAATCACTGTCATACTTCCACACCCTTAATCATCTCAGAAGTAGTTAACCCTTCCTATAGCTTCAGTTGGGAGGGTTCAATAAACCATTTTGGATTTTTGCGTAGCATGGGTGCCAAGACATCATGGTCCTTGGTAGTGAGTTGGACATCTTGTGCTAAAGTTCTTGATCTTTATTTTATGCCTATCACCTCTTCTTCAATAGCCATTAGTCTATCTTTTTTTTTCTTTGACTAATTTCAGAATTGCAGCTTTGAGGGAGTTTGATTTCATGTACCAAGCTTTCTTTTGGTAAACCCTTGAGTAGCTAAATAATCCTTCATTTCCCTGTCAGATATACTATAGGGATCAGGATAAGCTGATTGTGATTCTTGCTTCTATTGAGACTTAGCAGCACCAATAGTAATTGAGGAAATGGTAGTCTTCTTTTCATACTCAGTAACATATGTAGGGTCAAGTAGTTGTTGCATCTTATTTACTTCTTCAACCATACCCTCATATGTCATCCCAAAAACTTCATCTGCAACGTACCCGTGGTTGATTAGATACATTGCTTTTATCATGAGATCATCAACTTGAGCTTTCTCTACCATTTCTTCAACATATGACTCAACCTTTGTAGGACTGTCCCTGGTCAAAGGGTCGTCAATCAATCCTTCATCATAACCTCCTTCTATTTCTCCTTCTTCTAACACAATCACATCAATTTTCTTCTTTAATTCTTCCTCAGCCTTCTCATGCTCCTCTAAAAATTCAGCAATAGCAGAAAGGCTTCTTGGATCATCTTTTTGTTTCTTAATGAGTGGTTTCTCTTCTATCATTGGCAGTTTGCCTTTGGCCTTCTCAGATATATATTTCCTCTTACTGGAATACATGTGTAATCTGGGACCAGATGAAGATAGAACAGGGGCTTCAAATTCTTGTTTCTTCTTTTCTAGATCAAGCTTTTTAGCTTCTTCTTTCTATTTTTTAGCAATCTCTTTTTCTTTCAGCTCTTCACATAGCTTTCTGATCAGTTCCTGTTGTTCAACGGTCAAAGTGACTGTAGGAACAAGCTGTAAGCTCTACTCTTCTTCTATTAGAACATGATTTAGAGGAATTACAACTATAGGCTCTACTGGGGTTCTGAGATCTTTGATTACTAAAAGTCTTTATCAATAATGAATTCACTAGATGAATACATATCCAAATCTTCAATCAGTTCTTTCATCACAGATTCTTCATTTACTCTTTCATTAGTGGATGGATCACAATGCACAACCAGCTAATCTTTCTTCTTCAATCCCAACCTCACTAGATTCAGCTTGTTGTGAGGTTTCATCTTCTGTAGTCTCTTTTTTTGTTTCAGATTCATCATCCATTTCTTTATCAGTTTCCTCGTCATCTTTATCAGTCACTTCCCTTGCCAATTCCTCTTTAATCTTTATAAGCATCTCCAATTCAGAAACTCTCTTAGTTAGTTCTTCTATCTCTTTGTTAAGATTAGCTATGATATCAGTTTGGATATCAATAAGGTTCTCTTGTTATTCCATTGCAATGGTTTGGATGGTGGCTGTATCCAAATGACCACTGATTTCTTCTTTTGGTAGATCAAGGGCAGCTTTGAGTCTATCAATCTCCTTATCTTTTTCTTCTTTTTCAGACTCATATTTGGCCCTTAGTTCTTTGAGTTCTTTTTCATTTTCATCCAGCTCAAGTATTCTATCATTTATTATACCAGATCTTCTTTCTAGTACTTTCTCCATTCTGGCAATCTTTTGTAGTAAATCAAAAATCATCTCATCTTTCTCATCAGGACAGTTAACCTCAGATTCAGCATAGCTTTCAGAATGACCTGCCTCTGAGAGTATTTGTCTCTCATGCCTTTGAATGTCAGGATGGTTATCCTCCTCATCCGAAGATGATTTAGACTCATCTGATGAGCTGGCAGATTCACAATACTCAACAGGTGCAGCTGCAGCATCAGGAGAAGAAATGATTGGAGATACATAATGAGCTTGGACAGGAGATAATGGAAGTGAGTGAGCAGGTGATGTTCTGAAAGGTGATGGTATTTCTTGTTCTTGAATTGAAGGCATAGTGTGAAGATCACCACCTTCATCAACTTATGGTGACACTTGCCTTAGTTCTTCTTCAACTTCCTCAGAATGCTCTTCAACAGTGTGTTGATCATGAGCAGCTGGTTGATCTTCAATAATCTCATGTTCATCAGCTGGCACATCATCATGTGCTTGTTCCTCAACGTCAGGAACAACTTCTTCAGTAGCTTCTTCATGAACTTCTTTTGGGTTTATTTGATGTAACATCCATGGAAGTAATGGAAAGAAAGTTCCACTGTAAAATTTCCTAGGATATCTCTTCTTGATGTACTTATATGATTTGGCATTATAGTGAGGAATGTCCATAACAGGCCCCTCTGGTACAAGTTTAGGAAAAGATTCATTGATGAAGCACTGAATGAACCTTGGGCACATAAAAAACGTATGCCTCCTTCCTTCTTGATGTTTGAGATCAGGATATTAAATACATAAGCAGACATGTTGAATGGTCTATTAGTGCATAAGGCACAGATGGATGATAGTAATGGGGATATCATTCCACCCAGTCTTCCTCTTGGACAAGCAGTGTTGGAATAAATGAATGAGGAATCACCATTGCAGATCAACTAACCCCTTGACAATCTGTTTTCCTTCAAATCCTCCTTCATAACCAATGTTGGCAAAGAAGGTCATGATGCCATCTTTATCAAGTTCTTGGGGAGCGTTGGCATCATCTTCAAACTGTAGACACTATCTCACAGTCTGTTCAGAGATTACCAATGTATGATCATCAGTAATTCTTCCTGAAATAGTCTTTACACCATCAATCTCAGTTACTTCAGCTGTTCCCCAGAAAGATCTAATGAGATTCTCATAAATGATGGGTCTAATAGTGATAGCATGTGGTTGACTCAAGAATTGCATTAAGAATTAATGCATGAAAAAGTATGATGCTTGCCAAAGCATACAATCAAACAAAATGTGTTTTAACATACAAAACAATCATTTATAACACATTAACATTATTAACATTCACAACAATCACTAACATTTGTTTAAATTTCTTTTTCAGATTTGTAGATAAAAGAAATTTTGACCAAGTGTTCTTCACACCATGGGTGAAGGAAGTGAGGAAATAAGAGAGATCAAAAAGGAAAAATTAAGAACTCAATATGAAACCTTCCACCACATCCATGGAGAATCAATTCCTTAACAGTTACACAGATATGTCTAATTGGTTAATGAAATGATAGTATATGGACTTAAATATGACACTGTTGAAATCAACAAGAAAATGTTGCATACATTGTCTAAGAGTTGGACTCAGTCAATGTCTCTCATGAAAACAACATTGGACTTGGAGGCACTATCCCTTGACTCACTTGTAGCCAAGGTTGAAGCACTGGAAATGGATGAAAAATCCAGGAACAACAACCAAATCAGACATGTCGACGCCTACAAGTTCAAAGAACTATAACACACAGACAGTACTTTCCTCATAAGCACTGAACAAGATGAAGAAGAAGAATTTCTGGATTCTCATGATACATCATTCTTCTCAACACCAGAATCATCCAACAACAAACACAAGTCTAAGAAGACTGGAGTTCATACTTCTCATGAAGCTACACCCCAAAGTAAACATCAACCTCATAAATCCACCTCAAACAAACAGTTAAAACATCAAACATCAAACATACACAGGCTTGAAAAACCTATGGATGCTCTTATTATTATTCTACAAAGTGAAGAGAAAAAGGCAGCTTATGCAGCCATTTCAACAAGCTTTAAAGCATTCTTGGGAGCAAGTCTGACTCCATCTCAAATCATCCAACAGGATTTGGATGAAATTCCACCAGATATGGTAGAAGAGATGGATCGTCAATGGTCAATGCCATGATAGCATACAGGTCCAAAAGGTATTTGCAAAGAAATAGAGGATTAACCATGGACAAGAAAACAAAAATTGGTTTTGATAAAACCAAAGTTAGCTGCTATAACTGTCAACTTTATGGGCACTTCTCCAGAGAATGTCAACAGCTCAGAGTTGATAGAAACACTCATCAGGCACAACACTCAAGTGGAATTAATTCAAACAGACAAATGCCTCCACCAATCATTATTCCAAATGCACCAACTACACCTCATATCACACAATTCAGTCCAACTCAACATCCAACATCTTCAGATCATGCAATGATAATCAAAAAGGATGGAGAATGTGACTGGAGCCTTTATGAGGCTGAAATACAATCACCTTCAGATCATGCCCTTATGGTTGATATTGAAGACAAATTAATAGACATCCCGAAAGAGGTAAAAGAAAACCTCTGCAGTCAAGCATGTATTGATGAGGTAAATAGGTATAGAGAGCATGCTGACAAGCTGTCAAAGAAAGTAATTGAAACAAACATTCTTAATGAAAGTCTAAAATCAGAACAAAAGTAGTATGCTACAAAAATACTTTCATTACAATCAGACATAGACAAACTACTTTCTGAAAAATTAACATTGATAGCTCAGGTCGAGTAGCTCTCTATCTCATTAACTGAGTCAAAAACAATTCAAGCTGAAACTAAAGTTAAACTTCAGAAGTTTCAGGTGAGCAATAAGAAGTTCGAAGAACTTCTTGCTCAGCAAAGGACCTTTAAGGATCCTACAGGACTTGGATATCATAAGGTAAACCCACCTTATAATGATAACTACATCCCACTTCCTGAGTCAATGACCAACATACAAGATGAGTCAACTGAATCTCAAGACAAACCAATTGAATCAAAGTTATCATCATCATCATCTCCAATAATGTTGAAAATACCATTGATTAAATTTGTAAAAAGTCAAGAGATTTCACAAATCAAAACTACATATTTTTATCAAGGGTAAAACAATAAATATGATAATGAAACTAGTGATGATGACATTGATCTTTTGGAGGATGACTCAAATCAACCAATTACTGAAGCTCATAAGACTTCAAGTGTGGCTGACACTCCAACCAACCAATCAAAACAGATTAAAGGTTTTGATATCTATGGCAGGAAAGCTTTAACCTCAAATGTCACTTCCAAACAAACTAATAAAGGGAAAGGCAAAGCCACATTTCAACCAAAACAACCATCTGTAACTTTTGAAATTCCATCAAAATCTAATTTGAAATCAAAAGTTTTCAGCAAACAAACAAAAACAGAATTGCCATACTATGAATGGTGTGATCAATTCACACATTCAACTGAAAAGTGCAGATATGGCAAGTACTGCAAGTACTGTAAGATGAATAATCACAGTACAGAAACATGTCACTTTCACAATTATTGCTCCATTTGTGAAAGAAACAATCACAGGATGGCAAATTGTTTTTTCAACAATAAAAAAAAAGAAACAAAACAAACAAGCTCAGGTTGAGAAAACTACTGAAAAACAACCTGTTGCTCAATATAATAGCAGAGTAGGAGTTCCTAAACATACTCCTCATCAGAAAATTGTTTTAGATAATGATAAAACATTTTATGACAATTTTTCAACACACATCAAGGAGACATAAGTCTCAGAACAGACAAACCACTAACACTAGCTCACAAAAGAGAAGAGCACAAAGCACTTCTCCAAATAGAGCTAAATCAAACCAAAGGAAATCTAGTGTGTCTAGAGCTCCAAAACCTTCAGACAATGTTGTCTTGGAAGAAATTTGTGTTGTTGGAAAAGATGGAAAACCCAAGACCATTTTGGCTTGGGTTGCTCCAACTAACTGATTTCTTTTGTTTTTCAGGGAGATCTTTAAAGGACTGACAACATCTGGTATGTTGACAGTGGATGTTCCCGTCATATGACAGGAAACTGTTCCCTCCTTCGGGATTTTAAGAACAAACATGGAGGCAATGTAGCCTTTGGAGGAGATAAAACAGGTGGGAAGAGAACTGGTGAAGGAACAGTAACAAATGGGTTGATTAGCTTTGAGAACATCAACTACTGCTCCAATCTTCAGTTCAATCTTCTGAGCGTATCCCAAATCTGTGACAAGGGATATGTCACCCTATTTGACTCCAACAGCTACTACATCCTTAAGACGGGTTTTTAGATTCCAAAAGATCATATCCTTTTGAAAACTCCTCGTCTAAACAACACATACATTGTTGATATGAATAATGTTTCAGCATCAAACCCTGAAACTTGTTTATTATCAAAAGCCACAGAAGATGTATCACAATTGTGGCATAGATGATTAGGTCATTCCAATTTTAACCGAATGAACAAACTTGTTAAAAATGATCTAGTCATAGGTCTGCCACAAAAGAAATTTTTCTGTTCAGACCACTGCATAGCATGTCTGAAAAGCAAACAACATAGAGTTTCACATAAATCAAAATTGATAAACTCTAACAACACACCACTCAAATTGCTTCATATGGACCTTTTTGGCCCAACAAACATCCTAAGCATAGGAAAGAAGCAATATTATCTTGTCTTAGTAGATGATTACTCCAGATTCACATGGGTTTTCTTTCTACTACACAAGACAGAAACAGCATAAATCATTACATTCTTTATCACAAAGATTGAGAATCAACTTGATCTTAAAGTCAAATCTTTAAGAAGTGATAATGGCACTGATTTAAGAATGACTACATTTCTTCTTTTTGTGCATAAAAAGGAATAAGTCATCAATTCAACGTAGCAAGAACTCCTTAGTAGAATGGAGTAGCTGAACGAAAGAACAGAACATTAATAGAAGCAGCTAGAACCATGCTAGCTGACTCTCTATTGCCCATATCCTTTTGGGCTGAAGCCATAAACACAGCATGCTACATACAAAACAGAACATTAATCATCAAAGAACATTCCAAAATGCCATATGAATTAGTGTTTAAAAGAAAACCATATATAGGATTTCTTAAGGCCTTTGGATGTTCTGTTTGAATATTAAACACCAGAGAACAATTATCCAAATTTGCTCCAAAAGCAGATGATGGTTCTTTATTGGATATTCTGGAAGCTCAAAAGCTTACAGAGTATTCAATCCAAGGCTAAATATAGTGAAGAAACAACAGATATTGTTTTCAATGAACATTCTTTCACTAAGAAAGTCATTGGATCTAACTGGCTGTTTGATATTGATGCATTAAACAAATCATTTGACACAACATATTTTGATGTTTCAGGTTCAAAGGAGAACAATGAGTATCCAATGGTTCCACCATCAACCATTGATGTTCCATTGACTGCTGATCCTCCAAGGAGAACCACTAACACACCATCAAGCACAACTGTGTCAACACCTCCTGATCAACCAAACACCTCAAGAGAAACATCATCAGACACTCCAGTATCTTCATCTCTTGTACCCACTCAATCACAAGATACCAACAAAACAAAACAACCTGAAGATGATGATGACTACCACTCTCTACCAGACACGCATCATGAAGATGAAATCCCAGATTTCTTTCATGATTCCCCTCAAACATTCACTGAACCTCCTCAATTAGATAATCACACATCACCCAATACTCTTGCTCAACCCTTATCACATGATCAGATAATCACCAATCTTGATTCAACAATCCATGTTAATCAGATCACCATAACAAGAATTCACAAAGATCATCCCATCAAAAACATCATAGGTATCTCAACACCAGATTGACTCATAGTCAATCTGATACAACAAACATTTGTTTGTATTCCTGTTTCTTATCCTTAACTGTACCCAAAAACATCACTGAAGCCTTAAAGGACAACAGTTGGATAGAAGCCATGCAAGAGGAACTACAAGAATTCAAGAAGCAAGAAGTTTGGAAGCTAGTAGATCTGCCTAAAGGTCAATATGCAATTAGCACAAGGTGGCTATTCAAAAACAAAGCAGATGACAGAGGGATTTTCATAAGAAACAATGTAAGGCTTATAGCTCAAGGATATACTCAAGAGGAAGGCATTGATTATGATGATGTCTTTGCTCCTGTAGCTAGATTGGAAGCCATTCGAGTATTCCTTGCTTATGCCTCATCAAAGAAGTTCATTGTCTACCAAATGGATGTCAAATGTGCATTCCTTCATGGTAAGATAGATGAAGAGGTGTATGTTGCTCAACCTCCAGGGTTTGAAGATCCAGATTTCCCTCACAGAGTATACAAGTTAGACAAAGCTCTGTATGGTCTTCACCAAGCACCCAGAAAATGGTATGAAGCTCTATCAAAGTTTCTACTATAGAATGGTTACACCAGAGGTAAAATCAGACATTGTTCTTAAAAAGAAAAGAACAAGACTTGTTAGTAGTGCAAGTCTATGTGGATGACATAATTTTTGGCTCCATAAACATACAGCTTTGCAAAGAGTTTGAAACTCTTATGCAATCAAAATTCCAGATGAGCTCAATGGGAGAACTCACATTCTTCCTAGGTCTACAAGTCCAACAATCAACAGATGGAATTTTAATCAATCAAAGCAAATATGTGCATCAGATCCTCAAGAAGTATAACATGACTGATTGTAATTCAAGCAAGACACCATTTGCAACTTGATTGAAGTTTGGACCAGATCCAGAAGAATATCAGTTGACCAGATACTTTACAGATCTATGATAGGTTCTCTGATGTACCTAATAGCAATCAGACCAGATATCATGTATGCAGTATGCATGTGTTCAAGATATCAAGCAGAACCCAAGGAATCACACATAATTGTTGTAAAAAGAATCTTCTAATACTTGAAAGGCAAACCAGCTCTTGGTTTGTGGTATCCTAAAGATGGAGACTTCTCATTATGTACATACACAGACAGTGATTATGAGGGATGCAATAATAACAGGAAATCAACCAGTGGAGGCTACCAGTTTCTTGGATCAAGATTGATCTCTTGGCAATGCAAGAAATAGACAAATGTCTCTGTGTCCACAGCTGAAGCAGAATATATAGCTACTTCTGCATGCTGTTCTCAAGTGTTATGGATTCAAAACCAAATGCTTGATTATGGCTTTAATTTTCTTAAAACACCCATACACATTGACAACTCTTCAGCCATGTTTATAACAGACAATCCTGTTCAACATTCAAAAACCAAACACATAGAGATCAGATATCACTTTCTGAGAGATTGCTCAGAAAAGGGTCTGATCAAGTTGATCAAGGTCCATATAGACAACCAATTGGCTGACCTTTTTACAAAACCATTTGACTCAACAGGATTTGAATTTTTGGTTCAGTCTCTTGGTATGATCAACTATGAAACAACAAATTAATATTTTCAAAATATTCAAATCAGACAAACTTGATTTTGTCAAAGTCCATGATTACCATCAGCTTTCCCTTTTTCTAAATCAAGATATCATGCAAATCATTCATTTTGATAATATTGAATCACATATACATTTCATGAGAAATGATACTACACTAACATAATTCTTCACTTGAGTCTTTTTCAACTAATAAAGACTAACAAATTCTTTGTTTGATATGTGGATAGGCTCAGTATGGTATAGGCTCAGTATGGGACACATAAAATCAGATACAACAGTGAAGAACTAAATTCTCATGATTGTGTGGTTAACAACACATCTTGGTTTATGGTGAGTATTGATCTATCCAATATAGGTTGCTTTCAAAGTAACTACAATACACCAAGTGAAACAGATTATAAATTGCTCAATCATTCAAGTGTCTCCTTTGTTATGATAATCATAGACCTAGAGTACACCTAGGCATTCTTTTTGTGCTAAGCACAGACCTGAATGACCTAAATCATGATTCAAAAAGATTCCCAAAAAGGAACACATCCATCTTGGATGAATCATCAATAAAGTCTTTATGACTACATTCCTTGTGAATGAATCAAAAGAATCCCAAAGAGGATCAACTTCCAAAGTGAAGTGAAAAAGAATCCCAAAGAGGATCAACCAACATGGATCAAATTAGCATTTATACTCCTAAGTAACTAGGTTTTAAGTATTGAAAGTACTTTCTAGCATATCTTGAGAGGGTTGTATTAATCATACAATCAGATGTGGGGTACATACATCTCATGTCAATCAATTCAAAACATGATAATCACTCACTGTTTTAAATCAATCATTAATACCATGCTTGAGTTTAAGGGGATTAATATATCTGCAATCAACATTGTACTTGTCTATGTTTGTTCTCCAAATCATACAAACAACTCAGTGAGAACTATAGACTAGTATGATCTCATGGTATGTGCAAAAGATTATGTGTAAAACATGATAAACATCTATTTTTAGTAAGATTCACTCTTCTCTTGCTAAATGATTTTCAAACAAGCAAAATGGACTTTGATAATTTCCATATTAAATCATACAAATTTTTTAAATTTTATAAAAGATTTTTATAAATATGCAAAAATTTAAGGGGAGAAATTGAACATGGAATTATCAAAGGCAGCAGAATTGTGCATTATCATACGTTTCAAATTTTGATATTTTCAAATTTTGAAAATAAACAAAGCCAAGTCAAGCCAACACTAACAAACAACAGGTTGACACACATACATTTGTTTATTTTATTGCACAATATTGCTTATGAGTGATATCAAAACATCCATATATTGAATATGTTAAAATTCAATATTTTAACATACAATTTAATTCAAATTTTTAAACAAATATTTTGATTTAAACAAAATTTAATATTCAGAATCTTCTTTTGCAAGAAAAACAAACAAATTTGCAATTTTATGTGCTTCGGAAGCAAGATATTTGTTTCGGAAGAAATGACTTCAAAACATACAAAAATTTTAAAATTTTTAAAATTTTGACAACTGTTCACACAACGGATGAACAAATATCTCATCCGCTGTAGGAACAGTACCATTCATATCATCAAAGTGTCCACAGCGCATGAACATTGTTCGTCCACTATGAACATCTTTTAAAAATTACCAAGTGTTCCACATCGCATGAACATTGTTCATCCGCTGTGAACAAAGCATTCAATACATTCAAAGTGTCCACAGCGCATGAATAAGGTTCATCCGCTGTGTATATTCATTCAAACATTCAGGTGTTCCACAGCGCATGACAGTTGTTCATCCACTGTGAACATATCAAACATATGATCCAAGGATCTACAGCGCGTGAACAAATTGTTCATCCCCTGTGTGCACAGTACGTACAACGTAGTGTAAAATGCACAGCGCATGACCACTAGTCATACAACGGATGACCTAAATTTATTTTAAGTCATTTTTGCACAGCGCATGACCACTGTTCATACAACTAATAGTTTGCACATAACCACTGTATCCACAGCGGATAGTTCGTTGTCCGCTGTATATTTAAACAACACTTACTTTTTCACCAGTAAAAAGAGAGAAAGTAAAACATTCAAACTTTCAAACCTTGTTCAACAAAACCCTTCGTAAACACTAACAAATTGAAACACTAACAAATACCGATTTATCATCGTTTTGTTGATTCAAAAGGTATAATCATATGTTCGAAACTTTAAATCTTCCATTTTGACTCCATTTAATCAGTTTTAGACTCATACATTGTTCGACTCAGTCGTACTAAGAACCGTTAATCAACAATAAGTAATTTGATGTTAATAATCAAATTAAACATTGAAATGATGTGTTTAGGTCTTAGTCGAATGTACTTAGGTTGTTTATTTGGTGAAATTTGATTAAGTGTTCATAATGAACATGAACAGACAGGGTGTTCATGACAAAATTGAACAAAAACACTATTTGATCTTTGAAAACGTTCAAAAACGCTTATACTATGTTATAACTTGGTAAACATATTCAAAAGTTACTAACAACCACATAACAAACAATTATTTTGGCAGAAACAACTCATACAAACATTGATTGCATATGTATTGAATATGCATTAAATGTTATTTTGACTTCAAAAGGTCAATCTGAAGTTCAAAAATCAAACAGATATATTGAGCAATTTATGCATGTTCATGAACTTGTCAATCATGATATATCATCAAATCTAATCAGAATTAGTTTTGAATCATAAAAGAGTACAACAAACAATTTTTAAACAATCAAAATCATTCAACAGTTGACTTGTAAAAGTAAAACTGTTATTTTCATACAAAACACCCAAATCATTCATTTTTAATCAAATAACAAGTTCTAAGTATACATAAGTTATCAATATACAAACATACAAATGAACACTTAATCAACATTTCATCATTTCAAGCAATTATACATATAACATAAAGAATCACTAACATTTGTCTTCTTTTATGCAGATATGGCAAACTTGGTGTTTGTGAGGGATCACAACATCTATGAATTCCTAGATCCTGACTCTTCCAAGTCAAAGAATTATAGAGACATGATCCAGGCCATTAGACAGACTAGACTGGTCCATGCAATGACTGCTAGACCAGACATCTATGAAGATCATATAGTCCAGTTCTGGACCAATGCACACCTAGGAGAGGTTGATGATTAGCAAGTAGTAATATCCACTGTGCATAACCAAGAAATCATTATCACTGAGGAAGTTATAAAGAGGGTTCTGTAATTAGGAGATATTGATGCAGAAGGCCCTGTAGAATTTGATGAGAACTATGTGCTACATGTATTTAGAATGATTGGATACACAGGCACTATTAAAAAGAAATAGATTAAGAAATCATAGATGTGTGCTCAGTTCAGGTTTCTTATGCATACATATCAAAAAACTATGACCAATAGGAAAACAGGATGGGATGCTACATCTCTAAGAGCTTCATGTGCTATTGCTAGCATTATTGCACGGAGACCATTCAACTTTGGTGCTCAGATCCTAAATGGGTTGGTTTACAACATCACAGAGGTGAGGAACAAGTTCTTAATATTTCCAAGATTCCTGCAGATGATTATTGATGATCTACTACCAACAATTCCAAAAGAAGGAGCCATATTTCAGCCTGTTCACTTTAATGAACATGTATTTACCAGGATCAAATCAAGCCTCAATCAAGGAGATAAGGTACCTGTGCCTCCTTACATGATTGATCATGATCTCCCTGTTCCTAATGAGTTTATGAGGATACCAAGTGAAGATGAGCCTTTCATGCTATTCCAACATGCAATTCACCAAGCCCCTATCATACAACCAGCACCAATCATCCATGCCCAATCATACAACATGACCTAATCATTCCTCAACCAATCCAACCAGAACAACCACTTAGCCCACAACATCCACCTAGCCCTATACAATCACACAGCCTAAACCTCTCTGATCAACAAACACTATCATCTCTGTTAAGAGATATAGATACAGCTCTTGAGCAACTTCCAGAAGAGCATGAAGAGGTTGGTACTTCTTTACATGAGCTAGAAACTGCTCAAACATTCACATCTACTGAAATGGGTGAACCAAGCAGTGAAACATTAACAGAAGAAGACATAGAGCATTCAAAGGTCTTTCTATTCACTGAGTACAATAAACTCATTGAAAGATCAAACACGAGAACAAAGAAATTGAAAGACAAACTAAAGGAGAAAGATATAGAGATTGAAAAACTTAAAGCTGATGAAAATGCTCAAAAGCTGATTGTTAAGTTTGTAGAACAATAGCTTGAACAAACTCAAAAAGATCTAAAAGTCAAGGATAATAAGCTTCAAATAGCAAATGCTGAAGTTGACTACTGGGCTAACCAATCAATATCAAGTGAAAATGAAATTGATAAACTAAAAAAGATAATCGAAGCCCAAGCTAAAGAAATAAATAAGCCAAACAGAGAGCTTGAGCATACAGACTCTCAACTGAATGAAAAAGAACTTTCAGATGATACTGTTGAAGATTTTAGTGAGTCTGAAGGAGAAGAGCCACAACAAACCCAATCAGAACAAGCTGAACTAGCATTGATCATTCCCGAAGAAACATACACAATGGATCAGCTGTTTAGTAAGGCTAATCCACATGAGAACATTCATTATTCTCCCATCCTGAAACAACATTTCCATACTCCTGATCCAGTCATAGAAGAAACAAGCATAGTTCCTTACAATCCTTTCACTGCAAAGCAAATGGAACTAATCAGACAATTTGCTAAATCAGCCTCTGTGCAACCTGAACAAGTTACAGCAGAAGCATCATCATCATCTCCTCAATTAATGACATATGAGAGGAAAAGGAAAAGAACCTATTTAGGTTCTTCATCAAAGGGCAAAGAACAAGCAGTAGAGCCTAAATCACCAAAATCACCTCCTTACAAGTTACTTAAGATAAAACAAGAAGAACCTGAGTATGCTAAGCAAACACAAATGGAAGAAGGTGAGATAGCACAGACTTCTGATCAACAACCAATTATAATCATATCAGACTCTGATGAGGAAAGAGAAGAAGATGATGAAGAAGATCAAATCCAAAATATTCAGGATCTATTCTCAGATGATCCTGAAACTCTTATGGGAATTAAGTTAATCTCAAGAGGTTTCCCATATGATGCATTCATGACCATGAACGTAACTGAAGTAAAGGATCTGCTCAAGGACTTTCAAGAAGTTTTAAAGAATGAAAGTGAGCAGACCTATAGAAGATATAAAGAAATCAAAGATCAACAAGAATTACAAAAGAATCTGCCTAAGGATCCTCAAATTGATAAGATGACTTACCAACAAGTCAAGAGTTGGTTAAGTCATACAAGGATTCCTTACAGATCTTATGCTGGAAGATCTTTATCACAAATGAAAGATATGGCTAGGGATATCTACAAGAATATGTTGTCAAATCCCCTAAAGCCCACATCCAGCTGCTTCTCTCTCAACATATCACCAAGCACCTCCTGAACTGCATCCAATTGAAGAACCTAGAGAGTTCATGCCCCACATGCTATGTCCTGAAGGAAATGAGGTTAGAGAGATGATCAGTGAGAAGACTAACTTTGTTAAATTATATGACAAAATCTCTCCGACAGCCAGGGCAAATGAAACAAAGATTGTGGCTTGGAAATATGATGAAGTCTAGGATGTTATGCTCATCAAAAGGGTATCTGGACTTGTCCAGTTCTTATCATACATATCTTAATTGGGCTCCCTCTCATGTGAAGACAGACTGGACCTTCTCCAATTGAGAATCGTAAATCTAACAAACAATCCAAGGGGAGCAGACTTCTTTCATATTCTGAGATCATACATGAACAGAAGGCATGATGAATTGAAGGCCAAAGCAGACAAAGAGGATAAACTGCATATAGATAAATTAAGCATATAGCAGAGGGCAGCCAAAAAGGGGACAAGCCCGAACCAGACCAAACAGAACAAGTTGACACTGAACTACTTGAAAAAGTAGGATATCCTCTTAGACCTTTTGATCTTAAGTTGGTAATGAAGAAGATAAAAGGAAATCAGTACACTCATCCTATCACCCGATGGTATTATGATGAAAACCATTTTGAAGTGGTGTTGGAGAGAAAATTGGAAGGAAAAGAAGCTGAGGACATAAGATTATTTGATCCAGTTGAGATTAAACTTCTTCACCCATCTTATGTCTCATTTTTAAAGACCAAATCATTTCCAGCTATTCAAGATGTGATGTGTAAGGGTGACTGCTGCTATTTCATTCACATGCTAAGAATTCTTGGAATAGTATATGTGAAAGCAGCCTTAAAACACAGATTAGAGACAAAACAACAGCCCCTTACTCATATTGAAGGAATAACAGGAATGAGGATTTCTGAAAATAACAGCCTAGAAATTCTTAAAGGAAAACATGTTGTCACCACCTTGGTGAGCAACATTGACATTCAAAGCCTCGATCAATCAACCATAGAGTAGATGGTTCATTTAACTATAGAAAGAAAGTATGATGATCGAAGGAGCGTAGTTGACTATTTTGTTGAACATATAGTCAACTGCAGGAATGCATTCAAGATATCTACTCTAAAAGATCAAGTTAAGGAAGCTAAAGCTGACCAAGCCATAGAACAAGACATTGAAGATACACTCAAGGCTATGGAAGAGGCTTAGAAACAAATTGAAGAAGCAGGACCATCTCATTCATGAGGTTTCTAAATAGACAACTGGGGAAACAAACAAACAAACATATTTCCTTGTCTCTTATCTTACAATCATACATTGATATTATCATACAATCATCCAATCATACAAACATACATACATATGCTTTTATGCATATGACATCATACAAACATTCATATATGTGTTTTTATAAACACATAGATACATACAAACATTCATGCTTATGTTATTTTGATAACACTAGAAATCAATCAACATTATTAAACAAAACATTTATCAAACAAATAGAAAACAGTGGCAACATCATACTTAGGGGGAGTATTGTTGGACTCAACAATTGCATTAAGAATTAATGCATGAAAAAGTATGATGCTTGCCAAAGCATACAATCAAACAAAATGTGTTTTAACATACAAAACAATCATTTATAACACATTAACATTATTAACATTCATAACAATCACTAACATTTGTTTAAATTTCTTTTTCAGATTTGTAGATAAAAGAAATTTTGACAAAGTGTTTGCAGCGGATGAAGAGTCTCCACAGCAGATGAAGATCATCAGCAGCGGATAAAGAAAATTCATCTAAGTGTGTGCAGCGGATGAAAGAATCCCACAGCGGATGAAGAACATACAGCGGATGAACAACCAAGCATCCACAGTGGATGAACAACAAAGTATGAACAGCGGATGAATAGTCTTCTCCACAGCGGATGAGAAAACCTCCACCGCGGATGACTTAATTCCACAGTGGATAGCTTAGACTCTTAGGATTATTTATGTAATATTTGTTTACATAAGGGTAGTTCAGTAATTGTATATAGGTTTTGTGTATAGGCTATAAATAGCACACTACCCTAATCCTTGGTAAGCTTTTGAACAATCAATCTAACAATCTGTTATTATCATTTTCGAGCATTCAAAACACACACACTAACACACAATCACGCACACACACACTGAATTCTTTCACTTGAATCATGGGTTTCCGCACCATGTTTCTTGTTGGTTGAATATTGAGAGATATTGAAAAAGGTCCTTGGGGAATCAACTTGTTTATGTTGAATATTGTTCTAATATATTCATGTTCAACATGTTGTTGTAAAGTTGATTTCATCAGCATGTGCCACTCTTGTTGTAGAGATGAATCTGATCATGTCTCTAATCCTACAGATTCAGGCACATCGGGATCAAGAAATCCATTGACATATGGAACTTGCTCCATGTTAGGTTTGCCATAGATTCTACAATAGATACAAATGTGTTAGCAACATACTAACAATTATCATATCATATGACAAGTATCATGTTTGACTTTTCTTGTTTTGACATTTTCAGGTGAAAATGAATGTTCAAAGGTTATTGTTTTATTAAGAGTTTGACCTAATTTTGATTTTGTGATGAAAAATCATTGAAGTTATGTTTTATGCTTATTTTTGATCATCTTTACTATTTCAAACATCGTTTAATGTTTAATCATTGGAGTTGATTTCCATATTTTCACGGTACGATTCCCCTGTTCATCCTGATTAATCTAGGGTTTGAAAAACGGTTGTTCTTTGTTATTCGCATTAACATCCGTTTAAATGAACTTGAGAATGCCATTTAAATCCACTGTTCCTGGTCAATTTTATGAAGTTTCTTAAACCTAGGGTTCTATGTTCATTACAGGTATGACATTTGAAGTTTTACAAATCCATCAAAAATCACCTTGTTTTGATGCTGCTTTAGTCAAAGATCAAATTAGAGGTGGAATGGATTTGGATGAATAGCAGAAACACAAGATCTGAGGTTGTTTGGATGATGATAAAGAACAATAAGAAAAACGCTCGTCGCACTATAAGTTCACTCAAATTTGAAAAGTATTAAATGACTCTCATTAATGTGTTTAAATAATACATTTAACGACTTATACAAATTTTGCAAGTGTGAACAAATGTGCATGTTTTAATTTTGATACTGTAGCAAATGCGGGTGTTTTTATTTGTACTCATTTCTCTACTGTAGCAAATGCAGATGCTTTAAGTTGTGGGCATTTCACTACTGTAGCAAATGCGGATGCTTTGAGTTGTGTGCATTTACTATAACAAATGTGGAAGAACAAAGAGTTGTCCACATTAGTTATACAAGCTCAAAAAATAGTTACCCGCATTGGTTATATGTCTGGGTTACCTTCACCCGTATTAACCAATACTCTAACCCATATTAATTTTGAAGTCAGAAATTAATGTTTTTGCAGAGGATGATCCTGACTGTTTTTACACTGATGTTCTGATTTTTATGAAGATGAGTCTGTTACTTTGATTTTATGAAGTTTTGACTATTGGTTGTATTGTCAATTCTTGCTTGGATTGACTTGTATACCCGGTATGATACAAGTTTCCTAGATTTGACTGATCCTGGACTTTGTGCTTCTAAAAATCTGTATACACTGAGATACTTATGGTATAACTTCCACACCAACACAGTCATTTTCCTGATTTTATATTGAAGAAAAGATGTTGCAAACTTTATGTTTTTGAGAATATTTTCTCTGAAAAATTTAATTACTCCCCCTAAAGTTTATATCCAGATGGGATAAAAACTTTAAAAAAATTTTAAACTGAAAGGAAAATATATCTATAATTTTTAAATTGTTTTTCTTATCTATACATGAAGAGGATGTATACTTTAATTGGGATCATATCAATCTTACCTTTCACAAGTGCAAGTAATTGTTAGTAAAATAGACATAATCATGAACATAGAGATTATAGGTTTGTTTGTCCTCTTAAACTCATGCTTGGTTGATATTTTAATGCATGTGATCTTTATCATGTTTTGAATGGATTAAATATTCAACATGTACCTCACACTCAAAGGTATGGCAAGATCAACCATCCGCATGACATGCATGGTAGAACTTTTTCATAACTTACATGACCAGGTCGTTTAAATTATGAAATCTTATTTTGATTTGAGGAAGGGGAATCCTTATTTGGATTTTTTTTTATCCTTATATTTATTTGATTCACATTGGGATTCTTTTGCACTTCACTTTGGAAGGTGATCTGCTTTGGGATTCTTTTTGTTCATTCACAAGGAATGTATTCTTTATTAATTCATCCAGGTTGGATGTGTTCCTCATTGGGAATCTTTTTGGATCATGACATCAGCACTATATGCCTATTTCTCCGGATCTTTGCTTAGCAAAATAAAGGAGAAACTGATGTGGGTGAATGAGATTCATAAAGTATCAGTACCTGGTATGTTTAGGTTACTACACACACACACTTGGATAAGCTAAATACTAACTTACAACCTGAGATGATAGCTTCATAGCTGAATAAGAATTTAAACCTACTAGGGTCAAATGTCTTAGTGAACAAATTAGCTAACTGATTGTCCGTGTGAACCTGAATCAACTTGATTAACCCCTTTTCAGCACAGTCTCTCAAAAAGTAATATCTAATTTCAATGTGTTTGGTTTTTGAGTGTTGAACAGGATTATTTATAATAAACATGGCTGTTATGTTGTCAATGTGAATTCGTGTGTGCAAGAAGTTAAAACCATAATAAAGCATCTGGTTTTGAATCCAGAGAACTTGAGAGCAACATGCTGATGCTACTATGTACTCAGCTTCTGCTTTTGAAACAGATACATTTGTCTGCTTCTTGCACTACCAGGAGACCAGTCTGGGACCAAGAAATTGACAACCTCTAGAAGTGGAATTCCTATTGAAGTTGCATCCCCCAAAGTCATTTTTGTGTATGCATAGAGATTGAAGTCTCCTTCCTTTGGATACCATAATCCAAGTGCAGGCTTGCTCTTGAGATATCTGAATATCCTCTTCACTGCATCACATGAGATTCCTTGGGATCTGCCTGATATCTAGTACAAACACATACACCAAACATAATGTCATGTCTACTAGCTATAAGATACATAAGTGACCCTATCATTGATTGATAGAGAGTTTGATCCACCGATTTGCCATCTGAGTCTGGACTAATCTTCACTTTAGTATCCACAGGAGTTCTGATAGACTGACAGTCTGCAAAATGAAACTTCTTCAACATTAATTCAATATATTTTGATTGATTTATATAGATTTCATCTGCTGTCTGTTGTACTTGCAATCCTAAGAAGAAAGTGAGTTCTCCTATAGCACTCATCTGGAACTTGGAGTGCATGAGATTTTCAAAATCTTTATAGAGTTGCTTGTTTGTTGAGCCAAAAATGATATCATCCACATAGATCTTGACTAACAATAGTTCATGACCTTTCTTCTTTCTAAATAAAGTCTGATCAATCTTTCCTCGTTCATATCTGTGATCAAGAAGGAAAGATGATAGAGTCTTGTACCACTTTTGAGGGGCTTGATGTAAACCATACAAAGCTTTGTCCAGCTTGTACACCCTGTGAGGGAAATCTAGGTCCTCAAAACCTGGTGGTTGACTCACATAGACTTCTTCTAAGATTTTTCAATAAAGAAATGCACACTTTACATCCATTTGATAAACAGTGAATTTCATAGATGCAGAGTAAGCAAGAAAGAGTCTTATGGCTTCCAATCTTACAACACGAGCAAACACTACATCATAGTCTATTCCTTCTTCCTGAGTGTAGCCCTGAGCAATTAATCTTGCCTTGTTTCTGATGACAATGCCCCTGTCATCAGTCTTGTTTCTGTAAAGACATCTAGTACCGATAGGGTATTGTCCTTTAAGAAGGTCAACCAGTTTCCATACCTCTTGTTTCTTGAACTGGGGCAATTCTTCCTGCATTGCCTTAATCCAGCTATTCTCTTGAAGAGCCTCTTTAATATTCTTGGGTACTGTTTGACACAGAAAGTAAGAAAACAAACAGATGTTCGCAATACTTGACTTGCTTATGGTCACCCGCTCATCTAGATCACCAATGATGTTTGACACTGGATGATTCTTATGTATCCTTGTGGTTGGAATCAAGTCACCAGCAATGGATACATCAAGATTGGAGACATTCAGATCATCTTGGCGAGAGGCATCTTCAGGTTGTGATGTAGGTGAATGGTGAAAGTATTCAAATGCTTCAT
Source organism: Flaveria sonorensis (assembly GCA_025506505.1). Lineage (NCBI taxonomy): Eukaryota > Viridiplantae > Streptophyta > Magnoliopsida > Asterales > Asteraceae > Flaveria > Flaveria sonorensis. Next base: position 40,975,955 of record CM046427.1, on the reverse strand, counting down.
CAGCTTCAGCAGCACTTTGAAGACTTTCATCATTTGCATTTCCTTGAGTTTCAACTGGTACAGATGCTGATTCTAGATTTTTGACTTCAGTGGATGGTTCGGCTGAATGAGTGGGTATTGAACTAGGACCAGCCTCAGTTGAAACACTTTGATGTTGTGCAACTTGTCTGACAGGATCAGCTTGTAATAGAACTTCTTCATCAAATTGATCAATAGAAGGAGGAATCATAGGAAAGTCATTTTGTTCTCTCTACTGTTCCAGAAGATCTAGCCGATTGTAAGATACCTGCATTTGACAAATGGAACTGATCAAAAGATCTAGTAAATGAGTCAATATCAAACAACCAATCATGACCATTTATTGACTTTGGAAAGGAATGCTCATTGAATTGAACATTGGTTGATTCATCAATAATGTTTAATCTAGGATTAAACACTCTAAAAGCCTTTGAGACTAAGGAATAACCTACAAAGAATCCCTCATCAGACTTAGGAGCAAACTTTCCTAAATGGTCTTGGGTGTTTAATATTAAGACAGGACAACCAAATGACTTCAAAAATCCAATAAATGGTTTTCTATGAAAAAGAAGTTCATATGGTGTTTTGTTGCTTTCTTTGATTATAAAGTTTGATATGCACAAAGCACGATGCATTGACAGCTTCTGCCTAAAAGGTAATTGCCAGTTTGGCATCGGCTAGCATTGTTCTTGCTGCTTCAATCAGTGTTCTATTTCTTCTTTCAGCTACCCTAGCTGCACTGAATTGATGAGCATTGCCTTTTTATGTGCAAAATGAACTTAGATCTTCATTCCTGAATTCAGACCCATTATCACTTCTGATTGATTTTACCTTTAGATCAAGTTGATTTTCAATTTTTATGATAAAATCTTTTATTATTCGGGACGCTTTATTTTCTATGAAGTAGAAAGAAGACCCATATGAATCGTGAAAAGTCATCTATGATTACCAAACAATAATGCTTCTTTCCAATTTTCATGACTTGAGTTGGAGTAAAGAGATCCATATGAAGTAACTTCAATGGAGAATTGTTTGTGTTCACCAGCTTTGGCTTATTGGAGGACTTATGTTGTTTCCTTGAGACATGCAGAACAGTGGTCGAAAAAATGAAATTCTTTTTGAGGTAAACCAAGTACATGATTTCCTTTGACCAATCTATTCATGTTTTTGAAATTCGAGTGTCCCAAACGTCTATGCCAAAGCTGTGACTCATCAAAAGATGCTTTAGACAAAAGACATGTTTATTTTGAAGGATGAGCAGAATAAAGGTTCAAGACATAGGTATTATTCTTTCTCGGAGTCTTCAAGACAACCCATTCTTTAGGAATTTGAAATCCTGGTTTTAGAATGTAGCAATGAGTGTTGGTGAAGTGAGTGGAATATTTCTTGTTACAAATCTGAGACACGCTGAGAAGATTAAAGTTATGTTGCTCGCAATAGTTCACTTTGTCAAAACTCAGCAGTCCATTCATCACAGATCCTTTCCCGGTAATTCTACCACCTTGGGAATCTCCACCAAATGCCATAGTAGTTTCTTGAGTATGCTTGAAGTCATGAAGGAGGGAACTGTCTCCAGTCATGTGTCGGGAGTATCCACTGTCCACATACCATAAGCTGTTGGACCTGTATGGATGACCCTATAAGCATAAAAGAACTAGATAGAATATGGAACCCAAGCCATGATGGTCTTGGGTTGTCCAGTTCTATCCATTACAGTAACCTCTTGATACTTTCCTCTTGGTTGTGGTTTAAAAGAAGAGGCTTTGAAGATTTTCTGTGGAGTTCTTTTTGGTTTGATATCATCAATTTCAACTGAGCTGTCATAAGAGTATTCAAATCTTTGATCTCGGTTTTTATGTAGAAATTGGGAACGTTTTTGTTTTTCAGAAATCCATTTAGTTTTATATCTTGAATGAGAACTCCGTGATTGTTTCATGTGTGTTGGACTTCTACTTTTGACATTGTCAGATGAAATTGGTGAAATAGGCTTGTTTCGTGGAATTCTCAAGCCTTTTTGCTTAACGAAACAATTAGATGTATTGTGATTTCTCATATCACATACAGAACAAAACTTGTTGAAATAATAGTTTTTTGTTGAATGATTGTTCATGTCATAGATGGAGCAATATTGATTAAAATAACACTCATCTGTATTGTGATTAAGCATGTCACAAATGTCACAATACATTTGTTTGTCCTTTGATTTTTAAATGGATACTTCATTTGACTTGGTAGATTTTAGATTACTCTCAAATTTGGTTTTCAACAAAGAAGCAACTTTAGTTTTCTTGGTGGCAGCAGATGGTTTCACAATTCTGCTTTGCTTGATTTTTGGAGACTGATTTTACCTCTTTTTGCCTTTATTTAACTCCCTTTCAAATTGGTCCACATGCTCTTTATTGAAAATATCAAAACCGACCCCTTGTTTGTTTTTAAATGATGATGGTGAATCAGTTTTTACTTTTGATTTTTGAATCAAGGAGTATTTCCCTTTGGGTGATGAAGAAGCCGTAGCTTTGTTTTTGAATCTCTGTGAAACCTATTCTGATTTGCTTGAAATTTTTAGAGATTTGATCTCACTATCAGATCTGCTTTCAGCAGAAGATTTCACAAAAAATTCACCATTCTTTTCCACCTTGAGATTTTCAGGAATGAATTTCACAAATGGCATAATAGCTTTGACTGGGCTTTTAAGTTTCTTGACAACTACAGGTTTGTAAGAGCACTCTTTTATTTTGATTGAGTGACCTAATTTGATTTTATCCTCATTGGTTTCAATGTAAACACTGGGCTTGTTTTGAGGATTTGTTATTTGAGAAATCATTGTTTAAGTTTCAGTAACTTTAGGTTCAATTGAATCAGATTGTGTGAGTGACTCAGGCATAATCGTATAGTTATCATTATATGGAGAAGGACAAGATTTTATCCTATCCCGGTCATATCCTTTGGCTCTTTTTGTGAATCGAGTAACTCTTTCAGCTTGGCTGAAGAAAATTGAAACTTTTCAAGCTTCACTTCGTAGCTGATTGCTTAGCTTTTGTTTTTGTTAACAATTCAATTAACCTCTCATTCTCAGCTGCAAGAGTGTACTTTTCACCATGGAGTTTTTCCATATCTGAAGTAAGGGATTTGATTTTGATTTCAAAACATTTCATTTCTTGTTTTAACATTTTAGTTTTAACCTTTTCTTCTTTGATTTTAATGGCCAACTTGTGATTATCCTCTCTATATCTCTGTACTTCTTGAATACATTTATCAGAATACAGATTAGATTTTACCTCAGATGGCATTGGAGTTGGGTCATCATTGATGTGAGCCATGAGAGCATGATTCTTAAATTGAGGTTGGACTTCCTCTGCATACAGACTCCAATCACACACTCTATCTTGTCTGATGACAAGTGCATTAGAGGTTGGTTGGCTAGTTCCTTGAGCTTGATGAGTCAATTGAGGTAGTCTTTGATGAATTTGTTGTTGCTGATTTTGATGCTGAAACTAGGGTTGATTACTTGACTGAAAGCTTGAATTTGATTGAGATGATGACTGACTATGTGAGGTTCTTTGGTTGTTGTTGCTTCTTCTGGGAGCATTACATTCCTGAGAGAAATGGCCAGTCATTCCATAGTTAAAACACTTTACTTTTGATTTGTCATATCCAATCTTTGTGTTTTCATTTAGACTCAATTTCTTCCTTTTTCGGAAGAATTTATTGGCTCTTATTGCAATCATGGCCATCTGCCATTGCAAGTCCATTTCTTCAACATCAACAGGATCCATTTCTTCTAGATCTTCCTGAATTAGATGAGCTGAAGTGAGTCTGCCCCCAATATATGTTTCAAAACTAGCAACAAAGGCATTGTAAGTTTCCTTTTGCTCTTCAGATCTTTGCTCACTGAGCAAGCAAGTGGGTGTTGCTGTGAGTTGAGTAGAAGATGATGATTTATGTTGTTGTTGAACAGCACAAAATCTAGTAGTTTTTGCTTGATCTCTTGAGGAGAGAAAATCATCTTCTTCAGTCATAAAGGCATTCTTAACAGAATGGGTTTCAGATGGAAACTTATATGCTTCAATGACTTGAGGTCCACTTAGATTTCTACTTCTTTCATCTAACTCAAGAGCTTCAATCTTAGCAATCATGATGTCTAAGCTGGTACTTTCCAAGTCAAGAGTGTTCTTCAACATAGTAACATTTTGTTTCCAGCTTTCAGGGAGGCTGTGCAACATCTTCTTGTTCATTTCTTTTTCTTTGTAAGTAACCCCCATGATCTCAAGATCACTCACCAGTTGTACAAAACGATGCAGCTGCTTGGAGATTGACTCTCCTTTGGTATGGTGAAAGGTTTCATATTGGTTCACCAGTTTATCTTTATTAATCCCTGTCACCTCACTGCTTCCTTCACACATTATTTGCAGTGCATCCCAAACACCTTTGGCTATCCTATTCTTTTCTAACCTTTTGAGGACATCCATTTTCAAAGCCTGTGTTAGAATGGAGTATGCTTTGAGGTCTATATTGATTTTCTTATATTCCTCATCATCAAGATTTAAATTTGGAACCTCAATGGGAATTCTAGCACTTTTATACTGAGCAGCTTGATCAGCAGTGAGAGACACAGGAATGTAGGGTCTTTTGCAAATGGAAATCTAGTAGTCGACATCCATACCTGTAATGTAGTTTCTAAACCTGATTTTCCACTGCATAAACTTAGATTTGTGTTTAAGCATTTGAGGTTTAGATGCATGACCAAGTTCAGAGAAGTTAGTAGAATCCATTTTGATTAACTGATTTTAGATGGTTTGAATAAAGACTAAGTTGATTTTATGTCCGGAATATTCAAACAATCCAACATCCTGGCATTCTTGATATGATGAACAGTTCACAGAAAAGTTGCTTTTAGGTTGATTTGGGGTCAAGATTTTGATTTTTGAGGTTTTAGTCTGATTTTTGTTTGAGAATCAATCAGTTGAGAGTCTTCTTATGTTGTCGGTCAGAAGCACAACACAGGTTAATGATGTTTCACGTAATTTCAGTATGTATATTTATTAGAAGTGTAACACTTGCTAATAAATAACTCAATCACCAGTTCAATCGATTTTCATTCAAGATCTACACTGATTTTGACACGAATTCAAGAGCCAAGGCTCTGATACCAGTTGACTGGGTTCGAGATGTGAATCTCAGTTGATGTGACTCAACTTAGGATCGAATACAAAGTATGCTAGGGTTGCTAAATCACAGAACATTAATTACTGAAAGAATACTAATAAATGCTTTGTATATTGATGAAAGTGAACAAGATACAAAGTATGCTAGGGTTGCTGGTGAAACCTTTTAATGTTTTTGTTACCCCATAAAATTAGGTTATACTGATCTATTTATAGGCAGATACATTGCCTGTACAAAATGACTAAACTACCTTGACAACTATACATCAAAATACTAGTCTAAGTACAAAATATCATCAGCATTTGTAAGTGTTCATCCGCATTAGTTAATGCGGATGAGAAGTCTTCATCAGCATTTCTTCTGTTGGTCTTCAGCATTGATTGGGTCATCCGCATTCATAAATGCGGATGACCAAATACTTGGCCGCATTTGTGTTCCTTGTCCGCATTAGTAAATGCGGATGAAGAAATACTTGGCCACATTTGTTCTTTGGTTTTCCGCATTTACTAATGCGGATAACCAACACTTAGTCTTTTTCTTCTATATCTTCAGCCGCATTTCTTCATGATCTTCCACCCGCATTTCTTCTTGTACTTGGAGGGATTTCCAACCAGAACAAACTTCGACCACTTCTTGAATTGGCATGTATGATCATTTCAGGGTCTAACAGTTGTCATAAAAAGTTTTATCATTTTCTAAAACAACTTTTTGATGAGGAGTTTGTTGTGATGCTCCTCCTTTGTTCTTATTAGGAACAACTGTTTGTTTCTCAGTTGATTTCTCAACTTGAGACTGTTTGTTTTGCTTCTTATTTTTCTTATTGATAAAGTAGTTAGCAGTGCTATGGTTGTTTCTTTCACAAATTGAACAATAATTGTGAAAATGGCATGATTCAGTACTATGATTGTTCATGTTACAGTACTTGCAATATTTACCATAGTTGCATTTTTTAGTGGTGTGAGTGTATTGATCACACCATTCATAATATGGTAGATTTGCATTGCCTTGTTTGTTTATAACTTTTGATTTTAAATTTGATTTTAAAGGCATGTCAAAAGTTATAGTTTTTTGTTTTTGCTGAATGGAAGTTTTGCCTTTCCCTTTGTTTGTTTGATTAGGAGAGGCAGTGGAAGATCCAGCTTTTCTTCCACCTGAGCAGATGTCAAAACCTTTTGTCTACTTTGTTTGTTTGATTGGTGTATCAACCACACTTGAAGATTTTGTAGTTTCAGTAACTGGTTGATCTGACTCATCATCCAATAGATCAACACCATCTTTATTAGTGGTTTGTTTATCAAACTCATTGTTTTCTCTTTGATAAAAATCAGTTGATTTGATTTGTGGAGATGCTTGGCTTTTAACAAATTTTATCAAAGGTGTTTTTGATATTAATGATGATTTTGATGATGACGATGATGATTGTTTTGAATCATCAGTCCAATCATGTGGGTCAAAAGACTCACCCTATTTGTTGGTCATGGAGTCAGGTAGAGGAATATACTTGTCATTATAAGGTAGGTTGACCTTATTATATCCTAAACATGTAGGGTGTTTAAATGCCCTTTGCTGAGCAAGAAGTTCTTCAAACTTCTTGTTGCTCACCTGAAACTTCTAAAGTTTCACTTTAGTTTCAGCCTGTGGTGTTTTTTACAGAGTCAATGATTTAGAGATTTGCTCAACTTGAGCTGCAAGTGTTAATTTTTTAGACATTAATTTGTCCAAATCATTTTATAATGAAAGTATTTTTGTCGCATATTGCTTTTGTTCTTGTTTTAGACTTTCATTTAAAATTTTTCTTTCAGTTACTTGCTTTGAAAGTTTGTCTGCATGTTCTCTGTATCTATTGACTTCATCAATGCATGCTTGTGTGCAAAGGTTTTCCGTCACCTCTTTTGGCATTTCAGAGATCTTATCTTCTATATTTGCCATGAGGGCATGATCAGGAGACTGGATCTCAGCCTCGTACATGCTCCAATCACACTCACCATCTTGTTTCATAATCATGGCAGATAATTTTGAGTGTTGATTTAGGCTATACTATGTGATTTGAGGTGGAGTTGGTGTAGGAGGAATACTAATTGGAGGTGCAATTTGTTTGTTTGGATGGTAGCTGCTTGATGCTTGTGTTTGGTTATTGTTTCTATCAACTCTAGGTTGTTGGCATTCTCTGGAGAAATGTCCATAGAGTTGGCAGTTATAGCATCTCACCTTTGTCTTATCAAAACCAATTTTGGTTTTCTTATCCATGCTTAACCCTGTTTTCCTTTGTAGGACTTCTTGGTTCTATATGCAATCATTGCTATTGACCATTGAAGATCCATTTCATCAACCATATCAGGAGGCAATTCATCCAAGTCTTGCTGTATGATCTGTGATGGTGTGAGGTTAGCTCCTAGATAGGCTTCAAAGCTTGTTGAAAAGGCTACAAAAGTTCCCTTTGCTCCTCACTTTGCAATATGATTGTTAATGCATCCATTGGTTTCTCAAATTTATGAATGCTTTAAGCCTTTGATGGGTGTTGTTTGCTAGAGCTGGAAGTTTGAGGATGTGGTTTGCTTTAGGGTGTTGCTTCATGGGAAGCATGAGCACCAGTCTTCTTAGACTTTTGTATGTTGTTAGATTATTCAGGTGTAGAGAAAAATGAAGTTTCACTTGAATCCAGAAATTCTTCATCTTCATTTCACCATTGCAAGTCAAGAATGCAATGTCTGTTTGTTGAAGTTCCTTGAATTTGTATGATTCCACATGTCTGATTGTACTATTGTTCCTAGATCATTCATCTAGTTCTAGTGCTTTAACTTTAGCCACTAGAGAATCTAGAAATAATTCTTCAAGATCCAATGTTGCTTTCATTAATGAGACTGACTGAGTCTAGCTCTCAAGCAGTGTATGCAACATCTTTTTGTTGATCTCCACAAATTCATACTTGAGACCATAGACTATCATCTCATTGACTAGTTGAATGAATTTGTTGAGCTGTTGTGGAATGGATTCTCCCTGAACATGGTGGAAGGTTTTGTATCAGGTCCTTAATTTCTCCTTTTTGATTTCCCGTATCTCCTCACTTTATTCAAACATGGTATGAAGTACCTTCAGAGTTCATGAGTAGTTTTTAAATTTTCAACTCGTGTCGAAATTTCAAATGGCAAAGTCATTGCAAATATACTGTATGCTTTCATGTCTGTTTTGACCTTCTTGAGGTCATCACCAGCTACACTTTTTAAGCTTACTGGCTTCTGTATGTTATACTTAGGCCCAAGAGTCAATGGTATGTATGGTCCTTGGGTTATGGATGCCCATAGATCTGGGTCTTGGAAAATAATCCAATTTCTGAACATAATTTTCTATTGTTTGAAATCTGCTTTGTTCTTGAGTCTTGGTGGTTTCAGACCACTTTTTGATTCTGAAATTTCATTAGATATGTTGGTTAATTTTTAACTTAACGGTTTAAATCAAATTTTTTTAATTGTTTAGCTCGGTGCTAAATTTGTTTTTATCCTAAAGTCACTAGGATTTGTTTGATGTTTTTGTCACTTTTAATTAATTACCGGATAAAGAAAGTTAATTAATTTATGATTAATTAATTAATGTCCTAGGTTAAATCATTGTCAAGTCTCGGTGAAATAAGGAGTATTTTGTTAATGATGTCAACATAGTCAAAACCCTTTTTAATGAATCCGGTTGAAAGTCAAAACCCTAAAAACAGATATTTTGTATAGAAAATTAACTTTTTCGGATCAAAAAGTGACTATTTCAGAAAAATTCAAAAGAAGAATGTGTTTCTTCTTTGATTTTGAATGATTAACCAACACAATCATCGGAGATTATGAAGGTTTGAATGACAAAAAACTAGGGTTTATTCTAGGGTTTGTTGGCGGCGGTAAGAATTTCACCAAAACAACAATTGGTTTGTTGTTTAAAGAAGATTAATTGCCTGATTTGGGTGTAAAACAACCCAAGTATGATGTTTAAATACAATTAATGGATTCAAAGTATTTAAATGAGTGTTTGTTTGATGAAAACTTGATAGAACAATACTCGTGTACTGTTTATCCGAAAACCCTTAGAAACCGATGGGGTTTTAGAGAGTTTTGTGTTAAACACATTCGAAAATCATGTATGAATGATGTTCAGAGCTTTAAACACACAAAATCTTCTACAAAATGTACAAAAACAGATTATTTAATCATGTTTTGAAAATTTGTTGAATGTTTGAAGTAAAACAAGGTGGTTGTGATGATTTTCAGCTCGAAATGTATGTTATGAAGCTAATGAACCACTGATATCATGTTGTTGAATGAGAGGATCGAAAATTAGTGTATGATTTGAGCCAAGGCTCAGATACCACCTGATGAAATCAACAAAGGTTGATTATGAACTTTAAGAATAATAAGAGCATAATCAGGTTGATTCCCCCAAGGATCTTTTCAAATCACTTAATAATATAACAACATATTGTTATATTGTATTCAACAAACAATAATCATGGTGTAGAAACCCATGATTAATGCTATGATATCAGTGTGTGTGTGTGTATGTGTGTGTGTGTGATTGCTAGTGATTGAAATGCTTTGAATGATAATAAACTGCTTGATTGTATTGATTGTTCAAAAACTTACAAAGGGTTAGGGTATTATGCTATTGATAGCCTATACAAAAACCTATATACAATTACTAAAATACCCTAATTTAAAACAAAATTACATAAATAATCCTAAGTCTATAAGTTGTCCGATGTGGATGCTAAGTCGTCCACTATGGATGTTGAATAAGTTGTCTGCTGTGTCTTGGATACTGTCCGCTGTGAACATTTTTGTGTGATTGCTTTGTATGTTGTCCGTTGTGGAGCGTTCATCCGGTGTGGATTGAACATCCGCTATGGACTGTTCATCAGCTGTGGACATGGGTCATCCGCTATGTGAGTTGGTCATCTGCTGTAGACACTTGGAAGTTGTTCTACATCCACTGCATGGACTTTGTCATCCGCTGTGGGCATTTCTTCATCCGCTGTCGACACTTGTCAAAAATATTTTTAACTACAAACCTGAAAAATAAATTTAACCAATAATTAGTGTATGTTATGAATTTTAATGATGCTAATGTGTTAGTTAATGATTGTGTTAGGTCTAGATCCTTTGTATAGGTTTAGATGATAAATCATCTCTTGTAATAACTCATTGTAATTCTCTTTTGATAACATAATGTACTGCATGGATTATATGTTAACCCATATTATTGTGTGTGTTGGTTTATGTCTCATTGCAGGAAACACAGACTTGGTAAATTTGGAAAATTGACCAAGTGTTAGAACAATCTGCGGATGAATAAGTGTTCTTCCGAAGATGTTCTCCGAAGCATAACTAAAGTTTGTGCTTTCTTAGATCTCCTACAGAAGAACAACAACTGGTGAACAAGTCCAAAGATCAAGTGCAACTACTGAAGGAGAGCTTGCTACTGAAGTACAAGAACTCTTGCGGTAGCACAACCACTGAAGAACAAATGTTGAAGACTAAATGTTGATGCGGAAGACCAATTGTTGCGGAAGAAGAAATTTCTACAGAAGACAATTAATATGGAAGATCAAAAAGTCAACAAGTCAACATGTCAAAGCAACATCATTAAATCAATGACGGCAGAAGATATTGAAGTCAAGCAAATATTCCATGTCACATCAATAACATTCTTTTTGTGTTACATTATTACATTGTGTTTTCAAGTTGTTTTATTTTGTTTATCGATTTCAATTTATAAACAATTCATTAAAAAACAAGTATTGATAGTTCCACGATCATTACTTGTTAAAATCAAATTGATAATTCCTGCGTCGATCCTTGAATTCACAGGTGGTATCAGAGCCAAGTGCTCATTGATCTAGATCAATTGATCTATCAGATTGATTTGTTTAATTGGTGTTTATTTTAAACAGTTTTGTTAATTTTTGATAATTAACATGAGCAATTCAGTGGTTGGCGCTTATCAACCTCCAAAGTTTGAGAACAAATCTGATTTCAAAACATGGAAAATCAGATTCAGGAATCATGTTAATTATACAGATTCTGACTTATGGGTATCTATCACTAAAGGTCCTTATTTTCAACCTGCTTTAGGACCTGATTACAAAGATAATAATCAGTCTATAAGTCTGAAAAATCTATCACCTGATGATGCCAAGAAAGTCAAAGTCGACATTAAGGCCTATAGTATGCTTACTATGGCTTTACCTGAAGACCTATTGATCAGGTGTGAAGCACACAAAACTGCTAACTTATTATGAAAAATTCTTTACACTTTGTGTGAGGGAAGTGATGAGATTAGAAGTATCAGGAAGGATACCCTGGGTTCACAATATGAAACATTCCATCACATTCAGGGTGAATCCGTCCCTCAACAACTCCACATGTTTATGCAACTTCTTACAGAGATGAACATCTTTGAACTGAAGTACAATAATGAAGAGTTAAATAAAAACATGCTTCATTCATTACCAAAAAGTTGGACCCACATTGTGTCTATGTTCAAGAATACTCTTGATCTGAAGTCAATTAGGTTAGACACTCTGGTTGCAAAGGTAGAAGCTTTGGAGTTGGATGAGAAAACCAAAAACAAGAGTGTTAAAGCACCTATAGCACCATACCAATTCAAATGATGATGAAGGTAACTCTTGTGTTGAGAGTGACAATGAAGAGGAAATTGGCTTCTATGCTATCAAGCCCTCTAAATTGAACTCTCAAAACAATCAAAACAGAAAAGCAAAAGGAAAGGCTGATGACTCTAAAACCAATAAAACTAGCAATCAAACAGAACCAATCACTATGGTTCTAGAATCCGAAGAACAGAAGGCAGCCTTCAGCTTAAGCTTTCAAGCTAACTTGGGAAGTACCTTGACTCCTGCCCAATTCTATCAGCAAGACCTTGAAGAACTTCATCCTGATGAAGTGGAAGAGATGGATCTACAATGTCAAATGGCGATTGCTTACAGGGACAAGATGTACATGAGAAGGAACAAAGTACTATCTATTGCAGGAAGAACAATAAAGATTGGTGTTGACAAATAAAAAGTGAGGTGTTACAAATGCAATTTGTATGGACACTTCTCAAGGGAATGCAACAGCAATCAGCAATCAACAACAGACACAAGACAAGCAAATCAGAGAAGCTTCAAGCAACCTCAGCTAACAAACTCATCCCCACCAGCCACAGGTTCTTCAATAGGTACTAGTAACTCTAAAGAAACTGGTTTGATTATTTTGCAGGATGGAACTTGTGATTGGAGCATGTATGAGAAGGAAGTGCAAGAGGAAAATCAAGCACTGATGGCAAACTTGGAAAAAAAAATTCCACCCATGGCCAGAAAGGTAAGGGGCAGGTTATGTTCACTAACATGTGTTGAAGAGGTAGAGAGATACAGGGTCCAAGCTCAACAATTGGCTCATATAGTCAAAGAAACAATGATTTTAAATGAATCTCATGTAAAAGAACATAAACTGTATCAGGTCAAAACCACTTCCTTGTAAAAGGATTTAGATAAACTTGTGTCTGACAATTATAATCTGAAAGCACAAGTTGAGCATCTGACCACCTCTTTAACCAAGTCCATGAATAATCATGCATCTACTGAAGTGAAACTTTAGAAGTTCCAATTGTCAACACAGCAATATGAGAAACTATTAAACTCTCATATTGAATCGAAGAATAGGTTTGGGTTGGGATTTAATGCTGTTGCACCACCAGTAAATGATAATTACACCACACTACCTGAGTCAATGACAAACAGTTTATCAAATCATTTTGTGTCAAGCACCAAAACTAAATCAAACGTTGAAAATAATGAAGTGGTAAATGGTGAAGATACAGAAATCAGTGAAACTGATTCATCTGAATCAAAATTTTCAAAACAAAATGAATTAGAATTTGACTTTGATGACTGTGATGATCTGGATGAGATTGATGAGCCTAATGAACAAGAATGTGCTGGGTTGGGTAAGGGAAAGAATGTGATAATTGAACCTATAATTACCAAAGTTCTTAAGGAGAGCAAGATACCTTATCCCCCAAAATAAAGAATTTGTTGAAGACCATCTACACAAGAATTGGTCAGCTGAATGAAGGGATTCAGGAGCTCAACAAAAAGCATAACAGTCAACCAGCAACAAGAACTACGGAGGAAGAAAAGAAAAACACTTCAGCAGAACACCTGTGGAAGAAGAAGATAGGTCCTCACACATCCGTTAAAAAGCAAAAGAAAACACCTACTGATTCAACTGCTAACCAGAAAGGTAAAATAGTCTGCGGAAGCTCTACGGAAGAAGACAAAACAGTCTTCCATAGAAAATCTACGGAAGAAGAAATCATCAGAACCAAAACAGTCATCCGTAGAAGATCTACGAAAGAAGAAAACTCTTGCTGATTCAACTGCTAACCAGAAAGCTAAACAACAAAAAGAAGATCTTTTAGTTGCTAAGTTTGAAAAAGAATTGAAGCAGCAAAAGAAGACACTGATGAAGAAACAGACAAATATAGAAGCTGACTCTGACAGTGTAGCTGAAGAGATGTATTGCAAATGGTGTGATATGCACAACCACAGCATAGAAGAATGCTACTTCAGCAGCTATTGCTCCATATGCAACATGAACAATCATATGACTTCTGATTGTTACTTCAACAAGTATTGTGCCATATGCAACAAGAACAATCATTCTACTCAAGAATGCTTCTTCAACAAAAAGAACAAAACAAAGATTCCAAAGAAGCAAAAAGTTGAGATTTCTAAATCAGATTCATAATCTTCTGAGAATGATGAATCAAAAGTCCAAAAGCAAAAGAAGCAACAACCAAAGCAGAAGATCTCAAAGACAAAGAAAACATCTGCTGATAATCAATCAAAGAAAAAGAAGGAGATAAAACTATCTCAAAGTAAGACCCCATATAAAAAGATAGTGTTGCAAGAAAATGATGACTTCTTTGATCACTTTGAAAAGGGTAAACATGTACCCCAGTCAAAGACAAAGGATGTAGAAACCTTTTCAGGGTGAACCTCAGCCTCAAGTTCAAAGAAAAAGTTAATAAAAGAAAAGGTGACAGAGGAAGTGAATGTGAATCAAGATAAGAGTGCTTCATCCTCATCTTCAAAAGAATCATCCTCACCCAAAACAAAACATAATGAATCAATTGAATCTGAAAACAATCAAGAGACTTCTAGGCTCATTCATGAGAAAATAACAATATTAGATAACAATGGCAAGCCCAAGACCATCAAGGCTTGGGCTCGACGGTCTAACTGATTTCATTATTTTCGCATGAACATCCAGGGAGGACTGACAACAAGTGGTATGTTGACAGTGGTTGTTCCATACATATGACATGAAACTGTTTTCTCCTCCATGATTTCAAACATAAAAATGCTTCTTATTTGGCATTTGGTGGGGATAAGAAGGGAGGTAAAATTATTGGTGAAGGAATGGTAACAAATAGAGTACTCAAGTTTGAGAAACTTAATTTTTGTGAAAATTTACAACACAATTTAATTAGTGTATCTCAAATTTGTGATTAAAATTATACCACCTTATTTGATAAATGTTTCTGTTACATTCCTAAGCCAGGTTTTCAAGTTCCAGTAGAGTGGATCCTTCTTAAAGAACCAAGAAAAGGAAACACTTATGTTTTGGATATGAATAACACATCTATGACAAGCAATGAAACGTGCCTGATCTCTAAGTCATCAGAAGATGAATCACAACTGTGGCATAGAAGGATGGTTCATTCCAACATGAAGAACATGAATAAGTTGGTCAAACATGACTTAGTCATTAGCCTTCCCAAGAAAGAATTTTAATGTTCTAATCATTGTTCATCATGTTATAAAGGGAAACAACATAGGGTGTCACATAAGTCCAAAACAATCAATACAAACACAACACCACTCAAATTGCTACAATGGATCTTTTTGGTCCAACCAATATGTTAAGCACTAGTAAAAGGCAATATTGTTTGGTGATTATTGATGATTTCACTAGATTCACATGGGTCTTTTTCTTAAAATATAAAAGTGAAACATCAAAAACATTAATGGATTTTATCACTAAGATTGAAAACCAACTTGATTTAAAGATCAAAATGTTAAGAAGTGATAATGGAACTGAATTTGTTAATCATGTTTTAGATTCCTTTTGCAGGGACAAAGGAATAGCCAGACAATTCAGTGCACCAAGAACTCCACAACAAAATGGAGTTGCTGAAAGAAGAAATAGGACTCTAATTAAAAATACTAATGGACATCGAATTTCAACTTCAGCAGAAGTCAACAATGCATCCATAGAAGTTTTTAACTAAATATCTATTTTGCACATTTGCCATGAAGCAGAGTTAACAAGGTCTAACAGCAAACAACAAATGATTTAACATTATGTTAGTATCATACATCAAAAACATTTGCTTCGGAAGAAAATTTTTATCAAAATTAACTTCGGAAGAAAAACAAACATTTGCTTCGGAAGAAAATTTTACCTTTGGAAGAATTAACAGAACATAAATCTTGTCTTTCGTAGATGTGATGCTAAAGAATGAAATTAAAACAAATCAAAATGGGAAGGTTTTGCCTTCGGTAGATGATCTATGGAAGAATAAACTTGTGGATAACCACGGAAGGGTAATTAGGGTTAAGGGTCCCACAACATTAAATAAAAGGTTTTAATAGTGTCCGAGGGAGTATAAATGATAATCCAACTGTTGTCGTTTTTATTCACTTTTTCAGAACCCCTTTTCAGACCTAGAAAAACTCACTCAAACCAAAAATCCCTTTCTCCACCAACATTCAAAATTTTCATTCCACACAACAATCATCGCCTAAATCACCTCTCAAACAACATCAAAATGGCCAATCGATTCGCGAAAGATCATAATGTATGTGCTTTCCTTAATCTAGAGGATTCAGTAGCCGATGGGTGCAAGGATATTCTCATATATCTGAGAAGATCAAGATTGTTCAATGCTCTATCTGCAGACCCTGCTATCTATCAAGATCACATAATTGATTTCTGGAACTCAGCACGAATTGAGGAGGAGCAGGATGAAAAGGTAATCTATTCTACAATCAGAAACGAACATCTAAGGGTAGATGAATGAATAATAAGGAGGGTGCTGGAGTTAGGAGATGGTAAAGAAGGACAATCTGATGTATTCGACCATGAATACATTCAAAAAAAATTTCAACTGATGGGATATGATGGTGATTATAGAAATGGTGAAATAAAGAAGGGAAGGCTGTGTAAGCCATATAGATTTCTATGCCATACTTATCTGAAGTGTATGTCCAACAGGAAGTCAGGGTTTGACAAATTTTCAAGGCATATCTCCTCCGGAATCATTGGTATATTTAAAGGGAGACGTACAATATGCTAAGTACATTCTAGGATGTTTATGTGATCACATCAGGGTGGAGAAGGAAAATAAGATGTATATATTTCCAAGATTTCTTCAGCTGATTATCAATGAAGCAATGCCCAATATTGAACGAGAAGGTGAAGTGCTTGTTCAAGCTCACCTAGGAAGATTTGTACTCAACAAGTTGAGTGGGCAATATCAAGGGGAAGATATGGAGGTGTTCCCACATGGATTGATGAAAATGCTGATATACCTAAGGAACTTCTACTCCCTATACAACCACATCAACAAACAACATCATCTGAGTCTTTTGATCAACCACAACAACAAACTCCACAGGCTGAATCCCCTGAACCACAACATCATGAATTCAATCCTCCTTTACCACCATCCTTTAGCAACATACCAGATACACCACCTATACATCCTATCTCACCACCAAGTGAACACACCCAACCATTATCTCCTTCATTTTCCCAAACATTAATGAATTCTACTTCAACTGAAGTAGTCTCTTATGATCAACCATCACTGCACTATGGTGCAACAGAACCCATCTCACCACTTCTACCAATAGAACCAACTTCCTCACACACAACTATTAAACTAATCTCACCTACTGATAGCCCTACACCAACTGAGATACTAAGCCTTGAGGAGGATGATAAGAATGATGTGAAAGATGGTGCTACGGAGGAGATTTGTCTGGAAGTTGAGAGGGAAGATGGTCAAATGGTTGAGCAAGAGGATGAGGAAAACTATCCTGACATCATTGCATATGATGAGAATGACTTGAATAATGAAGAAATAGATGTAAGCAAAAGCTTCCTTGTGGCAAAGTATAACAATCTTATCAATCAAGAATCATTTAAGAGAAAAATAGCAAAACAACAAGAACATAGAACAACAACAATATAGCAATCATAAGAACATCAAGAGCATCAACATCAATTGTAATCGGTTCGTTGTGAATGAAAAGCAATTGAAAATCATCTTTGTGTTACATTATTACATTGTGTTTTCAAGTTGTTTTATTTTGTTCATCGATTTCAATTTATAAACAATCCATTAAACAGCCAGTATTGATAGTTCCGTGATTATTACTTGTTAAAATCAAATTGATAATTCCTGCGTCATGTGGAATATTCGCTTGACTTCAATATCTTCTGCCATCATTGATTTGATGATGTTGCTTTGACATGTTGACTTGTTGACTTTTTGATCTTCCGTAGTAATTTGTCTTCCGTAGGAAGTTCTTCTTCCGCAGCAATTGGTCTTCCGCAGCAACACTTAGTCTTCAACATGTGTTCTTCAGTGGTTGTGCTTCCGCAGTAGCAAGCTCTCCTTCAGTAGCTCCACTTGATCTTTGGACTTCTTCAGCAGTTGTTGTTCTTATGTAGGAGATCTATGGAAGCGCAGACTTTAGTTATGCTTCGGAGAACATCTACGGAAGAACATTTATTCATCCATAGATTGTTCTAACACTTGGTCAATTTTCCAAATTTACCAAGTCTGATGTTTCCTGCAATGACACATAAACCAACACATATAATAGTATGGTTAACATATAATCCGTGCAGTACAATAATAGATGGTTCAATACTATCCTTGGATGGAGTCTCTCCTCTCTCTACCTAATGCTGATCTATAATGCCTTCAAGCCATTCCTATCACCAACTATCCCATCAATCTAAGAGGAAGGGATTTCTCTGGAATAGTTACAAAGCTCAGACATAAGTTCAAAGGGGATGTCTTGAAAGAAGCAAGAAGAGAAGATGAAGAGCAGAAGAGAAGAAGGCAAAGACAAAAAAGGCCTCATACCAGTTCTTCTCAATCCATAGATGATGAATTCTTAACCAGAATTGGCTATGAAAACAAGGCAGAAGCTTCAGTTAAAACTATAGAAAGAAATCAATATTCAATCCCTATCACAGAGTGGGGTTATGTAGAAAGAACCAAAGAGCTGGTATTGCTAAGGAATGATCCACAGAAGAAAGGTTCAAGCATAAGACTGTTTGACCCAATGGAAATCAAATTGCTTCACCTAAGCTACACTTCATATCTACATGACAAGTACTTTCCCAAGCTAAATGACCAAAATGCTCAAAATGACCTGTGCTTGTATGTTCATATCATTCAAATTATTGATAAGCTGCATGCTAAAGCTCACAAGAGAAGAAAATTTGAAGCGGGCCAGCTGATGGGAATAGAAATTCAATCAATCTCTGAGCTGAGAATATCAGAACAAAATGAACTTGAAGCGGTTTCAAATAATAGTGTTGTTGCAACACTTACCACTGAAGAAGACATCCTGTGTCTGAAATACAAGATGTTGAAGAAAATGAAGAGGATGAAGATTAAGTACTTGTATGATGATCAGAAAAATGCAGTTAAATACTTCACAACAAGAATTTTGGGAAGAATTAAAGAATTAAGAGCACTAAACCAATGATTACAAGAGACTAAACCTAAGGGGGAGTATTGTTATGTCTATATCCTTTGTATAGGTTTAGATGATAAATCAACTCATGTAATAACTCATTGTAATTCTCTTTTGATAACATAATGTACTGCATGGATTATATGTTAACCCATATTATTGTGTGTGTTGGTTTATGTGTCATTGCAGGAAACATCAGACTTGGTAAATTTGGAAAATTGACCAAGTGTTAGAACAATCTGCGGATGAATAAGTGTTCTTCTGTAGATGTCTCCAGAGCATAACTAAAGTTTGTGCTTCCGTAGATCTCCTACGAAAGAACAACTGCTAAACAAGTCCAAAGATCAAGTGGAGCTACTGAAGGAGAGCTTGCTACTGAAGTACAGGAACTCCTGCGGAAGCACAACCACTGAAGAACAAATGTTGAAGAGTAAGTGTTGCTGCGGAAGAAGAACTTCCTACGGAAGAAAAATTACTACGGAATATCAAAAAGTCAACAAGTCAACATGTCAAAGCAACATCATCAAATCGATGACGGCAGAAGATATTGAAGTCAAGCGAATATTCCACGTCACATCAATAATATTCTTTTTGTAATTTATAATTTCCAATGTAAATTGTGAACTCCTATGCCGATAAACAAGGCAAAGATGCACACATATAGAAACAGAATAGAGAAAGAAAATAGCGAGATATTAGCAAGAAAATAGGAACAAAATAGAGAGAGATTGAGAGATATCGATACTGAAATAGGTGTATATATTGATAGAAACGATATCAATCAAAAATCGCTCAAGAGAAAAATATCAAAACAACAAGAACAGAGAAAAACAACAATATAGCAATCTTAAGAACAT
Organism: Flaveria sonorensis; assembly: GCA_025506505.1. NCBI lineage: Eukaryota > Viridiplantae > Streptophyta > Magnoliopsida > Asterales > Asteraceae > Flaveria > Flaveria sonorensis. The sequence goes on along the minus strand of CM046427.1, from coordinate 40,956,095 downwards.
CAAGAGCATCAACATCAATTGTAATCGGTTCGTTGTGAATGAAAAGCAATTAAAATCATCTATGTGTTACATTATTACATTGTGTTTTCAAGGTCTTTTATTTTGTTCATCGATTTCAATTTATAAACAATCCATTAAACAGCAAGTATTGATAGTTCCGCGATCATTACTTGTTAAATCAAATTGATAATTCCTGCGTCAATCCTTGGATTCACAGATTGTTTGAATGTTAGAACACATTATGTTTGATTATGGCAAGCATTATCCTTTTAAGCATTATCCTATTAATGCACTTGTTTAGTCCAACAGTAATTAGCAACTCTCTGCTTGTCATCCATTTCATATGACTTGATGGTTGAAATGAGATCGTTAAGAGACAAAGTGAACAGATCCTTGGTTCTCTTTATGGTAGTGCGGTTATTGTTCCAGCTATATGGTAAAGAGTTCAACAGCTTTTTGTTAACAGAAATATTCTCCAAGGTAATTCTAGCACACTTCACTATCGTTATCAACTTAACAAATCTGGACATTTGAGCCTCTAAAGCTTCACCAAGTACGTGGTTAAACATATTAAACTCTTGGTTCAACATGATTCTCGAAACGATAAACCCAGTCTGGATAATCTTCTTCCCTAAGAAGTCTAGGAGGTTTTGTGCTTGTACCAATCTTATTATCGAGGTTGAGGGTAGTAGTGATGTGCTTTAGATTAGCCATCTTGAAAATCAGAAATCAAACTTTTCAAAGCATTTCAAACTTGAAGTTTTCAGTCAAAGATCAGAGTTCTCAGGAGAACAAACACCAATTTTTTGCGCGGTTAGTTTTCTAACTGAATTTTGCGAAAAGTAAACTTCTCGTGCGAAAAGAATCTTTTGTAACATACTTTTCAACAAACTTTTGAGAATCACAAACTTCTCGTGCGAATAAGAGCTTTTTGCGTGCGATTAGCAAGTTTTCTCCTGATTCATTTTCATCCCAATTTTGATGATTCCAACTTCAATCATTCACTAAATTGCTCAAAATTGATTAATTAAGCTTTGAATTAGTGATTTAGGTTCAAATTATGATCCTAAGTGTTTCTAATTGATTCAATTCAGCTCGTTTAATCACATGAACACTATCAAATCTTCAATTAACAACACAATGGCTTTTTACATCTTCAAAAGTGATCAAAAACAGAAGAAATCAAGTAGATCTTCAAAGGTGAGCAATCCGAAGCTTAAGAACACTTCAAAAACACTCTTCAATCTTCAAATAAATCGATCTTGAGCATACCAAGCTCTAATACCAATTGCAAGGATCAACACTACAACAATCAGATCGATCTTGTGATAAGAACGCGTAATATAATCATCACGGTAATACGATTGGAAGAGAATTAGATGAACAAGAATGTGAATAACTTTGAAGTATATTGCTCTCTGATTTAAATGTTTACAATTACAAGCGAAATCAAGAAAGTGACAAAAGCTTACTAAATTATATCAAAAGCTAACTATTTATACTAAACAAAAACAGTTCTCGCGCGAACTACAATTTCTCGCGCGAGACACAGCTTTTCATGCGGGTACTTCTGGTTCTCACGCGACTTGTCTTGATCATCTTGATTTTGATTTCCCGAGCCTCTAGGTTCAATCCCTGTAATCTTTTAAAGCCTCGTCTACTTTCCATGATTCAAAATATGAAAAGAAGCATGATGTGTGAAAATATATATATTATTTTATTAAGATAACGTTTTTCACAAATTACTTTTAAAATGAAAATTCCCAACTAAACTTCACACAAACGGCAAGTATATCGGTCGTGATATAATAGAGTTTAGGTAAGTCAGGATATCAAACCCTAGAGACACGTTTTGGCGGCTCTCGATAATAAACCTCTATCGAATTCTAACCTAATTAATTTAATTATTTTAAGTAATTTTTTAACAAAAAATAAACTATTCAACTAAAATTAATTAATCTAAACACGATGGAAGAAATAAACAAATACGAATTTAAATTTGGAAGCTTGAATACGATCAAATATGTTAAATAACTACCTAGGCAGGAATCCAACTAACATGTAATGACATAAGGGCAATAATTCGTATGACTAACTCTAAAAGTATGAATCTAGGGTTAACTAGGTATGTTGCTACTCTCTAAGAAAACTAAAGACACGTGTGAAGCACAAGATAGATTTATTAAAATGTCTAATGGAAGATCGTCCCTAGGTTTCCTACCATAATATCTTTAAGATTTTATTTTCCAACCCTAAAACAAATTACAACTTAATTAAATCTAATTAAATACCCAAAAACACTAACACCACGAATGAAATTCAAAACATGCTCTCATGAAATCTAAACCTAACAAGCAATGGGTAGGAGGTTTTAGGCAATATATATCACCCCTAGGTTCTAAATAAGGTAGCACATTGCAAATACTTTCAAAGTCATAGCCAATGCTCCTAAGATCATCTCTAATCAATGTTTTTTTAAGGATCAACAATTTATAAGATCGATCTCACAACAATAACGCATAATATTATCATTGTGGAATTAAAAGATTGAAGATGAAATGAATGTAAATAACTTCCAATTGTATTGCTCTATGATTTTGAAATGATTACAATAAGAGTGAAAATCAGGAAATGGCTAAAGTTTTTTAATTACATTACAAAACTTCTATATATACTAATCTAGAAGTTCTCACACGAATAACTTGTTCTCGCTCGACTTCATGTTTTCGCGCGAGAAGCAAGTTATCGCGCGGCAACTTGAACTTGTCGCTTGACTTGATCTTCATCATCTTGATTTGATTTCCCGAGTCTCTAGATTCCACCCTTACAATCTCCCCCTAGGCTCGGTAAATCAATGCTTTTAGAAGTCCACATCATCAACTTTGCAACCGCCTCCGTATGTATACATCTTGTTAGCTAAGGCTTTCGTGATCATCCAACCAAACTGTGCTGCTATGAAGTGAACAGATTCATCAGCTGCAATTGGACAAGCCTGGAACTTCATCAAAACTTCCTTTCCAAACTTTAGCAAATCCACAGGGTCGATGACACGGTATTCTTTATCTACACAGTGAATTAACGCGTGTCCCGTCTCCTTTTCACAACTCCATAACATTAGCTTGGACAAGATGTTAAATGGCACAGGAGCGTGAATAGGGATCTTCCTGACATATCTCAGATGCTTATAAACCCTTATCTTCATTGTCTTGTTCGTGTTTGGGTCAATCCGGGTCTCATCTTCAATGACTTTAGATTTAGCAGTTTTGAAGTCTTTGAAGTTGGTTTTATTGTGCCTCCATATCATATTCCTTATCCAATTGGCCTTGCTATAGTTACTAGGTTTAATGAATGGAACATGACCCATAGCATATAAATCCGATGCTTTGAGTGTATGGAAATTGTGTTTGTCTTGAAAGTACTTGATAGCTCCACCCTTTCTTTTAACCACATAGATCGTCCTCTATGCATCGTATGCCCAGCTAATGATAGGTTCTAAGTTTCCATACCTTGTGAAAGGTTTGAAATGTCTCAGCGTATGAATGTAAGCTGGTGGAGGAGGAGCAGCAACTATTAGGTTTTCGACCTGACGCACAGCACTTTGACCGGTAACATTCGCTATCTCATCAGTCATTTACTAATTGCTCGATTCTCTAATGATGTCACCCTCTTCAATCAATGTATTTGAAAACAAGTCCTTAAGATTGTTTTCAAATATATCAGTGTACTCTATTCCTTCATCCAGATCATCAAACACTCCAAAATCTTCTTCGGTTTCCTCAACAATGATCTATTGCTGGAAAGTGTAAAATTCTCTCTCATAAGCTTCTTCTACAGTTAGGTCTAAACGTGTATAATCAGTGGTATCATAGGGACTTGGTCCGGAGACATTGTCAGCACCCGATGACCCACAAGCACCAGCTACAGAACCTACATCACCTCCTTGATTATCATCATCACCACCACCTTCATCCTTTTTACTATCATCACCTTTGTCACCATAATCACAATCATCATCATCATCACCATCCTCATCATCATCACTAGAAGCATAATCAACCAAGTCCAAACTATCATCATCATCTACTGGGTTTGGAGTAGGAACATCATGTTTAGGTTTTACAAACGCCTCTCTAGTATAAACCATAGGTTGATCCTCAGTAGTCATAGGAATATCAATGATAGGTGAGTTTTGATCAACATCACCAGTCTCTGTTGTCCTTTCTACAACAATAGGATCAACATCATGCTCTATAGTATCAGGAGGATCTTTAGCAACTTAGGATCAGAAAGTTGCTGTCTGATTGATTCTCCAACTTTTGTGGTATGTTGCTGTGAAAACTAAAAAGACACATGTGAAGTGAGATCTCTTAGGTTCTGCTCAAGAATCTGAACATAGCTGAATATGAAGTTTTGCGAAGGACCATCACCCTATTGCCTACATTAGTAAGGCTCTTTCTATCCTCCAATAGACCTTATCCTCTTATAAGAAGGAGCTATTGGATATATTAATAGTTTTTAAACATTTGCATTATTTTCTCTTTGCTAAACCCTTTGAAGACACTCGAGGTTCTTCGCTTCTCTTAAACGCCTTAAATCTTTCTTCCACTAGCATGGCTGCTCGAAACAATTATACTCCTTTATTCATGAATGTGATGATTGTCAGTAAGCTAAGTATGAGTCTATTGCTTCATCAGGGCTGCTACAACCATTGCCGGATCCTTGTCGTATCTTTACCAACATCTCAATGGACATCTCCATAGATTTCTTCAATGGATTGCCGCCCAACAAATGCAAGGATACGATCGTGGTTATTGTAGATCGCTTAAGAAAATAAGGCCATTTTATTCTTCTAGCACATCCCTTTACTACTACTCAAATTGCTCAGGTGTGTTTAGATAATATTTTTTGTTTGCATAGTAATCCTACTACCATTGTCTTGGATCAAGATCCCGTTTTTCTCAGCAACCTCTGGCAAGAGTTTATGCGCTTGTAAGGAATTCAGTTGGCTCTTTCTGCAACCTATCACCCCTAAAGTGATTGCCAGACTGAAGTCTTGAATAGGTGTTTGGAGTAGTATCTGTGGTGCGTGGCTATAGACCCTCCTACTCAGTGGGTTCACTAGTTACCACTGGCTTAATGGTGGTACAATATCACCTATCATTCCTCCATTCATATGTCCCCTTTTCAGGCTTTTTATGGCTACCCCGAACCACTTCATCTTCCTCTGCCCACTAATCCTTAGTTCCTATTGTAACCGTGGTTTATTTTGGATCAACGTTTGGCTCATGGTGGTAATTCATTGGTCATTTAGCTTTTGGTTCAATGGGTTGGCCTTCTAATTACTGATGCTTCGTTGGAGTATTTGGATGAATTTGAGTTGTCTTTTCCTGATTTTCATTCTTGGGGAGAAGATTGTTTAGGGGGGAGTTTTGTTGCATGTATGTTTAATGGTTTAGCCACTTTTTAAATAGTTTAGGGGTAATAAATGTAATAAGTGAATTTGCTGGACCGTTTATGGTTCAAACAACAATTTCACAGTTGGAGATTATCAACTAAACACACTTACTAGATCAAATAGGGAACCAGGTGGTGAAACAATGAACAACAAGTAAGAACACTAAAGAACAGAAAGATAGGTTTTCAAGGATGATGTATATTGCTCTTAAGTGTTTACAAGTATTGCAAGGCTTAGTCCTTAAACCGATACATGAGATACTTTATACTACAACCTACAGCCGGCCATACTTTGAAGGCCAGCTAGACACTAATCTAGACAACAAGATCAATGTAGAATCAAAAGATAGATTGCCTTTTGACTTCTGACTATGAAATACCATAACTCACATCCTATTATAATACAATAAGGATAAAAGTACTAAAGTAGGAAATTACAGAAAAGAAACCTTATTGTACAGTTGACAAAAGTAAAAAAAATAATCACAAACTTGTATAAGTGGTGAGTTTTCAGACCTGACAACGGAAAGGTTTTCTGGTTTTGTCAAAGTATGTTAGATAGTGTTTCTTCCAAGAATTCAGACTTTAAAAGAAACACAAGTCTTCTTAGTCTTTCAAAGAGTTCAGTCTTTAAGCTTTGAAAGACTTTGTCTTTATACTTTGGAAGACTTCACTTTGGCTTCGGAAGGTTTCTGTCTTTGGATTCGAAAGATTTGACACTTAGTTATTTTTCTTTATACATAGTCAAATATTCTAAAGTACTTCCGTCCATATACTTCATTGCATGCTGAGAGATCTTTGGTTAGCATCAACATTTATGATAATCATCTTGATCTTACAAACTCCTCCTAGGCTGATGCTACCAAAACTTTAAGATTACTATGAATTTGGATCTTCTACTTGGTTAAAGCCATCGAAATCAGAGCCATTCCTCTCTTCATTTGCTGGTCAGGATTCTTTAGGCTTTCATAGTATCTCTTCATGTCCAAGAGATCATGCTCAAGAAGGCTAATTACGTTTTGCCAGAAGAATATTTGTTGACCTACTTGATCTATTGTGACAAACCATCTGTCTGGGTTTGGAGAGTACACCCAAGATATGATGGGTCTCTCAACAGCTAGAGGCTTTACATATAAGGGAGTTTGTTGAGCAGCCTCTTTTAGTTGACCCTTAGGATGTTTTGACACATCCTGAGGTTTCTTCTTTCTTGATTTCAAGTCTCTTCTAATGGTCATCCTTTTCCTCTTTCCATATTTTAACTTAGAAGGTTGGTCTTGATCACCTTTAATTTCTTTTTCCTTTTCAGTTTGGTCCTTCCCTTCATATGTTTAGAAGAATGTTCACGACCTTGCTGTGGGTCAGAAGATGGAGCTGGTTGTGGATCAGAAGTAGGTCTTGGTTTTGTTATCTGTCTGGGTTGAACCTTGACCTTAGCTTCAGGTGCAGCTTGACATAGAGGAGAAATCAAGTCTTGAGGTTCACCCTTTTTAATCTTTTGCTTGATCACCCTAATGTGCTCGTTTGTGGATAGAGACATGGGACCAAACCTCCTACCGGAGAAACCATACAGCTTTAAGAAGCTCACCATCATTTGTCTATCATCTCACTTCTTCTTGTTAGCTTTGATGGTGGCCCTTGAATTTTTAGCTTCATCCCTCATCTTTCTCTTAGTTGCTTTTTGTCACACCTTCAAAATCCACTTGCGGGGTTTTACCACGAGGCGTGTGACAAACTAGGATCTCAGTCATTAGTTACTCAAAATGACTCTATATGAACAAACAAACTAAAATCAGAGTTTAACTTTAAAATGATGTGGAAGCGTTTAACAAACATGAAAACCAAAATAATTTAACACAATGTAAACATGCGCAAACACGCACCCAACGTTGTGCAAAACAAATACATAAATGCTTAACAACCAAAAACCAACAAAGGGTTCCAACAATGCTGACATCTACAATGCTGACCCGTGAATGTGCACCTATGCAATAGTAACTTCAACCTGAGAATAGCATACTAAAATAGTCAACACAATGGTTGGTGAGTTCAAGAGTTTTAGTAAAACATAACTGTATCAGTATAAAATATAAGAGTAAAATATAAGAGTGCATGAATTAGATAGCTAGTCTAAATTCACAAGTAATAATCATAGTGATTTCGCGATCGAAGCTGACTGTGTTTCATTTGTTACCTCCCGTCTCGACTTACCAGGTCGTGACAATGTTTATGTTAGGACAAAATTTCACTCGTTTGACCTCGAGTCACACAGGTGGGGCTTGTCAGACCCAGTAGTACTACCCAAGATTTCCTGCTAGTTACCAATATTAACGATCTGAAAGTGTGAGGACTTTCATGGTATTCAACACTATATCATACTTTACACATCTTATTTTAATAAAGCATTTGTAAGTCAGTATGTTATCTCCCCCAAAAGAGAGTGTATAAAAGAATGGGGCATGAACTCACCTGGTATGCACACGAATGATATAAAAGCTAACTTGAAAGAGAGGGGAAAGACAACCTTCAGAGGTTACCTAGAACACGCAAGTACATGAGTACATGTACACAGAATCACCATAAACCCTAAGTGCTCTATAAACACATGGACTCAAGGTTATGGAAAAGCAAGACACATTGACCCAGTTGACCCGTTTGACCCGTTGTGACATTATTATTTACATCCCATAAAATCAAGAATAACAGTTCATCATACTTGGTTATCATACAAGTTGTTCACGTATGGCACTTCATCAACCATTTGTTCTACCTAAATCATCATACAACTAGATTATCATACAACTCATGTGAATCTCAACTAATCATCATGCTCAACATAATTACATCATAACTAATGCATTATACATAGAGTCCAATCATGCACAACATGCCATCTGAAGCCATTCACGACTTCACACCCTAAACCCTGCCAATCCTACTAAGTAGGGGCCTCAGATTCGCATGCGTGTATGATGATCATTATCGCATTATTCAACAAGATTCATGCCAATCAACCTATCCAACAATGATCTATTACAATTCCCAAACATGATCCTAACGTTACAAACATGCTCAATTCAACATATCCAAGATTCTGTACAATTAAAGTTTACGTTTTGGGAAAGTGCATCCCAAAATCTATCTAACAACCAATACATTCATGAATTCATTAAAATTATGCCTAATCAAGCTCATATCTTTCATTTCGTCATCAAATCACCAACTTCATGCAATAAAGTTGCTATTAATAGCAATGTATAAACAACGCATCAAAATCACAAATTTCTTGTACAATCTACGTAAACTAGCATCAATACAATCTAACTAACATCATATAATCATCAAACATCAAGAATTTGACATTATGAACATCAAGATCGACTAGGGTTTGGCCAAAGCATAAGAACATGAAAAACCACAAAAAAAAACTAACCTTTAATCACGTATTGTACAATAATTGATATTTCTAACTTGTAGTAATCCTTGAAATTGATCCAAATCGAAGCTTGCTTGCTTGTTCTTGTCCAAAATCGCAAGTGTGTGTGTGTGTTGTTGTTGATCGTGGCTGAGGGTTGTGGGGGGCTAGGGTTGGGATTTTTGTTTAAATAATTTAATTACAATTATCATTTAAACCCCTATAGTTTTACATTTTATTAAAACTAAGCTTTTAATTACTTTTTAAAAGGTTTTAACTTACTAATATAAATATTATTAATTAACAATAATAATCATATGCATTATTTTCACTAGTCACAAAAATAAACGAATTAAATACACACGTTGGCACGTTACAAGATTAAATTCACAAATAACATTTAAATCGCGTAACCACATAAGCACAACTTAATAATCAAATTATTAGTTAGATTGAATGGGTTTGAGAATGATATTCTCGGTTGATGTGACTCAACCTAGGATCGAATATGCAGACTAAGTCAGTAATATAGTTGCAGAATCACTATATTACAGAATAGATGAACCTGAAATAAATGTTTGAGTAAATGCAGTACATGAACACAGAAGTCACTGATGTATAATATTGATGTTATAACTGTTGAAGACCAAAAGCTTACAAAGTTAGGGTATGCAGCCCTATTTATAGGCATACACATAATCTGTACAAAAGACTAAACTAACCCTGATATATACAAGAGAATCTAGTCTAAGTACAAAATAAGTAAAAACATTGTAAGTTGTTCATCCGCATTAGTTCATGCGGATGAACAAGTCTTCATCAGCATTAGTTGTGATCAACATTAACTTAGTTCATCCACATTACTTTATGCGGGTGAACGAGTCTTTGTCAGCAGCATTTGATCAGCATGTGTTTGCTCACCTGCATTAGTTTATGCGGATGAACAAGTCTTGGCTGCATTTCCTTTTGTTCATCCGCATAAACTAATGCGGGTGAACACTTCTTGTCAGCATTTGTTCAGTTCATCCGCATGGACAAATGCGGGTGAACTCTTCTTGTTCAGCATTTCTTGTCTTCATCTGTATTTGTTAATGCGGGTGAACAAACACTTGTCAGCATTTGTTCACAAGATATCCGCATTAACAAATGCGGGTAGTCTATACTTGGTTTTTTTTCTGTCTTCTTGGTCTTCTATAAATAATGTCTTCTGTAATCTTCTGTTGTCTTCTGTTAATGATGTTATCCAACCAGAACATCCTCCAACCACCTCTTAAGTTGACAAGTATGATCCTTTCAGGGTTTACAATACTCTCCCTAAGGATTATACTACCTAGGTTCCTCAAGAGTGTGATGGTGGTGGTGGTTGTGATGATTCCGGTCGGTCTTGATGTAATGTCTTCTGTTGAACTATTGTTGGAAGGAGATTTGCAACAGCTTCTTCAGGTACTACAGGTTCTGCCATAGAAGGGTTTAGGATTGCCTTGATCATGTTGGAAAAATCCTTTGCCTCTTTCATCTTGTCTCTGCTCAGCTCATGAATCTTCATCTCACTCATGGTGTGGATTGCAGCAATAGGCATTTGTTTCAAGGAGATGGGTTCGCAAACTAAAATTGATGATAACCCATCTCTATGAAATAGGAGGGAACCATCAGCATCCACTTCAAGCTTGACAATGTTTCCCATCTGCAGTGGCAGTTTCTTCTTCCTTCTTTGTTCTCTTTTATTGATTATCCTATCAAAGGCCATTTTGAGAATCTTGATACACTTAAGCATAAACTCTAAATGATCTTCAGCAGCCTTATTATTGAGGGGTCTGAAGAGTCTTGTGTAGATGTAGTGTACATAGGATTCATCAAGCAATCTCACTTCATAACCACTAAAGATTCTGATCTCAGGAGCTTCTTTTCCTCCCCATTTCCTCTCAATAACCAATTCGTAGGTATCCTCATCATAAAACACATTGGAAATTGGTTTGGTCTTGTGTGTTCCAGCAATTAATTTTCTTTTTAATGTTTCTGTTGGTTTCACATGCAGCTCTAGGAATACCACCTCTTCAGCCTCTCTTTTTCTTCTCTGTTCAAAGGGATTCCTGAATGTTTTGTCTTTTCTAGTACAGATGGCTTTTAAAGACTTGAAGTTATTAGTTCTCTTAAACATCTTTAGTATATCCACAAACTCATAACCCCTGTACATCCTATCATGATTGATTAGGTCCAGTTCAGCCAACTCTTTTAAATCATGGACCTTCATAGCATTAACCAAGGCTGTATATTTAGTAAAGAACTGCACCAGGCCTGAGATTATCTTCACCATGAACATGTTCCAACTGGTATCGTACTTCCAGGCAATAATTTTGACATTTGTTTTGCCTTTGGGAGTAGATACCCCTCTAATCATCTCAGCAGTGGTCAATCCTTCTTGAAGTTTCAGTTGTGAAGGTTCAATGAACCATTCTAGATTTTTATGCAGAATAGGGGCCAGAACATCTTGGTCTTTTGTTGTTAATTGTACATCTTGTGCAGATGTTCTTGTTCTGGGCTTCTTCCCAATCACTTCTTCTTCAAGAGATTTCAGTCTATCTCTTTTCTCATTAATCATTTTCAACATAGCAGCCCTTAGTGAATTGGTATTCATGTTCCCAAGCTTTCTTTTAGTAAATCCCTATTTAGAAAGATAATCCTTCATCTCCCTATCTACCATACTGTAGGGATCAGGATATGTTGTTTGGGTGTCATCCTTCTTTTCAGGCTTTGTGATACTAGGTGTTGGCTTGACAGTCTCTTTCTCCTTCTCATATTCTATGACAAATGTTGGATCTAGCAGCTTTTCCATCTTCTTTATCTCCTCAACAATCTCCTCATATGTCATGTTAAACACAATGTCAGCATCATAACCATGATTTATTAGATACATTGCATAAACCATGAGATTATCTGACTTTGCTTTTTCAATCATACTTTCTATTGATGGCTCAATAATTGCAGGGTTGTGCACATCAGTAGTTTTCTCTGTTTTGTCATCTTCATTCTCTCCTTCTTCCAAAATTATGATTTCAAGAGTTTGTTGCAACTCTTTCTCTGCTTGTTCATGTTCTTCTAAGAATTCAGCAATTGCTGCCAAACTCCTTGGATAATCTTTAGCTTTCTTTTTGGGTTGTTCTTCCTCAACCACAGGCTGGTTTCCTTTTGCCTTTTCAGTTAAGTATTTCCTCTTTCTATTGTATGTGATCACTCTTGGTCCTGATATGGATGCTACATCAGTTTTGGCCTGTTGTTTTTCGTTAACACCCTCCTTTTCAACAATGATCTCCTGTCGTTCAGTTTCTTCTCTCATCTTTTTAGTTGTTTCTTTTTTCTTGAGCTCTTCACATAGGCTTTTTATCAAGTTTTGCTGATCAGTAGTTAAGGTAATAACAGGAACAAGTTGCATCCTTAGTTCTTCTTCTATTGGGACAGGTTGTGATGGAATTACAACTATGGACTCGGAAGGGGATTTGGTGTTTTTGATGTAATCCCAGAATTCGTCATCTATAATGAAATCACTTGAAGAGAATCTGTCCATGTCATCCATAAGATCCTTCAACATAGCCTCATCTTCAGTAGATCGATCAGAATGTACTACCATGTCCCAGCTATCATCATTTCTAACACCACTGGTTTCTTCTTGTTGTGAAGGTACTGTCTTTTCTGTTTCTTCACCTTTTTCTTTTGTTGTTTCTCTTTCAACTTCATCCTTTAATTTATTAATCAGTTCCAATTCAGCAATTCTTTTATTTAAGGCATCATTTTGTTTTGTCATATCAGCAATAATTTCTGTTTGCATCTCCAACAGTTGTTTTTGATCTTCCATAGCCAAAGTTTGGATAGCCACCGTGTCCACATGACCACTGATTTCTTCTCTTGACATCTTTAAAGAAGCTTTGAGCTTTTTGATCTCATCATCCTTTTCTTTCATATCAGCTTCATACTTGGCTTTTAATTTATTTAATTCTTTTTCCTTTTCATCAAGTTCCTGAATTCTATCATTTATGATTCCTGCCCTTCTATCCAGAGTCTTTTCCATTTAAGCAACTTTGTGCATCAGATCAGATATCATCTTGTCTTTCTCATCTGGTCTGTTTATCTCAGATTCAGCAAAAGTTTCTGAGGGACCCTCCTCTGAGATCATTTGTCTCTCCGGTAGTGGTGCAAATTGTTGATTATCCTCATCATCACTAGATGATTTAGATGATGAACTGGTAGATTCACCAGATCCATCAGAAGCATCAGGAGCTTCATGTGAGGGGCTGTTGGAGGTTACTTCATAAGTGTGCATGTGAGAAGATGGAGAGGATATAATGGGATCAACCCTAAAAGGGGAATGAATCTCAGCATCATGAGTTGAAGGCTCAATGTGAAGATCACCACCTACATCAACATGTGGTGACATTGGCCTCAATGCTTCTTCATTTAATTCTGCATGCTCATCAACAGTGAGTTGTTCCTCAACTATTTGATCATCTCTTTGTTGAGCAACATCAGCAACATCATCATGAGCAGCAGCCTCTTCATGAACAGGTTCCTCAGTAGGAACATCATCTTGTACTTGTTCTTGTATAACATGTTCTTCTTCTTGTTCTGGTTCCTCATACACTGGAACATCATCTTGTGGATTAATTTGTTATTGCATCCAAGGCAAAATTTGAAAGAAAGTACCAATGTAAAAATTTCTTGGATCCCTTTTTTTAATGTACTTGTAAGACCTTGCATTGTAATAAGGAACATCAAGGACAGGACCTTCTAATGCCAAATCAAGAAAGGCTTCATTTATTAAGCACTGAATAAATCTTGGGTACATGAAGAACATGTTTCTTCTTCCTTCTTGAACATTAGCAACCATACCATTAAATACATATGCTGAGTAGTTATATGGTCTGTTTGAGCAGAGAGCACAAACAAGTGATGATGTAGTCAAGGGTATATCATTCCATCCAGTCTTCCTTTTGGATAAGCAGTGTTGCATATAATGAATGAGGAATCTCCATTGCAAATCAACCAACCCTTTGACTATCTGTTTATCCTCAAAACCACCTTCATATCCAATGTTTGAAAAAAGGACATGATATCATCCTCATCAAATTCTGTTGGGGAATTAGGATCATCTTCAAACTGCAAACATTGTCTTACAGTTTGCTCAGAGATTATCAAAGTATGATCATCTGTTATCCTTCCAGAGATGACTTTTTCTCCATCATCTTCCAAATCTTCAGCATTCCCCCAGAATGTTCTGATGTAATTCTCATAGATTACAAGTCTGATAGTTATGGCATGTGCCACTCTTATAGTGGTTATGAATCTTATCATGTCTCTGAGTCCTTCTGCTTCTGAAACATCAGGGTCAAGAAAGCCACTGACATTATGGAGCTTACACCAAGTCAGGTTTGCCATATGTAATCTGCACACAATATAAATGAATTAGTGAGAATTGTGGACAATATATCTCAAATAGATATGAATTGTGTTTGATTTATCCAATTTTGACTTTTTAAATCAATATAGTGATTTTGCTTGTTACTGTTGCATTAGGTGTTTTGACCTAAGTTTGATTTTGAATGAAGAACAGTTCAAAAGTTTTGGTTTCTTTCTGTTGTGTTGATTTCTGATGTTTATTGTGTCTTAACAAGTTTACATCTTAAACTGTTGTTTTGATTTCAACATTGTTATGAGACAGTATCCCCTGTTCATCGATGTTTGAGGTGTTATTAGAACCATAGGAAATCAATGTTGTTTACACTGATCATTGGTTTTAATGAACTCTATCATTCATGTAAATCCATTGCTCTTGAGTGCATTTCAACAATTTCTCAAAATTAGGGTTCCATTTCAATACATGTGGTTCGACAGTCGAAGTTTTCAGAATCTGATAATCACCTTGTGGTTGACAATACTTCGATTTAACTGACAATTTGGATGTTTTGATGTTAGATTCAAACACAATGATGCTTGATTAGAGAAGATTTGAACGTTTGAAGAAGAATATTTTCTGTCACTCCACGCACTATAAAAGTTCACTCAAAATTTTTAAAGTAATAAATGACTCACATTAAATGAGTATTTATAATACATTTCATAATTTTCACAAACTTTTACAAGTGCAGAAAATTTTACTACTGTATCAAATGCAGTTACAGAATTTCAACGGCCGCATTCACTGTAGCAAATGCTGATGAACAAACTAAGTTTGTCAGCATTTACTATTAACGAATGCGGAAGAACTAATTTTACCCATCCGCATTTACTGTAGCAAATGCGGGTGAACAAAGTAACTTATCAGCATTACTGTAGCAAATGCGAGAGAACAATTGACTTGTCCGCATTTACTGTGACAAATGCATTGAACTATCCGCATTTACTGTAGCAAATGCGGAAGAACACTTTGTACATATGCTGATGAGTTGGACTGTCCGCATTTACTGTAGCAAATGCGGAAGAACATTGTTGTCCGCATTAGTTTTACTTGTACAAAAACAGTTACCCGCATTGGCTAAATGACAGGGTTACCTTCACCCGCATTAACCAATGCTCTTACCCGCATTAAATTTTGAACTTGTCAAAAATTAATGTAGTTGCAGTGGATGATTCTGGCTGGTTTTTCATAGCTGTTTCTGATTTTATGAAGATAAGTCTACATCATAGGTGCTTTATGAAGATTTAGCAGATTCTGAGATTGTCAATTCTTGCTTGGATTGACTTGTATCCTTGATGAGATACATGTTTCCCAGTATGACTGATTTTGAGCCATGTGCATCTTCTGAAGCTGTTTATGGTATAAATTCCATACAGACACTATCCATTTTGATTTTAAACAATGTTGCCTATTTTACATTTGCATATTTCATGTTTTTGTAAATATTTCCTTTTAAAATTTTACTACTCCCCCTAAAGTTTATATCCATATGGGATAAAACTTTACACAAATTTATAAAATTCAAGGACAATATTTTAGAATTTTGATTGATTTGCTTATCTGTAAATGTAGAAATTTTGTACTATTGTTTGAAATTTTGGGATCATATCAATCTTATCTTTCATAAGTGAAAGTTATCATGAACTTATTGATTGAAGGTATGTTTGTCCTCTTAAACTCATGCTTGGTTAATATTATAATGCATGTGATTTTTATCATGTTTTGATTTAATTAAACATTCAACATGAACCTCACACTCATAAGCATAACGAGATCAACTATCCTCATGTACTGTATGGTAGAACTTTTTCAAAACTTTCAATACCTTGTCATTTAAATTATGAAACCTCATTCATTTTGGTAATGGGGATCCACTTTGGGATTCTTTTACCTGATCCTTATTTTGTTTGACCTCATTAGGATTCTTTTGGCTCTTCACTTTGGAAGGTGATCCACTTTGGGATTCTTTTTGTTATATTCTGTTTTATTTGTCACCCGTATTGGATGTGTTCCTCATTGGGAATCTTTTTGGATCTAGACATCAGCACTATGTGCTTGTTTCCCCAGGTCTTTGCTCAGTAAAACAAAGGAGAAACTAATTTGAATGAGATTCATAAGGTATCATGACCTGGTGTATTTAGGTTACTACACATACATACACTTGGATAGGTCAGATACTTACACGCTCTTGAGATGATGCATTCACAGTTGAATGTGATCTTTAGTTTATCACATCATTTATCTTATGTTCCAAGTTGAGCCTACCCACATATCAGGTAAGTCATGTCAGTCTTTCAAGATATTGAATTAAGCACAGTGAATGATATAACGACTGTAATTATATCATTTCCCTTAAGAAGTACAAATCAAGGACTTCAACAAAAATTGATTTCTTTTTGTAATTTTGTGAATTTTTTGATGTTTTTGTAAATTTTTGATTTTTTACTCAAGGTTAATCATGACTATTGATTGGACTAAGAATTCAAACCGACTTGGGTCAAATGCCTTAGTAAACAAATCAGCTAGCTGATTGTCTGTGTTAACCTGAATCAGCTTGATTAAACCTTTTTTAGCACAGTCTCTCAAAAAGTGATATCTAATTTCAATATGTTTTGTTTTTGAGTGCTGAACTGGATTGTTTGTTATGAAGACTGCAGCAGTGTTGTCAATATGGATTGGTGTTTGCAAGAAATTATAACCATAATCAAGCATCTGGTTTCGATCCAAAGAACTTGAAAACAGCAAGCCGATGCTGCAATATATTCAGCTTCAGCTGTTGATACAGAAACATTGGTCTGTTTCTTGCACTGCCATGACACCAGTCTGGGACCAAGAAATTGACAACCGCCAGATGTGGACTTTCTGTTGAAATTGCATCCCCCGTAGTCACTGTCTGTATATGCATAGAGATTGAAGTCTCCTTCCTTAGTATACAATAATCCATGAGCAGGTTTGCCCTTAAGATATCTGAATATCCTCTTGACTGCATTCACATGAGATTCCTTGGGATCTACCTGATACCTGGCACAAACACAAACACCAAACATAATGTCAGGTCTACTGGCTGTTAAATACATGAGTGAACCAATCATGGATCGATAAAGAGTCTGATCCATAGATTTGCCATCTGTGTCTGGGCCAATCTTCACTTTTGTATCAACAGGTGTTCTGATGGACTGACAGTCTACAAAGTGAAACTTCTTTAACATGGATTCCACATATTTTGACTGTTGATGAAGATTGCGCTGGATGTTTGTTGTACTTGAAGACCTAGGAAGAATGTGAGTTCTCCCATAGCACTCATCTGAAATTTTGAATGCATAAGATCTTCAAAGTCTTTGCAGAGTTTTTTGGTGGTGGAGCCAAAGATGATATCGTCCATATAAATCTGGACAAGCAGCATCTCAATTCCTTTTATCTTTCTGAAAAAAGTCTGATCAATATTTCCTCTTTCATAACCATTGACAAGAAGAAAGGATGACAGAGTCTCATACCATTTTCGAGGGGCTTGATGTAAGCCATACAAAGCTTTATCAAGCTTGTATACCCTGTGAGGGAAATCACGATCCTCAAAGCCTGGAGGTTGACTCACGTAGACTTCTTCAGAGATCTTTCCATACAAAAATGCACACTTTACATCCATTTGATAAACTGTGAATTTCATGGATGCAGAGTACGCAAGAAAGAGTCGTATGGCTTCTAATCTAGCAACAGGAGCAAACACCTCGTTATAATCTATTCCTTCTTCTCGAGTATAGCCCTGTGCTATCAACCTTGCTTTGTTTCTGATAACGATCCCTCTGTCATCAGTCTTGTTTCTGTATATCCATCTGGTGCCGATAGGGTATTGACCTTCGGGAAGATCCACCAGTTGCCATACTGCTTGTTTCTTGAATTGTAGCAATTCTTCCTGCATTTCCTCAATCCAGCTATTGTCTTGAAGAGCCTCTTTAATGTTTTTGGGTACAGTTTGACATAGAAAACAAGAAAACAAACAGATGTTTGCAATACTTGACTTTTTTCATGTCACCCGCTCGTCTAAATCACCAATAATGTTGGACACGGGATGATTCTTGTGTGTCCTGGTAATTGGAATCAAATCACCAGCAATGGACACATCAAGATTGGAGACATTCAGATCATCTTGGTGAGAGGCATCTTGTGGTGGAGTTGTAGGACGATGATGAAACGAATTAGAAGGTTCAACATCTTCAGCTTCAATAGCACTTTGGATACTTTCATCATTAGTGTTTCTATTGTTTTCAACTGGTGCACAAGCTGGTTCAGGGTTTCTCACTTCAGTTGATGGCTCAGCTGAAGGAGAAGGCATTGAGCTATGATCAGCCTCAGTTGAAATACTTTGATGTTGAATAACTGGTCTCACAGGATCAACTTGTAAAGGCACTTCCTCATTAGCTTGATTATCAGAAGAAGGTGGAATCATAGGAAAATCAGTTCTTCTATCCACTAAGCCAGAGGATCCAGCATTTGAAAAGTTAAACTGATCAAAAGATCTTGTAAACGAGTCAATATCAAACAACCAGTCAGGACCAATTGATGATTTGGGAAAAGAGTACTCATTGAATTGAATGTTTGTGGATTCATCAATGATGTTTAGTCTAGGATTAAACACCCTAAAAGCATTTGAAACAGAGGAATATCCCACAAAGAATCCCTCATTAGACTTAGGAGCAAACTTTCCTAAATGGTCTCTGGTGTTCAATATTGAGACCGGACATCCAAATGACTTCAAAAATCCAATAAAAGGTTTCTGTGAAAAAGAAGTTCATAAGGAGTTTTATTGTGTCTTTAATTATTAGAGTTCGATTTTGCACAAAACATGAAGTGTTGACAGCTTCTGCCCAAAATGTAATGGGCAGTTTTGCATCTGCCAGCATTGTTCGAGCTGCTTCAATTAGAGTTCTATTCCTCCTTTCAGCCACTCCATTTTGTTGTGGAGTCCGAGCTGCACTGAATTGATGAACAATGCCTTTGTGTGTGCAAAATGAACTAAGATCCTCATTTTTGAATTCTGTCCCGTTATCACTTCTGATTGATTTTACTTTTAAATCAAGTTGATTTTCTATTTTTGTGATAAAATCTTTTATTATTTGGGACGCCTCGTTTTATGAAGTAAAAAGAAGACCCATGTAAATCGTGTAAAGTCATTTGTGATCACCAAACAATAGTGCTTCTTTCCAATACTCATGACATGAGTTGGACCGAAGACATCCATATGAAGTAACTTCAAAGGAGAATTGTTTCTGTTCACAAGCTTTGGCTTATGTGAGGATTTATGTTGTTTTCCTTTAATACATGCAGTACAGTGATCAACAAAATGAAATTCTTTTTGAGGCAAACCAATTACATGGTTTCCTTTAACCAATCTATTCATGTTGTTAAAGTTCGTGTGTCCTAAACATCTATGCCAAAGTTATGACTCATCAACAGATGCTTTAGACAAAAGACATGTCTCTTCAGACGGATGAGCAGAATTAAGGTTCAAGACATATGTATTATTCTTCCTAGGAGTCTTCAAGACAACCCATTCTTCAGGAATGTAGAATCCTGGTTTCAGAATGTTGCAACGAGAGTCAGTGAAGTGAGTGGAATATTTCTTGTCACAAATCTGAGACACGCTGAGCAATTGAAGTTCAGTTGCTCGCAGTAGTTCACTTTATCAAAGCTCAGTAGTCCATTTGTCATAGAACCTTCTCCTGTAATTCTACCACCTTGTGAATCTCCTCCAAATGCTACAGTAGTTCCTTGAATATGCTTGAAGTCATGAAGGAGATAACTGTCTCCAGTCATGTGTCAGGAGCATCCACTGTCCACGTACCATAAGCTATTGGACCTGTATGAATGACCCTACAAGCATAAAAAGAACTAGTTAGAATGAGGAACCCAAGCCATAATGGTCTTGGGTTGTCCCTTTGCATCAATCACTGTTACCTCTTGGTATTTTCCTCTTGTTTGAGTTTTAGAGGAGGATGATTTCAGACCTTTTCTATTACATCTTTGAAATTTGATTTCATCAATTTCATCTGAAGTGTCAGAAGAGTATACAAATCTTTCCTTGTGATTTTTGTGTAAAGGTTGAATAGATTTTTGCTTGTCAGAAATCACTTTAATTTTATATTTTTATGAGACTTCAGTGATTTGTTCAGGTTTGTTGGACTTTTGTGTCTGACCTTGTCAGTTGGAACTGATGAAATGGGCTTGTTTTGTGAACTTTTAAATCCTTTTTTATTAAAGTAACAATCAATTGTATTGTGATTGGTCATATCACACAATGAACAATATTTGTTAAAATGACAGTTTTTCGTTGAGTGATTGTTCATGTCACAGATAGCGCAGTACTCAGTGATGTAGCACTCATCTGTATTGTGATTGCTCATATCACAGAATTCACAATACATTTGATTGTCCTTTAATTTTGAAACAGAAGTCATATCAGTCTTTGGGGTGCCAACAGATTGTTTCACAATTCTGACTTGCTTTGTTTTTGTGGACTGATGCTGCTTCTTTCTGTATTGCCTTATTTCCCTATCGAATTGTTCTACCTGTTCTTTGTTGAAAATATCAAACCCAATTCCTTGTCTGATATTTGATCAAGATGGTGAATTAGATTTCACTTTAGATTTTTAGTACAAAAGTGGTTTTCCCTTTGGTGACTAAGGGAACTTTGGTTTTATCCTTGAATTTCTATGAAACCTTATCTGATTCGCTTGAATTTTTTGGAGATATGATCTCATAATCAGATCTGCTTTCAGCAGATGGTTTCACTAAGCATTCAGCAGTATGATTCACTTTAAGATTTTGAGGAACAAATTTTACAAAAGGCATAATTGATTTGACTGGGCTCTTTGGTTTCTTGATAACCACAGGTTTGTCTGAGCACTCTTTGATTTTGATAGGATGACCCAAACTGATTTTATCCTCATTAGTTTCAATGTAAACACCTGGTTTGTTTTGAGGATTTGTTGTTTGAGAAATCATTGATTTGGTTTCAATAATTTTAGATTCTTTTGTATCTGATTGAGTAAGTGACTCAGGCATAACAGTGTAGTTATCATTATATGGAGGAGGACAAGTTTTGTAGCCTATCCCAGTCATATCTTTAGCCCCCTTTTGAGACACAAGTAACTCTTACAGCTTCACAGATGAGAGCTGAAACTTTTCAAGTTTCATTTCAGTACTTGATTGCTCAGCTTTTGATTTGGTCAACAATTCAGTTAACCTCTCATTTTCAGCCACAAGTATGTACTTATCACCAAGGAGTGTTTCCATGTCAGACAATAGAGATTTGATTTTAACTTCATAAATTCTCATTTCTTGTTTTAACATCTCTGATTTCACCTTTTCTTCTCTTATTTTATTAGCCAATTTGTGATGGTGTTCCCTGTACCCCTGTACTTCTAGAACACATTTTTCAGAACATAGATTGGATTTTACCTCAGATGGCATTGGAGTTGGTCCATTATTGATATATGCCATAAGTGCATGATTCTGACACTGTGGTTGGACTTCCTCAGCATACAAGCTCCAATCACAAACTCTATCGTGTCTGATGACAAGTGCATTGGAAGTTTGTTGATTACTTCCTTGAGACTGATGAGTCAGCAGAGGTTGTCTTTGCTAAATTGGCTGTTGCTGATTCTGCTACTAGTGTAGATGAGTGTTGCTTGATTGAAAGTTGGTATTGTGTTGAGATGAATGCTGGCCATGTATGGGTCTTTGAAAGTTGGTGTTGCTTCTCCTGGGAGATTTACATTCTCGAGAGAAATGACCGGTCATTCCATAGTTAAAACACTTAACCTTGGATTTGTCATACCCCAGCTTGGTATTCTCATCAAGACTCAGTTTCTTCCCTTTACGAAAGAACTTATTTGCTCTCATGGCAATCATGGCCATCTGCAATTGTAAATCCATTTCTTCAACATCATCAGGATCCATCTCTTCCAGATCCTCTTGAATCAAGTGTGCTGATGTGAGTCTACCCCCAAGATAGGCTTCAAAGCTAGCAACAAAGGCATTATAAGTAGCCTTCTGTTCTTTAGATCTTTTATCATTGGGTATAGTGCAGGGTGTTGCTATGGGCTGAGCAAAAGATGAGGGTTTATGTTATTGAGTAGCACAGAATCCAGTTGCCCTTGAATGGTCACCAGTTAAGAGAAAGTCATCTTCTTCAATCACAAATGCATTCTCAACAGAATGAGTTTCTGATGGAAATTTGTAAGCCTCAATGACTTATGGTCCACTGAGATTTCTACTCCTTTCATCCAACTCCAAAGCCTCAATTTTGGCAATCATGATATCTAAGCTTGTACTCTCCAAATCAAGGGTATTCTTTAACATAGTGACATTTTGTTTCCAGCTTTCAGGTAAACTGTGTAGCATTTTCTTGTTCAATTCTTTTTCTTTGTAAGTGACCCCCATGATTTCAAGATCATTTACAAGTTGAATAAATCTATGAAGTTGTCTTGAGATTGACTCTCCTTTGGTATGATGAAAAGTTTCATATTGGTTTATCAGCTTATCCTTGTTAATTTCAGTCACTTCACTACTTCCTTCACACATGATCTGTAGAGCATCCCACACCCCTTTAGCTATTCCATATTTTTCTAATCTTTTCAGAACATCCATTTTCAGTGCTTGTGTAAGGATGGAATAAGCTCTAAGATCAATCTTGATTTTCTTATATTCTTCATCATCAAGAGTTAAATTGGGATCCTCAATGGGAATTCTTGCAGTTTTGTACTGAGCAGCTTGATCAGCATTTAGAGACAATGGAATGTAAGGACCTTTGCAAATAGATATCCAGTAGTCAGGATCTACACCTGTAATGTAGTTTCTAAAATGAATTTTCCACTGCTTAAACTCAGATTTGTGTTTAAGCAGAGGAGGTTTAGAAGCATGCCTAATTTCAGAAAGATTGTGAGAGTCCATGTTAGGTAAACTGATTTTAGCTTGGTTGAGTAAGGTTTTAAGCTGATTTTAAGTTTGAGTAGGGAGTTGTTCTCTGACTTTTTCTGTTCACAGTCTTTATGAGATCTGTTAAGTCCAGATTTGTTAGCCGGAAGGAGTTCTATGTTTTGTTGTTTGTGAGTGTGAAGGTTTGTCAACGACAGATCTGTATAGTAGCACTTCTTTGTGTTCGATTTCAGTTTGTATGTTTATCAAAAGTATAGATCTTGCTGATAAACAACTCAGTCTACAGTTCAATCGATTTTCACACAAAATCTAAGAAGATTGTGTGATGAATTCAAGAGCCGAGGCTCTGATACCAATTGACTGGGTTTGAGAATGATATTCTCGGTTGATGTGACTCAACCTAGGATCGAATATGCAGACTAAGTCAGTAATATAGTTGCGGAATCACTATATTACAGAACAGATGAACCTGAAATAAATGTTTGAGTAAATGCAGTACATGAACACAGAAATCACTGATGTATAATATTGATGTTATAACTGTTGAAGACCAAAAGCTTACAAAGTTAGGATATGCAGCCCTATTTATAGGCATACACACAATCTGTACAAAAGACTAAACTAACCCTGATCTATACAAGAGAATCTAGTCTAAGTACAAAATAAGTAAAAACATTGTAAGTTGTTCATCCGCATTAGTTCATGCGGATGAACAAGTCTTCATCAGCATTAGTTGTGATCAACATTAACTTAGTTCATCCGCATGACTTTATGCGGGTGAACAAGTCTTTGTCAGCAGCATTTGATCAGCATGTGTTTGCTCACCCACATTAGTTTATGCAGATGAAAAAGTCTTGGCCGCATTTCCTTTTGTTCATCCGCATAAACTAATGCGGGTGAACACCTCTTGTCAGTATTTGTTCAGTTCATCCGCATGGACAAATGCGGGTATACGGGTGAACAAACACTTGTCAGCATTTGTTCACAAGATATCCGCATTAACAAATGCGGGTAGTCTATACTTGGTCTTTTTTCTATCTTCTTGGTCTTCTGTAAATAATGTCTTCTATAATCTTCTGTTGTCTTCTGTTAATGATGTTATCCAACCAGAACATCCTCCAACCACCTCTTAAGTTGGCAAGTATGATCCTTTCAGGGTCTAATATAGATTATTAACCATTAACCATTGTTAATTATTGTTAAGTCACCAACGTTCAACGACAATTAGTGTGTGCTCATGACACGTGTATGCAAGACCTAACGGAACTAAAGGAGTTTGGTAACGGAAAATTACCGGATGTCACATTACCCCCATGTTGAAAGAATTTTCGTCCCGAAAATTGTGTTACATGGTGTGTTCCATCACTGGTTCACTGCATTGGCACAAAGTAATTGAGTGAGTTTCGGGTGAGTTGTCACATCATCCCCATGTTGAAAGAAATTTCGTCCCGAAATTTAAATCAATACCTTCGCCGGCTGGCATCGTCTTTTCGAATAGTTGAGGATACTTAAGCTTCATCTGGTCCTCACGTTCCCATGTGAATTCCGGTCCACGTCTTGAGTTCCAATGAACTTTGACTATGGGTATTTTGCTTTGCTTAAGCATCTTTACTTCACGACCCATCACCTCGACTGGTTCCTCAATGAAGCGTAATTGTTCATCTACTTGCACTTCCTCAAGAGGTACTACCATTGTTTCGTCCGTTAAGCACTTCTTCAGATTTGAGACATGAAATACATCATGGATTCCACTCAGTGAATCAGGTAGGACTAATCGATAGGCCACTGGACCTATTCTTTCCAATATCTCAAATGGTCCAACATATCTCGGATTTAGCTTTCCTCTTTTGCCAAACCGAATAACACCTTTCCACGGTGAGACTTTCAATAAGACTTTGTCACCAATCTGAAATTCTAGAGGTTTCCATCGCTTATCTGCATAGCTTTTCTGTCTTTCGCGCACTGCAGCCATAGGGTTCCTTATCTGTATAATCTTCTTAGCGGTCTCCTGCACTGGCTCGGGACCCGTTAGCTGACTATCACCAATTTCAGCCCAGCAAACTGGTGATCTACATTTTCGCCCATATAAAGCTTCAAAAGGTGCTGCCTTTATACTGGTATGATAACTATTGTTGTAAGAAAATTCCACCAATGGTAGGTGAACTTCCCAGTTATTCCTGAAGTCAATCACACAAGCACGTAGCATGTCTTCTAGTGTCTGTATAGTACGCTTACTTTGACCATCAATTTGTGGATGATAAGCAGTACTCCTGTCTAATCGCATACCTAAAGATCTCTATAATGACTACCAGAAGTGCAATGTAAAACGAGCATCACGGTCAGAAATAATTGAGACTGGTACACCATGTCTCGACACTATTTCTTTCAGGTAGAGTCGGGTTAACTTCTCCATTTTGTCCGTTTCCTTTATCGCCAAGAAATGAGCGGACTTCGTTAATCGGTCTACGATAACCCATATCGTGTCACAACCAGTAGGAGTCCGTGGTAGTTTGGTAATGAAATCCATTGAGATTTGCTCCCACTTCCACATAGGATCTCAGGTTGTTGTAATAGTCCAGATGGTTTCTGATATTCCACTTTTGCCTTCGAGCAGGTCTGACACTTACTCACATATGTAGCTACATCCGCTTTCATGTTACGCCACCAATAGTGCGCCTTCAGGTCATGATACATCTTGTCAGATCCAGGATGTATAGAGTACTTAGACATGTATGCCTCACTCATGACCAAGTCCCTCAGATTTCAATGCAGAGGTAACCAGAGTCTGTCCATGAAATAACGAATCCCATCTGTATTCACTTCAAGCTGTTTGTCCATTCCTCGTAAGGATTCGGACCCAATTTTTTCTACTTTCAGAGCTGCGGTCTGAGTCTCTCGGATTTGTTAAGGTAACTGTGTGCTAATCGTAAGTTGCAGAGCTCGCACGCGTCAAGGCTTAGCAGTTTCTTTTCTACTCAGCGAGTCAGCAACTACATTATCTTTTCTCGGATGGTATTTGAATCATAGTCGTTCAACAATTCTACCCAACATCTTTGCCTCATATTCAATTCCTTTTGCTCAAAGATGTGCTGAAGACTCTTGTGATCAGTGTAAATCGTGCACTTGGTACCGTACAAGTAATGTCTCCAGATCTTTAAGGCAAAAACTACCTGTCACACCCTCTAAATCCGCGTGCGGGGTTTTACCGCGAGGCGCGTGACATACCAGGATCTCAGTCATTAGTTACCAAGAACGACTCTATATGATTAATAAACAAAACCAGAGTTAACGTTTAAAATACTGCGGAAGCGTTTTTAAAACTAGAAAACTCAAAACAAGTAGTATGTAAAGAGAATGCGCAAAACATACGCGCCCCAAACACAAATGTTTAATAGGAAAATAAACCCAAATGTGTAAACAAACAATGTAGACAACTCAACGATGCTGGTGTGCGTGCTCCTAGGCAACTGGCAACCTTAACCTGAGAATAGCATACTAAACAAGTCAACACATGGTTGGTGAGTTCAAGAGTTTGCGTTAAAATATAAACCAATCAACAGTTTCCAGAGCATAAGTAGTGTATTGCAATAGATAGCTAGTCTATTAACATAAAAATATTAATCATAGTGATTTCGCGATCGAAGCTGACTGTGTTACGTTTGTTGCCTCCCGTCACGACTTACCGTGTCGTGACGAATATGTGTTAGGACAAAATTGCACCCGTTTGACCTCGAGTCGCACAGGTGGGGCTCGTCAGACCCAGTAGTACTACCCAAGATTTCCCCGCTATTCAATATTAACAATCCGAAAGTGTGAGGACTTTCCATGGTAAACAGCACTATATCAATATTATACACACTCATATATAAAAGCGTTTGTGATCAACAGTATGCTATCTCCCCCAAAAGAGATTATGTAAAATAAGTGGGGCAAGAACTCACCTGATGCGTGCAAGAATTAGCCTAGAGCTTAACTTGAAAGAAAGAGGGAAAGACAACCTTCAAAGGTCACCTAGAACACAAGAGTACATAAGTACATGTACACAGAATCAACATGAAACCCTAAGTGTTCTACAAACCAAGAGACTCAAGGTTTAAGAAAGACAAGACACATTTGACCCAGTTGACCCGTTTGACCCGTTGGTCATATTATAGGTGATAACTCGTTAATACTAACACAACAGCATATCATACATGATCAACATACAACCCAACAATAGTCCTAACATACCCATATGACCCATTACCATGAATTCCCACAAACAGGCCAAATCAGATAACTATCCAACTAAACATTCTTACAACACAAACAACACATTTAGTTACCTTAGAAATCATCCATGAATACACTAGCATGATCCTAATATCCCAAACATGCTCAAATCATCAAATTCAAGGATTTGCACAAATAAAGTTTCCCTTTTGGGAAAGTTCATCCCAAATTCATCAAACTCACACTACATTCATGAATTTATCAATTATATACCAATTCAAGTCCATGACAACATCTAAACATGATCAACAACACTTAATCATCATGATTCATCAACATTCAACACCAAAAGTTACTATTTTTAGCAATGTATGAACAATGTATCAAAATCATAGCTTTCTTGCATAATCGACGTTAACTAGCATATATACAATCCAACTAACATAATAACACTAACCAACATCAACAAATCGATCCACAATTGCAAGTTTCGAATTAGGGTTTCGGCCCTAATGTAATTTCCATAAAAACTTGTAAAAATCCAACCTTTATTGCATACTTGACGTTAATTAACATATAATCTACCCAACAAACACATTAACAACAACAAACAAGCATCAATCAACCACCAATTTGCAGTTTTCGCATGAAACATTCGGCCAACATGAAGACTCATCAAAAACATACAAAAATCTAACCTTTAAACGTGTAATGGCTTGCAATTGATGATTCTAACGCGTTGTATAACTTGAAGTCGACCAAATCCGATGGTTTCTTGCTTGTTCTTGATCGATTTCGAAGTGTGTGTGTGTTTGGAAGCTTGATCGCGGCCGAAGGGTATGGGTGGGGGCTAGGGTTATGTTTTGATTTTTATTTTATTAAATAACCCATAATTACCCTTTTAACCCTTATAATTTGTATTTTATAAAAATTAAGCTTTTTGAATAGTTTTTGAATAGTTTTTAACTACTAAACACAATTATTATTAATCACAAATAACAATCATGCATAATTCCCATTTATCACAAAACACACGAAATAAATATGCACGTTTTCACGTTACGCGATAAAATTACAGTTAACATTCAAATCACATAAGCATAACTTAATAATCACATTGTTAACTTAATTATCATCAATTTAACATTACGGATTATTGTTAAGTCACCAACGTTCAACGACAACTAGTGTGTGTGCTCGACACGTGTATGCAAGACTTAACGGAACAAACGGAGTTTGGTAACGGAAAATTACCGGATGTCACATTATCCCCATGTTGAAAGAATTTTCGTCCCGAAAATTGCGTTACATGGTGAGTGTTCCATTACTGGTCTACTGCATTGGCACAAGGAAATCGGAATCGTGTGAGTTTTGGATGAGTTGTCACATCATCCCCATGTTGAAAGAAAATTTCGTCCCGAAATTTAATCAGTACCTTCGCCGGCTGGCATCATCCTTTCGAATAGCTGAGGATACTTAAGCTTCATTTGGTCTTCACGTTCCCATGTGAATTCTAGTCCACGTCTCGAGTTCCAACGAACTTTAACGATGGGTATCTTGCTTTGCTTAAGCGTTTTCACCTCACGATCCATCACTTCGACAGGTTCCTCAATGAAACGTAATTGTTCATCTACTTGAACTTCTTCTAGTGGTACGACCATCGTTTCATCCGTTAAACATATCTTTAGATTTGAAACATGGAATACATCATGAATTCCACTCAATGAATCAGGTAAGGCTAGTCGATAAGCTACTGGACCTATTCTTTCCACTATCTCAAATGGTCCAAAGTATCTCGGATTTAGCTTTCCTCGCTTACCAAACCGAACTACGCCTTTCCATGGTGAGACTTTTAATAAAACTTTTTCACCAACTTGAAATTCCAAAGGTTTTCGTCGCTTGTCAGCATAGCTTTTCTGTCTGTCTCGCGCTGCGGCCATGCGGTTTCTTATCTGAACTCTTCTCAGTTGTCTCGTGTACTAACTCGGGACCCGTTAATTGACTATCACCAATTTCAGCCCAGCAAACTGGTGATCTACACTTTCTCCCATACAAAGCTTCAAATGGTGCTGCCTTTATACTAGTGTGATAACTGTTGTTGTAAGAAAATTCCACCAATGGTAGGTGAACTTCCCAGTTATTCCCGAAGTCAATCACACAAGCACGTAACATGTCCTCCAAAGTCTGTATAGTACGCTCGCTTTGACCATCAGTCTGTGGATGATAAGCAGTACTCATATCCAATCGCGTACCTAAAGCTTTCTGCAACGACTGCCAGAAGTGTGATGTGAAACGAGAATCGCGATCAGAAATAATTGAGATCGGTACTCCATGCCTCGAAACGATCTCCTTCAGATAAAGTCGGGTTAACTTCTCCATCTTATCTGTTTCCTTTATCGCTAAAAAATGAGCAGATTTTGTTAATCGATCCACGATAACCCATATTGTATCACAACCCGTAGAAGTGCGAGGTAACTTAGTAATAAAATCCATTGATATTTGATCCCACTTCCACATAGGGATCTCGGGTTGTTGTAGCAGACCAGATGGTTTCTGATACTCCACTTTAACCTTCGAGCAGGTCAGACACTTACTCACATAAGTAGCTACATCTGCTTTCATGTTAGGCCACCAATAGTGCGCCTTCAAATCGTGGTACATCTTGTCAGATCCAGGATGTATAGAATACTTGGACTTATGAGCCTCACTCATGACCAAATCTCTCAGATTTCCATGTAGAGGTACCCATAGTCTATCCATGAAGTAACGAATCCCATCCGCTTTTACTTCTAATTGCTTTTCCATTCCTCGTAACCCTTCTAAACTCATGTTTTCTACCTTCAGAGCTTCAGTTTGAGCATCACGGATTTGTTCAGGTAATTGCGTACTAATCGTTAGTTGCAGAGCTCGCACACGTCGAGGTTTAGCAGTCTCTTTTCTACTCAACGCATCAGCAACTACATTTGCTTTCCCCGGGTGGTACTTAATAGCACAATCATAGTCGTTTAACAATTCCACCCAGCGTCTTTGCCTCATGTTCAACTCCTTTTGCTCAAAGATGTGCTGAAGACTCTTGTGATCGGTGTAGATGGTGCATTTGGTACCGTACAAGTAATGTCTCCAGATTTTAAGGCAAAAACTACCGCACCCAGTTCCAAGTCATGGGTGGTATAGTTCTTCTCATGAATCTTCAATTGTCTAGAGGCGTAAGCTATCACTTTATCCCGCTGCATTAGGACACATCCAAGTCCTTGAATAGACGCATCGCAGTAGACTACGAAGTCTTCACTACCATCCGGTAACGCTAATATTGGTGCGCTACACAATTTATGTTTCAGCAACTGAAAAGCAGATTCCTGACTCTCACCCCATTTGTATGTGTTCCTTTGTGAGTCAAGGCTGTGAGAGGTTGTGCAATCTTAGAGAATCCTTCAATGAATCGTCGATAATATCCCGCTAATCCAAGGAATTGTCGTATCTCACTTGGTGTCTTAGGAACAGACCAATTCTTTATCGCTTCAATCTTAGCAGGATCAACATGTATTCCCTTCTCGTTGACAATATGACCCAAGAATTGTACCTCACGTATCCAGAAATCACACTTAGAAAACTTTGCATACAGTTGTTCCTCTCTAAGTAATTCCAAGATCAGACGTAAGTGCTCTCCATGTTCTTCCTCAGTCCTTGAGTATATCAGTATGTCATCAATAAAGACGATAACAAACTGATCAAGATAGGGTTTGCACACGCGATTCATGAGGTCCATGAATACTGCTGGTGCATTCGTCAACCCAAATGGCATGACCAAAAATTCATAGTGACCATATCGTGTACGGAAAGCAGTCTTCGAGATGTCCTCTTCTCGAACTCTCAGCTGATGATACCCAGACCTCAGATCAATCTTAGAGTAATAGCTTGATCCTTGTAGTTGATCAAACAAATCATCGATACGAGGTAACGGATATCTATTCTTGATAGTAACCTTGTTCAGTTCCCTATAGTCAATGCACATTCGAAATGTACCATCCTTCTTCTTCACAAATAGAACTGGCGCTCCCCAGGGCGACGAACTCGGTCGGATGAACCCTTTATCCAACAACTCTTGTAGTTGGGCAGATAATTCCTGCAGTTCGTTCGGAGCTAACCGGTACGGTGCTCTCGCAATTGGAGCGGCTCCTGGAGTCAACTCAATCTGGAATTCAACTTGACGATGAGGCGGTAATCCAGGCAGGTCTTCCGGAAACACCTCAGGAAACTCACGAACTACGGGGATATCCTCTATCTTCTTTTCCTCGATCTGTTTATCTGTGACGAGTGCTAATATGGCCAGTCGACCCTTTCGTAACAACTTCTGTGCTTTCATAAACGAGATGATGCCTATCACCGCACCACTCCTATCACCTCTGACCGTAAGGACTTCTTCACCAAGGGGAATCCGTATGATCTTCTCGTGGCATATGACTTCTGCTTGTTTATCGGAAAGCCAATCCATGCCTACTACCACATCAAAGCTTCCTAACGTAACAGGCATGAGATCTATAGTGAATGTATGACCAGCAAGCTCTATCTTGCAGTCTCTAAGAATATGCGTTACGTGAATCTGTGTGCCGTTAGCTAACTCCACGGTGTATTTAGATTCTAAGGCTGAGGGCATATCACTTAAAAGACTACAGAACCTAGTGGACACGAAACTTCTATCGGCTCCGGTATCGAATAATACAGTAGCAAAACAACCATTAACCGAAAATTTACCAGTTACTGTTGTAGGATCGTTTAGAGCCTCACCTGAGCCAATGACGAAGGCTCTTCCTTTGGCTCCATTATTGTTTCCACCATTGTTGTTGCCATTACCATTGTTGTTGTTATTGTTGTTGCCATTGTTATTATTGTTGTTGTTCCCATTGTTGTTGTTACCATTACCATTCCTCTTAAGCTGGGGACAGTTGCGTCTGTAATGGCCTTCTTTTCCACACTCAAAACAACCTTTTGAAGTTTCTTGTGATTGTTGTGGCTTCTTCATCAGTTCACCCCGACAGTCTTTGGCTGCATGACCAATCTTCCCACAACGTTGACACTTGTAGTTATCACATCGACCCACATGGTGGTAGTTACACCGGTTGCACTTCGGCAGTCTTCCACCATACCCACCGGGTCCTTGATTTGAGTGAGTCGCCTGGTTGAAGCTTCGGTTGTTATCAAACTTCCGTTGTTGTTGCTGACTTTGCTGCTGTTGTTGAGGTTGAGATTGGCTACTGGATGACGATCCCTTGTTGCTTGAACCATCCCACTTGCGTTTCTGGTCGGGCACGCTTGCCACCGCACCCCGTTTAGGTAACCGACCTTGCTCAACTGCCTGGTCAGTCAGCCTGTGGGCGGTTCGGATAGCTTGTTGTATGGTAGTGGGGTTAGAAGCAGTTACCATACTTTGAATTTCAGGCACCAATCCCCGTATATAATGCTCCACCCTCTTGTGCATTTCATTCACCATCCCTGGGCATAAAGTGGCTAACTCATGAGTACGAGTCGTGTAGGCTTCAATTTCTGAGCCTTGCATTTTGAGTTGCCAGAACTCAATCTCCAGTTTCTGCACTTCATTCCGGGGGCAATATTCTTCAGTCATGATTTCTTTAAACTCATCCCAAGGTAGTTCATTGGCCACGGCTTGACCCAGCATTTGTACCTGAGCATTCCACCAGGAAAGTGCTGCGCCTTCCAATGTCCCGGTGGCATACTTCACCTGATCAGCAGGCGGGCAGTTGCATTTCGCGAAGACAGACTCTGTCTTCTCAAACCACCTTACAAGCCCTACAGCTCCTTCCGTCCCGCTGTAGGTATGAGGTTTACAGTCCATGAAGGACTTGTAGGTACATGGTGGTGGTCCTGTTTTGACAACCCAAACATTAGTCAGATATCCTAGACAAATAACTAGGAAATCAGTTTAACCTCTTGTTATCATTTACCTGCTGGTTGTCCCGGTTGGGCAGCAGCCACTGCCGCCTGAACATGTTCATTAATTAATGCCGCCAATTCCGCAGGCGTCATGTTTATGGCTCCGGCTCCACGGCCTCCGGCGCCACGTCCACGACCACGCCCACGTCCTCGTCCACGTGCGTCCATATTTCACTTTAAAATTCACAATTACAATAATGAGTAACATCCAACACATTAATCTCATCAAGGTACAGTAAACAATAAGAAATAATGCATTCACCACAACCACAACATTTATAACAGAAATAATAATCAAAGATAAATAATTTGCAATTGAGTCACAAAATATTCCATCAATGTCAAAATTTAAGTTTGTCAGTTGGGTGGGAAACAACCCTTCCCACATAGGTTTCAAAGAAAAGAAACACTACATAGTCCAAGTCATTTAAAAGGTAGGATCAGTCCAGTACGTCAGATCCGTCACTTTCCTCATCCATCTCTACTGGTTCTTCTTCGGGGGCTTCCTCGGGTTCTTCTTCTGGGTCTTCCTCATCAGGGTCCACCAAAGGTGCAGGGGCTTCAGCAATCTGGAGTGCTACTAGCTGTGCCTCCAAATCAGCAAACCTATCATCAACCACTATGTTATAGTGATCTTGTGCGTCCATACGCTCACTAAGTGTTACCACGTTGCCTGCCAGCGTATGATGTCCACCAATGGCCATCGAAAGTCGCTCCTGAAGCGTATCTACCTGGAAACGTAACTGACGCATCCCAGATCGTAATGCAGAGTTCTCATCAGTGAGTCCTCTAATCCGCTGTCGCTCTGTGTCCAGTGTGGCTACCAAAGCTGCAAATACCTGCTCCAGAGGGATGCTCAAGGTAGGAAGTGTAGGCAAAGTAGAGGCGGTTGATGACCTTTTCCTAGGTCGTGTAGGTGCTACAGGTGGTACGCGTTCTCTATAAGCCATACGGTTTATGTAAGTGGGGTAAAAATCCCAATTACGCGGAGGATCGAGCTCAACTGGTATGAAAGGCTGATCCCAGTCTATCTCACTAGGAGGATAAGGATGTCGTGGCCAGTTAAATCCCCTATCCGGTATGGGAGAAGTAGGAGGTGACTCAGATCGTGCAGGTCTCTTGCCTAAATTTCTGGACGATGATGCCATGCTGCGAAGTACGTGTTGCGTATGCCAATGAGTATACAGTAAGGAGAGTAAACGATAAGTAACTAACAACTGTGCGGTTATAGTCTAGTGTGTGTATGCAACCTAGTTCCCTATAACCAATGGCTCTGATACCAATCTGTCACACCCTCAAAATCCGCGTGCGGGGTTTTACCGCGAGGCGCGTGACATACCAGGATCTCAGTCATTAGTTACCAAGAACGACTCTATATGATTAATAAACAAAACCAGAGTTAACGTTTAAAATACTGCGGAAGCGTTTTTAAAACTAGAAAACTCAAAACAAGTAGTATGTAAAGAGAATGCGCAAAACATACGCGCCCCAAACACAAATGTTTAATAGGAAAATAAACCCAAATGTGTAAACAAACAATGTAGACAACTCAACGATGCTGGTGTGCGTGCTCCTAGGCAACTGGCAACCTTAACCTGAGAATAGCATACTAAACAAGTCAACACATGGTTGGTGAGTTCAAGAGTTTGCGTTAAAATATAAACCAATCAACAGTTTCCAGAGCATAAGTAGTGTATTGCAATAGATAGCTAGTCTATTAACATAAAAATATTAATCATAGTGATTTCGCGATCGAAGCTGACTGTGTTACGTTTGTTGCCTCCCGTCACGACTTACCGTGTCGTGACGAATATGTGTTAGGACAAAATTGCACCCGTTTGACCTCGAGTCGCACAGGTGGGGCTCGTCAGACCCAGTAGTACTACCCAAGATTTCCCCGCTATTCAATATTAACAATCCGAAAGTGTGAGGACTTTCCATGGTAAACAGCACTATATCAATATTATACACACTCATATATAAAAGCGTTTGTGATCAACAGTATGCTATCTCCCCCAAAAGAGATTATGTAAAATAAGTGGGGCAAGAACTCACCTGATGCGCGCAAGAATTAACCTAGAGCTTAACTTGAAAGAAAGAGGGAAAGACAACCTTCAAAGGTCACCTAGAACACAAGAGTACATAAGTACATGTACACAGAATCAACATGAAACCCTAAGTTTCTACAAACCAAGAGACTCAAGGTTTAAGAAAGACAAGACACATTTGACCCAGTTGACCCGTTTGACCCGTTGGTGACATTATAGGTGATAACTCGTTAATACTAACACAACAGCATATCATACATGATCAACATACAACCCAACAATAGTCCTAACATACCCATATGACCCATTACCATGAATTCCCACAAACAGGCCAAATCAGATAACTATCCAACTAAACATTCTTACAACACAAACAACACATTTAGTTACCTTAGAAATCATCCATGAATACACTAGCATGATCCTAATATCCCAAACATGCTCAAATCATCCAATTCAAGGATTTGCACAAATAAAGTTTCCCTTTTGGGAAAGTTCATCCCAAATTCATCAAACTCACACTACATTCATGAATTCATCAATTATATACCAATTCAAGTCCATGACAACATCTAAACATGATCAACAACACTTAATCATCATGATTCATCAACATTCAACACCAAAAGTTACTATTTTTAGCAATGTATGAACTATAACACATCTTCTTGATTTTCAATTGTTCATATCATCAACCTAGCATCTAATCATCATCACAAACACATCCATAACATTCATACATCATCCAATCATCAATTCATGCAAAATAAAGTTACTATTATTAGTAACCTATGAACAATGTATCAAAATCATAGCTTTCTTGCATAATCGACGTTAACTAGCATATATACAATCCAACTAACATAATAACACTAACCAACATCAACAAATCGATCCACAATTGCAAGTTTCGAATTAGGGTTTCGGCCCTAATGTAATTTCCATAAAAACTTGTAAAAATCCAACCTTTATTGCATACTTGACGTTAATTAACATATAATCTACCCAACAAACACATTAACAACAACAAACAAGCATCAATCAACCACCAATTGCAGTTTTTGCATGAAACATTCGGCCAACATGAAGACTCATCAAAAACATACAAAAATCTAACCTTTAAACGTGTAATGGCTTGCAATTGATGATTCTAACGCGTTGTATAACTTGAAGTCGACCAAATCCGATGGTTTCTTGCTTGTTCTTGATCGATTTCGAAGTGTGTGTGTGTTTGGAAGCTTGATCGCGGCCGAAGGGTATGGGTGGGGGCTAGGGTTATGTTTTGATTTTTATTTTATTAAATAACCCATAATTACCCTTTTAACCCTTATAATTTGTATTTTATAAAAATTAAGCTTTTTGAATAGTTTTTGAATAGTTTTTAACTACTAAACACAATTATTATTAATCACAAATAACAATCATGCATAATTCCCATTTATCACAAAACACACGAAATAAATATGCACGTTTTCACGTTACGCGATAAAATTACAGTTAACATTCAAATCACATAAGCATAACTTAATAATCACATTGTTAACTTAATTATCATCAATTTAACATTACTGATTATTGTTAAGTCACCAACGTTCAACGACAACTAGTGTGTGTGCTCGACACGTGTATGCAAGACTTAACGGAACAAACGGAGTTTGGTAACGGAAAATTACCGGATGTCACACTACCGTCCAAGTCATGGGTCGTATAGTTCTTCTCATGAACCTTCAGTTGTCTCGAGGCGTAAGCTATCACTTTACCTCGCTGCATCAAGACACAACCAAGTCCTTGAACAGAAGCATCACAATAAACTACAAAGTCATAACTTCCCTCCGGTAATGCCAATATCGGCACGCTACACAGCTTCTGCTTCAGTAACTGGAAAGCGGACTCTTGACTATCACCTCATTTATACAGTTTTCCTTTATGAGTCAAAGCCGTGAGAGGTTGTGAGATCTTGGAAAATCCTTCAATGAACCGTCGATAATATCCTGCCAGTCCAAGAAACTGTCGTATCTCACTAGGCGTCTTGGTAACTGACCAATTCCTTATCGCCTCAATTTTCGCTGGATCGACATGTATTCCTTTCTCGTTAACGATATGACCCAAGAATTGCACTTCACGTATCCAGAAATCACACTTGGAAAACTTGGCATGCAGTTGTTCTTTCCTGAGTAATTCCAGGATTAAACGTAAGTGCTCCTCATGTTCTTCCTTGGTCCTTGAGTAGATCAATATGTCATCAATAAACACACTAAGAAACTGATCAAGATAGGGTTTGCACACACGATTCATGAGATCCATGAATACGGCTGGTGCATTTGTCAACCCGAATGGCATGACCAAGAACTCGTAATGACCATAATGTGTACGGAAAGCTGTCTTCAAGATGTAATCCTCTCAAACTCTCAATTGATGGTACCCAGACCTCAAGTCAATCTTAGAATAGTAGCTTGATCCTTGAAGTTGATCGAATAAATCATCTATACGAGGTAGCGGGTATCTATTCTTGATCGTAACCTTGTTTAGTTCTCTAAAGTCAATGCACATTTGAAATGTGCCATCCTTCTTCTTAACAAATATGATGAGCTCAAAATGGATCGATCTGTGATGATATCTTGATACAATTCAATCAAAACAAAAACAAGTAATCAAATCTAAGCAAACATATCATAAAAATTCATAGTTTTATTGATAGAATTCATAGAGAATACAAGTGTAGAAAGAAAACAGTTACAATTCGTTAGAATATCTATCTCTCTCTATCTACACATACCTTATCTATGCTATTTATACTATCAATACACAAGGAACAATATTTACATAAAAGTCCCTATACTATGACAAAAATAAAAGACACACAAAGACAAATGTTAATCTTTAAAGAAGCATCTACAATACTCCCCCTAAGATTTACATGTCTTCAATCTTCAAAATCTTCAGTCTTCAAATCTCTTTCTTCAATCTTTGATCTTCTTTCTTCAGTCTTCTTTCTTTAGTCTTTATCTTCAATCTTCTTTGATCTTCATTCTTTAAACTTCAGTCTTCTTCTTTATCTCTTTCTTCAATCTCCTTCTCTATCTCCAGCTTTGATCTTCAGTCTTCACAAGGCAAAGAAGTCTTTTGGTTCTTCCTTGATCTTGAACACTGGTTTCTCCTTGTAAATCTCTTGCTCCCTTAGACCTTTTATAATAGCTGACTTGATTTTTCCTGCTAAAATCCCTTGTTCAGGCTTAGCTTCATTTGTTTGATCTCCATATTGTTCATTACTTCCAAAGTTTGCTTAGAAAGACCTGTAATCTCAATATTTGCATAACATTCTATAGGTTTAGAATTGTCTTTGCAATGAATCTCCAATACCCGTTTGCTTGAAATTCTTATGAATTCAATGTCTTTGATATCTTTCTACACAATATTAGCGTATGCTAATGCTTTTCTCAATGATATCCTCTCCATCTCTGCATTCATCACCTTAATTATAGACATAAAATACTTTTTGTCATTCTCAGCAGTTTCTGGACTCACTTTCTCAAACTTTTGAATTGATAAGAAATAAATGTAACTAGGATGGAATAGCTTAAGTTCAAACACACCAAACAATGTAATCATATCTTTATCCCAATCATCCACATTTCTAACCAACTTCAATTCATATGTTTCAGAATTATAAAACCATCTTAGAATTGGTTTTGATTGTTGAGATCCATCTATCACTTTCAATCCAGGATTTGTGACTTTCTAAAATACTCATCACTGAAAGCATCCAAGAACTTTTCTTCACCAACATCTTTATCAACTTCTTTTCTCTTCTTCTTTAATGATTGAAAATACTGCTTATCTTCTTGATCACACCTTATTTTTAAGAATGAACTCATTCTGTTTATCCCTCTATGAAGTAACTCAACAAATAATTCTCCACGTTTAGCTTTTGAATGGTTGATCAAAGGCAATCTGTCTAATTCTTTCAAGTCTTGAACTGGCAGCTTAATAATACTTGAAAAGAAATGATAAACATCACAAATTGCATTGACTCTTTTAATCAAGAATGCATCAAATACTTTATCATACTTCCAAGCTATGATCTTGACCTCCTTAGTGGTATCAGGAACAATCATAGCATTCAACAAATCT
Source organism: Flaveria sonorensis (assembly GCA_025506505.1). Lineage (NCBI taxonomy): Eukaryota > Viridiplantae > Streptophyta > Magnoliopsida > Asterales > Asteraceae > Flaveria > Flaveria sonorensis. The sequence continues at coordinate 40,916,509 of CM046427.1, read as the reverse complement.
GAAATAGATTGTCCTTTCTGTAATACATTATGCACAAGGTCACCAGCGGATCGTGCTTTGTTCCATAATTGCTTCTGTTCCATTGATACTTGATATCCTTGTCTTTCTGTTTCTGGAAACATCTTCATCAGTTCTCTTCTTCTCTCGTAAGCAAAACTTTTCTTCTCTATTGCTTTGATCTCTTAAGGCTTCAAAATCCTCGTCCTCTTTGTTATCTCCAAGTATTAAGGATTATCCATATCAAGCACTATCATCTTGTTTGTTTGTCTTTCAGTTTCTTGGAAACTTCTTACTAAGTTCCTTAATGATTCACCTTGCAATCTATTCAATTTCTTTCGTGGATAATTACGCGACTGTAACCACATTCTGAGTGTAGTAATGCTCATATCATCAAGGTTAGGATGATGCAACTCAGATGTAGACAGTTCTTCAATGTTAATGCTTTCTTGTAATGTGTTCCACTCTCCATGTTCAACTACAATTTCGTTTGGATTAACAGGAGCAATGGATTCAGCTTTCTTCCACATCCACAGGTATATCATCATGGCTTATATCAATCGGTGAATAATGTTCATCTACATTGGCTTCAACCAGATCTTCATCATCTAGAACTTCATTATACCATTCATCATCAATTCAACTTCTATATCATCTAAAGCTCCAATGGTTTCTTGTATATCTAAATCTTCTTCATCTCTACTTGCATATTCGTCAATCACTTTTTGAACTTTGAATGATGATTCAGGTAGAACTGAAACATCAAAATCATCTAATTTTATTTTTCCTTTATCTAAAACAGGTATTCTTTCAACATCAATAGGAGTAAGTTCAGAAATAATCATCACTTCAGGAGATGGAGACATTTGTTTTTCTTTCAACTTTTCTAGTTCTTCTTTCAATTCTTCATTTTCTTCATTTACTTTCTTTAATCTTTCTTCCATTGAATCAAAATCTTCATCATTATCTCAAAAGTCTTCATATTATCATCTCAACTTTTTCTCAACTCATCAATTAACTTGTCTTTCTCTTTCATTTCTTCAATTAAACTTTCACTAACAGCTTTCAACTCTTCAATTATCTTTAATTGATTCAACTTTTCTTCATTTAATTCATCAATCTTCTTTTGTAAATTTTCTTCTTCAGTTAATATAAACTGATCATTATGCTCTACCATTTCTTCAATCATACTTGCAATTTCTTCAATAGATTGTTCTTCACCTTGATTAATTTCTTCAGTATCCTCATCATGAATTTCTTCAGTAGCTTGATCAATTTCTTGTACATCTTCCTCACTTTCATCATGAATTTCTTTAGTAACTTGCTCAGCTTCTTGTATAACAACATCATGATCTATTTCCATTCCATCACCATCATGACCACCATCATCATCATCATCAGAATCAGATGAGCTAGAACTATCTTCTTCAGAATCAATGTTTTCATTATCATCATCATCTTCTTCATCCTTTTCAGCTGGTTCTTCCTCAATTAAATCAGCTGGGTCAATAGGCTCGTCCTCAGTTAAATGATAATGAGCAATAGTGATATCCACTTCATCATTAGCAACATTAAGAATATAGTCAAATAATTGAACATTCCGAGCTCCAGTAACCATTGCCAATCTCTTATAAGATACATCAGACATATGCTCTAGCATCATAGTTTCACCACTCATACCATACACACGTATGTCTGGATACTCTTCATTTGTGATCATCTGAAGAAATCTAGGATACATGAGATACTTGTTCCTAATTCCCTTTCAAGATTAAAGATAAAACCATTTAGAATCCACTTTGACATATTGAATCGTCTATTTGTAGTCAGTGCTATAATGGGTGATGCAATGTCAACAGGGAAAGAATTCCATCCTGCACTTTGTTTTGACATGCAATGTTGGAAAATGTAGCATATAAGCTTCCAATGATTATACACACGAGCACGAAAGAATTGTTTCTTAAGAAAATGCTCAGGATGTCCCATTTCCATGAATGTTTGTCTACATTCATCAAACGTTAGCTCGGATAAATCTTTTGGATCATTAGGTCCTAACCTCAAGGCTTGTCTAATTGAGTCTTCAGAGACTTCAATCATTCTAAAATTCATTATAAAGCCTCAGACCACTTTAGCTCCATTTTCTTAATCAGACGTGCATAGATAACCGGTTGATAGAACATGGCATATACGTACTTTGTCCGTAATATAAATCTGATCATATCTTCGTATCCTGTAGCATCTTGAATATCCTTATTTAATAGCGCAGCAACGTTGTGTTTCGGCTCGAACTTTAAATCAGCTATCTGCAAAATGAACAAGAAATTTAGACTTTTGAATGTTGAAAATTAACTCAATTGAAAGTTTATTGACTTTTTAAGAATTTGTGTATTTTAACCATTTTTACCAACTTGTACTTGAAATTTCTAAGAATTGAACATTCTGTTCAAAATCAGAAATTCTTTCAAGTTTAGTTTCATTATGAGTGACACAATTTAATTCTCAATTTTTATTTTAAAACAGATTTAAATGTGAATTTTTTAATCAATTTTCATTTTTATTTTAAAAAAAATATGTTGAATGACTGTTCATCTTCATCCTCAGTCGATGAAGATTCATCACATAATCAACTTTGATGAAAAACAGATTTTAATGCATCAATGAGATCGAAATCATGTTTGTATTAACGTTTAATCATCAATTTCAATTCATTATACTCATTTCATTCACAATCTTAACAGATTCATTAGACTAGGGTTCGTGCGCCCGAATAGGTCCAATACGCCCAAATCAATCAACATGTTAACTGGAATTTCTGTAATTTTGATCATCAACTTACATTTAGAATCGAATAATATCACTATAGAATGCAAGACAAGATCAGAAATCAATCTAAATGAGTGAATCAGTGGTATATCGAGTGTCTGGGTTTGAGAGTGTTCTGTGTTCACGGGAGATTTTGAAAATGAAATTAGAAAACACAAAGTGTTGTTTATATACTAAGTGAAAAAATTTTAGGCGCATGAGCACTGTTTATACGCATGAGGTCAGGCACATGAACACTGTTTGTGCACATGGAGTTGATTTTTACACTAAGTATTTAGGCGCATGAGAACTGTTTGTGCGCATGGGCTTAGGCACATGAGCACTGTTCAGACGCATAAGCACTGTGTAGGCGCTTTAGCACTGTTCAGGCGCATGAGCTTAGCTGAAACGCCCAATACTTTGACACTTGTTTACACTTGGAAGCATGGGAACTGTTTAGGCGTATGGGAAGGATAAAACGCCCAACACTTAACCACATTTTCAGACTTAAGACAACTGTTTAGACGCATGACAACTGTTTAGATGCATGAAGTTGTCTGAAACATCCAACACTTGTACAAATCTTGAAAAATCATCATGCTCCTAATCCTGGACTTATGACCACTGTTTAGGCGCATGAGATGACTTCCATGTTTCCCAATACTTGTAATTTTCAGATCTTCCACCTGTACACTGTTTAGACATATTAGCACTGTTCACATACTAATATTAAAACAGTTAATCAATTTTTTGACTTTAATTAGTCAAATTTTGACTTTCACCCAAAATGTTCACAATATACCCTCAATTATGAACATTTGACTTTTAAATTTTTTTTTATTTTATTTTGAAATTTTTAATTTTTATTTTTTGACCTTTTTATTTTTGATTTAATTTTTCAAAATAATTTCTTGTCATTTTAGTCTCTAATTTTTAATAAAAAATCTCATTTAACTTTTGCAAGAAGCTTTTCCATTAAAAATGTTTTTCAGGTTCATTTTTACATTTTGTTACACACGCATGCTTGAACATATGTAGCATCATCCTTTCCATCCAAAACATTAGATTTTGATTTTTCATGATTTTTCATATTTTGAAATTTATCAATTAGTTTTCTTAGACACTATTTTAACTCTTTTTACTCCCCTTAAACTTTTAAGTTTAACAAAACTTAGAAGTTTCTTAAATTTTGTCACATGAAGAGCACACTAATCATTGTTAAATTGCATGCACACAGAAAACATGCAAAAATCAAAATTAAAGCAGAATAAAAATCTAATATTCACAATGAATCATGTCTGCAGTGAGATCATATTAGATAAGATCAGCACATTGAAATAAAAAAATGATGGATAGTCACAGACAGTGATTAAATCCTGATTAAGTGTGTTCTAGGTTAGCATTTCTGCAGCAAAGGAGACACTAAATCTAAGGACAGAAAATGAGTGTTTTTGGCAAGGTACTCCGCACACTTACCTTTTCAACTCTTGGATTTCTTAAGGTACGATTAGATATGACATTATGCAGTCACTCTTAGACTTATTATGGATAATTCTCATAAAGATATGCAAGAAGTCACTGTTCACAACTTGTTAACCTGATATATACTATAACCAGATCTCTTTTGGTGTTTGTGCACATTGGCATCTTGTTACATCAGTGAGTATATCCAGGTCTATAATCACTTACAACAAAGGATATCTTATCACTTCAGGTCTATGATGACTCATAACAAAGAAGTGTTAGATGCATTAAATAATTAAAGCTCAATGGTTATTCATATCGCCATCAGGTGTGAGATTATGTCTTAACAAGCAATCAATTTGAGAAATCAACACTACTTATTAGTGCTAAGATAGACATACATGAATGCATGAGTGATTTAGTTTAATCACAAGAATTTACTTTTTTAGTATAATTGCAAGAGCTTACCTGCACATCATATCTGATCATGTCAGACTGTAGTCGAAAGCGAAGTATGCAATTGATCAGGCAATTAAATCAGGCAATTAACTTTGACAGGTTCTCTAACTGTGTTCTATTCATGTAAGGGAGGGTTCTGATCATATTTAGACTCAGTTAACTGAAATACTCAAAAACCAATTTTTACATGTGGTTAATAAGACCAATTGACTCTACCAAATACTCAAACCGTCCTGGTAAGAAGGCTTTAGTAAAAAGGTCGGCCAACTGTTTTTTAGTAGCAATTTGAATCAAAATGATTAAACCTTTTTCAGAGTTATCTCTGAGAAAATGATATCGAATTTTGATATGTTTTGTTTTAGAATGTTGGACAGGATTAGCTGTAATAAACATAGCAGCTGTGTTATCAATGTAAATAGGTGTTTTAAGAAAGTTGAACCCGTAATCCAGCAGTTGGTTTTGTAACCAAAGGATTTGAGAACATCCTGCTGAAGCAGCAATGTACTTAGCTTCTGCAGTAGAAACAGAGACATTTGTTTGTTTCTTGCATTGCCACGAGACTAATATGGGTCCTAAAAATTGACACCCACCCGTTGTTGATTTTCTATCTTGACAACAATCGCCATAATCACTATCACTATACCCATGTAACTCGAAGTTTCCTTCATAAGGACACCATAGCCCTAAAGCCGGTTTACCTTTGAGATACCGGAATATTCTTTTGACAGCAATTAAATGGGATTCTTTCGGGTCTGATTGATACCTTGCACAGACACAAATAGCATACATAATGTCTGGTCTAGATGCAGTGAGATATATCAAAGAACCAATCATCGATCTGTATAATGTTTGATCTACTGATTTTCCTTTTGGATCAGGCTCAATCTTGGTGTTTACATCAGTTGGAGTTCTAATTGACTGACAATCTTGCAGCTTAAATTTCTTCAAGAGTTTGTCGACGAATTTCTCTTGGTTGATAAAAATACCATCTGCAGATTGCTTAACTTGTAGTCCAAGAAAGAAATTTATCTCTCCCATAGAACTCATCTGAAATCGAGATTTCATGATTTCTTCGAATTCATTGCACATTTTTGGACTTGTAGAACCAAATATGATATCATCAACATACACTTGTACACATAAAAGATCATCAGCATCCTTCCTTATAAATAAAGTTGGATCGATTTTCCCTCGCGTGTATCCATGTTGGATTAAGTGCTATGACAATGTCTCATACCAGATTCTAGGGGCTTGATGTAGTCCATATAAGGCTTTGCTCAACTTGTACACACGATGTGGATATGTAGCATCTTCAAAACCTGGAGGTTGCTTCACGTACATATCAATGGTGATAGAACCATACAAAAATGCACCTTTTATGTCCATTTGATACACTTTAAATTTCATGAAAGAGGCATAACCCAGGAAGACACGAATAGATTCAAGTCTTGCAACAGGAGCAAATACTTCATCATAATCAATACCTTCTTCTTGAGTGTATCCTTGTACAACTAATCTTGCTTTAATTCGAATAACAATTCCTCTATCATCAATTTTATTCTAAACAACCATTTTGTGCCTATGGCATTTTCTCCTTCAGGTAAATCCACCAGATTCCACACTTCTTGTTTGCAAAACTGTAATAATTCTTCTTGCAAAGCCTCGATCCAACCATTGTCCTTTAACATTTTGGAAACGTTTTTAGGAACAATTTGAGAAAGAAAGCAAGAGTATAAGCAGACGTTTGCTTGTTCTGATTTACTTCTCGTCGTTCACTCACTCAAAGGACCAATAATCTGAGATGTGGGATGGTTCTTGTGAATACGAGATGTCGGAATCTCATCTCCTTGAACATGAACATCTAGATTGGATTGATTCAAGTTGGAAAGCTAATGCAATAGGCTTGAAGAATGTGGATTGAAATTGGAAACTTGAGTCGGTGAATTGATAAAGTAATCAAGATTACTAGAATCAACTACATAACCAGAGATAGATGATGTTTCAGACTCAGGTTGTACAATTTCTTACCATCATTAGCAATTGGTTGTGTCACATCTTGGTTTTCTAAAACTGAATGATCATTATCTTGATGAGACTGATCATTATTATTAGACTGAATAATAGAATTTCTAACAAAATAAAAGAAGGAATAGTCTGAGCTTGAATCATCTGCATCGTCAGAATCCGAATTGTCACTAAATGAACCAAGATCTCCTTGAATTTTCTTTTCACCTGTAGAATCAAGCAACTTAGATTGATTAAACAAGTTGGATTGAAAAGAGTTTGAAAATGAATCTAAATCAAATAACCGTGCAGGACCATTTGACACTCATGGAAAAGAGTTTTCAAGAAATTTAACATTGAATGTTTCAACTATAACGTTAGTCCTAGAGTTATAAACTCGATAGGCCTTTGAAACAGATGAATATCCAACAAAAATCATCATCAGATTTTGATTCAAATTTTCCTAAATGATCACTTGAATTCAGAATCATAACCAGACAACAAAAGATTTAAGAAAATCTATGTTTGGTTTCCTGCCAAACATTAACTCATATGGAGTTTTCAGTTTGTCTTTAACAATTAACGAACGGTTCTGAACAAAACATGCAGTTGATATTGCTTCATCCCAGAATGTGATCGGAATTTTAGCATCGGCTAACATGGATCGTGCTGCTTCAATCAATGTTCGATTCTTCCTTTCAGTAACTCCATTTTGTTGAGGAGTTCTGGGAGCACTGAACTGATGAGCTATTCCTTTCTCTGCACAAGACATGTCAAGAGTTAGATTTTTGAATTCCGTCCCATTATCACTTCTAATTATTTTTACTTTTTGATCAAGTTGATTTTCTACTTTTATGATGAATTCTTTTATTAATTTAGCCTTTTCAGATTTAGCATTTAGAAAGAAAACCCATGAAAATCTTGTATAGTCATCAATGATAACTAAACAGTAAGATTTTATTCCAATACTCTTCACATTGGTTGGTCCAAAAAGGTCCATATGTAACAACTCAAGGGGTTTGGAATTTGAGTTTATCAGCTTGGACTTATAAGATGCTCTGTGTTGTTTCCCCTTTAAACATGCTGAGCATAAATCAGTTGTGGCAAACTTCTTTGATGGAAGGCCAATAACATGATTTCCTGCTTGTTCATATCTTGAAGTTGGAATGTCCGAGACGTCAACGCCATAGCTGGCTTTCATCATTTGATGCTTTAGCAAAGAGACAAGTTGTTTCTGTAGAAGAGTCCACTTGAGACATATCCAGTTTGTATACGTCTCGGTCTCTGACAGCTTTAACAACCATGCTATCCTTGCTTATCTGAAATCCTGGCTTCGAGATATAACAGGAAGAGTCATCAAAAAGTACAGAGTAGGATTTATCACAAATTTGGGATATGCTTAACAAATTAAAGTTCAACTGTGAACAGAAGTTGACTTTATCAAAGCTTATAATCCCGTTGGATACTGTTCCTTCTCCGATTATTTTTCCTCCTACATCACCACCAAAGGCGACATGCGTTCCATCTTTTAACTTAAAATCTTGTAATAAGGCCTGATTGCCTGTCATATGCCGGCTACACCCGCTATCCACATACCAAGTATTAATTGGTCTTCTCGGGCTTACCTGCAAAACAAAACAATTTAAGGTGAATTATCTACCCAAGCCGAAATGGTCTTGGGTTTTCCAAACTTGTCAACAATAGTAAATTGTTTAAAGTGAAGTTTGTTTACCTCAGTTTATTCTTTATGAATTTACCAATTCTGTTATTTGTAACAAAATTATGCTTGTTTGGAAAATTCATGCTTTTTGACTGACCATTGTTTGAAAATTTTTTGTTTTCAAAACTTTTGTTATTAATTCTCACTGACCTTGGAATGAAATTATCATTGAAGTATTGTTTAGGTCTCACTGGATTATTTCTTTTGAAAGAGTTCAAACCTAAGGAGGGTTGGTGTGTTAATCTTTTATATTGCAGATTAACATAACCTTTGCTTACTGTTGAGGTGGCAAATCCTTTCCTCTGTGAATTCTTTCTAAAGTAACAATCTTTAGAGTTGTGAGTTTGCTCATCACAGTAAGTACAGTATTTGTTAAAATAACACTCTGAAGTTGAGTGATTTCTCATATCGCAAATGTGACAGTATTTCTTAAAAAAACATTCAGACGTTTGTGATATACATGTCACAATGTTACAATACCTCTGTGGAGTCTTGAATAATGCTTATTAACCTTTGACGTTGACGCAACATTAGAAACTTGTTTTACTTTTAGTGTCAAAGAGTTAATTTGTTGTTTTTGATTTAAAACATTATTCTTTGATTTAAACCACTTTTTTTTGCACAATTGTTTTTGTTTTTGAACATGAATTCATTCTTGTTTCCTTAGATACAAATATTTTAGCTACAGTGGAAGTCTTAGAATCTGAACCCGTTTTCAGATCCAAGTTGATTTGTTCTTTGGATTTTCTTTAGCATCTTGAATTGAGTTCACATTCAACAAACCAGCAGATATAAATTAATTGGTTTTAATTTTGTTGGCTGATTTGTTCTTTTGTCTGATTTTTCTGAATTTTATTTGTTCATTTTTAGATTTATTTATTTTCTTCTTCTTCTCTGGTTCATTGATTTTGTAGATCCAGTTTTTGGTTTAGATTGAACATCCTCAGTTGAAGATTCTTTTCACATTCTTTCTTTTTTTGATCTTTTTTCCATTTAATGAATTCTGGTTTATTTAGACCAAATGATTTGAATCTTCTGAAGTTTCTTCATCATTTATGTTTTGAAAACTGAGTTTTGGTATTAGTTATAATGTTCACTTCCTCCAAAACTGACTCTTTAGGAACAAATATTTTCTTTGTTTTACGCTTTGGTTCATAAGATTTTACTTAATAGGATGACCATTTTTAATCTTTTCATTCTCTTTTTCTTCAAAAATTCCACATTTGTTTTCTCTTCTTCAGCATCAGACATCTTGGTTTGTTTGAAAAGCTTTCAATTTTGCCTGTTTTCTGGCGAGTGATCATGAGTGTTAAAATTTTTTGGTAAGGTATTTGTTATGATCTGGCATCGGTCATGAGTGAAACCAATCCTGCCTTTTGTTATATCTTTTCATTCATTACAGCTTTTCCATAATAGTTTTAGAACTTTTAACTTTGGCGAGATCAACTTGAGTTGTTGCATGAGCTATCTTCTCCAGTTCAAGATTTTTGTTCACTTCAAGTTGTTTTGATACAATTTCAAGTTCTCTTAGAGTTTGTTCCAAGAATTTTGAAGAGAGATAATCTTTTCGTCAGATACTTTATGTTCATTTTAAGTTTGGTATGCATTAGTTCTTCTTGCTTAAGTTTTCACAATTTTGTAAGAATAATTTCTGTAGTATCTACATGCTCAAAGCAAGAACTTTGTGCATAACCTTTTCTCTGACTTCTGATGGAAATTTAGAATATTTAGTAGGAGGCGTTTCAGAGTTAGAGCTTTCAACCTTTGGTTTGATCAGATTTTGCCATCAAAGCAACTTCCTCTGAATCTTCCTGGGATCAGACTTGTTCTCAGTCATAATCTTCTTCTTCAGTCTCAGAATCATATTTAGCTTTGGATCATGTTGTCTGACCATCTTCTCCTTGAACTTCTGCAATAAGGGATAAATTGGATGTTAGATCAGCAGTAAATGCTCAGCTAAGCACTCCATCATATCCATCTTTAATATTAACAATAGAGCTCTTAGGCTCTTCAGATGACTTAGATTCGTCTTTCAGTTCAGGCATTGGTAAGCTTTGGTATGGTTTCTGGAATGTCTTCTGAGATGATGTTGAAATTTGATTGCTTGAACTCGATTGGCCATTCCCTCCTTTGTTTCTAGGAGCTTTGCATTCTCTTGAAAAATGGCCATAACTATTATAGTTGAAACACCTTGACTTAGACTTGTCAAATCCAACTGTCTTGTTAGCACTTGGCTTGTAGTTCCTGTTGACATAAGAGTGTTTCTGAGTCCTGTATGCAATCATCACTATTTCCCAATTCAGATCCATTTCCTTCACGTCATCTGGGTCCATTTCGAATAAGTCAAGCAAAACAAAATCTAATTGAGTTAAATGACTACCTTGATAAGCTTGAAAACTAGCCATAAAAGCAGTAAAAGCAGATTTGGACTCTTCATCCTGTAATAGGATGTTAATGACATCTTTAACTTTGCTAGATTTAGCTGAGTTAATAGATGGAGTCTCATTTTGGAGGTTTAGAACTTTGAGGCATATGAGGAGTTGAGGTTGTGGCTGAGATGTATAAGCAGGGCACTGTATAAGAAGAACAGTAAAGAACCCTGCTCCTACAAACAGAATCACCCTCTTCTTCAGGGTAAATTCTCATTTTTAGCCATAAATGCATTTTCCCACAGTACTTTCTGGAGATGCAACATATTTGTACTGAGACATTGAAGCTGCTCAATCATTATTCCTTGAGCTTTTCATCAATTTCAACAGACTCAATTTTGGCTTTCAACAGATCAAGATCCATAGGAAATTTCTCAGTATGCTTTAACAGGTAACTGTTTGCTTTCATGAAGATGGAAGAGCATTAAGAAGCCTAAAGTTAAGTTCTTTAGATCATTTTGATACCAGCTGTTGACATCTCAGGTGTGAGTTGTACAAACCTATTCATCATTTGTTTATGGTTTCACCAGATAAGTGCTCAAATAGTTCTAATGTCTCTTCAATTTCTGCTTTTAAGATCTTGAATTTCTTTACCTCCTTCACAAATTATCTTCAAAGCTTTATACATGGTATATCCCATTGATATTCCATCTAGTCTGTTAGGAATTCAAGAGGTAGTCCTTTACACATCAGAGAATATGCTTTTATATCATCATCTTAACTTTCTTTAAATCATCACCCTGCAATCCATCTTCAGGGTATGGTTTTGGAGAGTCTTTATGTAGACAATCCTCCATCAGGACCATCTGAAGTGATAGGAATGTGAGGTCCTCTTTCTATTGATTTCAAGAGGTAGTCCTTTACACATCAGAGAATATGCTTTTATATCATTCTTAACTTTCTTTAAATCATCACCCTGCAATCCATCTTCAGGGTATGGTTTTTGGAGAGTCTTTAGTGTAGACAAATCCTCCATCAGGACCATCTGAAGTGATAGGAATGTGAGGTCCTTTTATTGATTCCATAGATCAGTATCAATAGAATAAGGTGATGTTTCAGTCTAAGTGACAATTCTTAAAATCAGCTCTGTTCTTCAGTTTAGGAACTCTGAATCTTCTGATTTCACCATTTTAATTTTGTATTTGAAAAAGATTTGTTTTTGTTGTTTTTAAGTTTTTGAATTAAAACAATGAATTGAAAATATTTTTGGATTTTTAAGTTTTTGAAAAATTTCTAAGTGTTGATGATGATGCGCCTAAACAGTGATGTAGCGCCCAAACAGTTGACTTAGAAACGCCTAAGGGAATGCCTTAGAATAATTCTCAAAAATGCCCAATCTGAAATGCGCCCAAACATTTGTGAAACGCCCAGATTAAAAACGCCTCAACAGTTGTAATGCGCCTAGTCCACACTGGTAATACGCCCCAACAATGGTAAAACGCCTGATCCAAAAACGCCTTAACAGTTGAGAAACGCCTGAACAGTTGTCAAGCGCCCAAACACTTAGGCAATTTTCAGTAGTGTTTTGACCTAATGCGCCAAATTCAACAGATTCAAATGAACTCAGATCTTCTAAAATACTTCAAAACTTGATTAATTGATCTGAAATCCTCAAATTATGTAGGAAATTGATCAATAATCAATCCTTCAACTTTAATTTCTTCAAATAACAACAACAAATCGATTTTTGGCTTAAAAATCAGTTCAACTGATGAAGAACAAGTTCCAACACTGATTTGAACAATTCACTGAATTTGAACGAATTGAGCTGCAAATTGTGATTCAATTCATGTTTCTGATGATGAAACACAACTGAAATCAACAATTATGTGATTGAATTGCTTATCAATCACAGATTCAAGTGATTCAAAAGTTTGACAGTTTGAAGAACTCAAATCACTGAACCAACAGCTCTGATACCATTTGATGAGCTCAAAATGGATCGATCTGTGATGATATCGTGATACAATTCAATCAAAACAAACACAAGCAATCAAATCTAAGCAAACATATCATAAAAATTAATAGTTTCATTGATAGAATGCATAGAGAATACAAGTGTAGAAAGAAAACAGTTACAATTCGTTAGAATATCTATCTCTCTCTATCTACACATACCTTATCTATGCTATTTATACTATCAATACATAAGGAATAATATTTACATAAAAGTCCCTATACTATGACAAAAATAAAAGACACACAAAGACAAATGTTAATCTTTAAAGAAGCATCTACAAAATAGAACTGGCGCTCCCCAAGGCGATGAGCTCAGTCGGATAAACCCTTTATCCAATAGCTCTTGTAGTTGAGTAGATAATTCTTGTAGTTCGTTCGGAGCTAACCGGTAAGGTGCTCTCGCGATCGGAGCGGCTCCGGGAGTTAGATCAATCTTGAACTCAACTTGGCGATGAGGCGGTAATCCAGGTAGATCCTCTAGAAACACCTCAGGAAAGTCACGAACGATAGGGATATCCTCTATCCTCTTTCCTTCTGGTTGCTTATCAGTGACGAGTGCTAATATAGCTAATCGATCCTTACGTAACAACTTCTGTGCTTTTATGTATGATATGATGCCCATCACTGCACCACACCGTTCACACTGACCGAGAGAACTTTTCCGCCAACAGGGATTCGTATAATCTTTTCACGACATATGACTTCCTCCTGCTTGTAAGAAAGCCAATCCATGCCGACTACTCATCAAAGCTACCGAGTGTAACAGGCATGAGATCTATGTTAAAGGTATGTCAAGCAAGTTCTGTCTTGCAACCCATAAGGATATGTGTCACGTGAACCTGCTTACCTTCAGCTAACTCTACGATGTAATTTGATTCTAACGCTGAGGGCACATCACTTAAGAGACTACTAAACTTAGTGGAGATGAAACTTCTATCGGCTCCAGTATCAAATAGTACGGTAGCAAAACGACCGTTAACAGAGAATTTACCAGTAATAGTATTAGGGTCGTTTAGAGCTTCACCTGAACTGATGACAAAAGCTCTTCCTTTTGCCCCACTGTTGTTACCACTGTTATTGCTGCCATTGCCATTGTTGGTGTTGTTGTTGTTGTTGTCATTGTTGTTGTTGTTGTTGTTTCCACCATTTCTTTTCTTCCTCAGCTATAGACAGTTTCTCCTGTAATGGCCCTCTTTCCCATATTCAAAGTTGCCTTTGGGTGTTTCCTAGGATTGTTGTGGCTTTTTCATCAGCTCGCCACGGCAGTCTTTTGCTACATGTCCAATCTTTCCACAGCGCTGGCATTTGAAGTTGTCACATCTGCCCACATGATGATAGTTACACTGGTTGCACTTTAGGTGTCTCCCTTCGTATCCGCTTGGCCCTTGGTTTGAGGGAGTCGTCTGGTTGAAGCTTCTGTTGCTGTTGAACCTCTTCTGTTGCTGATGATGTTGTTGCTGCTGAGTTTGACTATTTGATGACGATCCCTTGTTGCCTGAGCCGTCCCACTTGCATTTATTGTCGGGCATGCTTGCCACAGTGCCCCGCTTGGGTAGTTTGCCTTGCTCTACCGCTTGATCAGTAAGTGTGTGGGCTAGTCGGATCACCTGATGAATAGTAGGAAGGTTTGCAGTAGTCACCATGCTCTGTCTCTCCGGAACCAAGCCACGTAGATAGAGCTCAATCCGCTTAACCAGCGTGTCGATCATGCCTCGTGGTGTAAACCTTGATCTCAGATTCCTTCCATCTTTAATTGCAAGAAGGCCTCCAACTTCTGGACTTCATCCAGTTCTTCCTCTGGATCTTTTTTTGGTTCTTCCTCATTAGGTTCTTCCCCAGGTGCAGGGCTTCAGCAATCTGAAGCGCTGCTAGCTGTGCCTCTAGGTCAGCAAATCTATCATCTACCACTATGTTCTGATGATACTGCGCGTTCATGCGCTCGGTAAGCTTGAGCACATTGCCTGCCTGAGTATGATGCCCACTAATGGCCATCAAGAGTCGTTCCTAAAGCGTCTCTACCTGGTAGCGTAATTGACGCATCTCAGATCGTAAGGCAGAGTTCTCATCAGTGAGTCCTCTAATCCGCTGTAGCTTCGTGTCTAGAGTGGCCACTAAAGCTACAAACGCCTGCTCGAGAAGGATGTCCAAGGTAGGAAGAGTAGGCAATGCAGAGGCTGTCGATGACCTAGTCGTAGGTCGGGTAGGAGCTACAAGTGGTACACGCTCTCTATAAGCCATACGACGTATGTAGGTGGGGTAGAAATCCCAGTTCCGGGTAGGGTCGAGCTCAGGTATCGCGAATGGTTGATCCCAGTCAATTTCTTCAGATGGGTAAGGGTGTCGGGGCCAGTCTGATCCCCTATCAGGTACAGGTGAGAAAGGAGGTGATTCAGATAGTGCAGGTCTCTTGCCCAAATCACGGGATGATGATGCAATGCTGCAAAGTACGTGATGCATATGCCAATAAGTATACAGTAAGGAAGTAAGTGATGAGTAACTAACAAACTGTGCGGTTATAGTCTAGTGTGTATGCAACCTAGTTCCCTATAACCAATGGCTCTAATACCAATCTGTCACACCCTTAAAATCCACTTGCGGGGTTTTACCGTGAGGCATGTGAAAAACCAGGATCTTAGTCATTCGTTACTCAGAACGACTCTATATGAACAAACAAACTAAAATCAGAGTTTAACTTTAAAACGATGTGGAAGCGTTAAACAAACATGAAAACCAAAATAATGTAAACATGCGCAAACACGCGCCCAACATTCTGCAAAACAAATACATAAATGCTTAACAACCAAAAACCAACAAAGGGTTCCAACAATGTTGACATCTACAATGCAGACCCGTGAATGTGCACCTATGCAATAGTAACTTCAACCTGAGAAAAGCACACTAAAAGAGTCAACACAATGGTTGGTGAGTTCAAGAGTTTTAGTAAAACATAACTGTATCAGAATAAAATATAAGAGTAAAATATAAGAGTGCATGAATTAGATAGCTAGTCTAAATTCACAAGTAATAATCATAGTGATTTCACGATCGAAGCTGACTGTGTTTCATTTGTTTCCTCCCGTCTCGACTTACCAGGTCGTGATAATGTTTATGTTAGGACAAAATTGCATCCGTTTGACCTCGAGTCGCACAGGTGGGGCTTGCTAGACCCAGTAGTACTACCCAAGATTTCCCGCTAGTTACCATTATTAATGATCCAAAATTGTGTGGACTTTCATGGTATTCAACACTATATCATACTTTACACATCTTATTATAATAAAGCGTTTGTAAGTCAGTATGCTATCTCCCCCAAAAGAGAGTGTATAAAAGAGTGGGGCATGAACTCACCTGGTATGCACACGAACGATATAAAAGCTAACTTGAAAGAGAGGGGAAAGACAACCTTCAGAGGTTACTTAGAACACACAAGTACATGAGTACGTGCACACAGAATCACCATCAACCCTAAGTGCTCTATAAACATATGGACTCAAGGTTGTGGAAAAGCAAGACACATTGAACTAGTTGACCCGTTTGACCTGTTGGTGACATTATTATTTACATCCCATAAAATCAAGCATAACAGTTCATCATACATGGTTATCATACAAGTTGTTCACGTATGGCACTTCATCAACCACTTCTTCTACCTAAATCATCATACAACTAGATTATCATACAACTCATGCGAATCTCAAGTAATCATTATGCTCAACATAATTACATCATAACTAATGCATTATACATAGAGTCCAATCATGCACAACATGCCATGTGAAGCCATTCACGACTTCACACCCTAAACCCTACCAATCCTACTAAGTAGGGGCCTCAGATTCGCACGCGTGTATGACGATGATTATCACATTATTCAACAAGATTCATACCAATCAACCTATCCAACAATGATCTATTACAATTCCTAAACATGATCCTAACGTTACAAACATGCTCAATTCAACATATCCAAGATTCTATACAATTAAAGTTTCCCTTTTGGGAAAGTGCATCCCAAAATCTATCTAACACCCAATACATTCATGAATTCATTAACATTATGCCTAATCAAGCTCATATCTTTCATTTAAACATGTTCAACACCATCAAATCATCATAATTCCTCAATCTCATAACCAAAAGCTTCTACTTTTAGTAAGGTATGAACTACATTAACAATTCTTGGATTTCTAGCATAATCATCATCATTCTAACATTCATACAACATCATAAACACCATATCATCATCAATTCATCATCAAATCACCAACTTCATGCAATAAAGTTACTATTAATAGCAATGTATAAACAACGCATCAAAATCGCAAATTTCTTGTACAATCTACGTAAACTAGCATCAATACAATCTAACTAACATCACATAATCATCAAACATCAAGAATTCGACATTTTGAACATCAAGATCGACTAGGGTTCGGCCAAAGCATAAAAACATGAAAAACCACAAAAAAAACTAACCTTTAATCACGTATTGGACAAGAATTGATGTTTCTAACGTGTAGTAATCCTTGAAATTGATCCAAATCGAAGCTTGCTTGCTTGTTCTTGTCAAAATTCGCAAGTGTGTGTGTGTGTTGTTGTTGATCGTGGCCGAGGGTTGTGGGGGGTTAGGGTTGGGATTTTTGTTTAATTAATTTAATTATAATTACCATTTAAACCCTTATAGTTTTACATTTTATTAAAACTAAGCTTTTAATTACTTTTCAAAAGGTTTTAACTTACTAATATAAACATTATTAATTAACAATAATAATCATATGCATTATTTTCACTAGTCACAAAAATACACGAATTAAATACACACGTTGGCACGTTACAAGATAAAATTCACAAATAACATTTAAATCGCGTAACCACATAAGCACAAGTTAATGATCACATTATTAGTTAGATTAAAAACTATTAACCATTGTTAATTATTGTTAAGTCACCAATGTTCAACGACAACTAGTGTGTGCTCACGACACGTGTATGCAAGACCTAACGGAACTTACGGAGTTTGGTAATGGAAAATTACCGGATGTCACACTTTTCTTCCTTTAAGAACTTCTTGTTCTAGCTACTTAAGGTACTCAAACTCTATATAATCATAAGATAGAGGGAGTAAAGCTTCCGCCTTGTAGAAACTTATGGCACTCAAGTAGGTGATCATGTTCTATCTATCATGTTCTTTGTCTACTTGTGTTTCTTCCTCTACAACCATAGTTTCCACCTCAGACACTTCTTGAACTTGGGAGCGAACATGACCTTGATATAAATTTCTTTTCTTTCTTTCTTCTTTGTTTTCAAGAAACATAGCAGCATCCTCAGCCTCATTCCTCTCTCTAGTAACCTTTGTGTCTTCCAGTTCAGTCAATACATCCAAGGGAAGAGAGATGAGATCATCAATATTATAATTCCTAATTACCAGGTAATTCAATCTTGCTACCCTTAACTCACGTTTTTCAGTATTTGGCCTTTAAGCATCCCTGATTATAGCTTGCATGTAACTAGGATTCTCTCTTTGTCTTTCTTCCCTTGCTTTCGTCTTCCTCTCTCTTTTCTCCTCCTCAATCTCATCTACAGATAAAACCTTCTTTCCCTTGTCAACCACGGCTAGTGTGACTCAGGGAGGAGAGAGCTTTGGCCTTCTTGCACTTGTTCTTCATTAAAGCTCTAGAAAAAGAGAGGCTATGAGACACCTTCACTAACTAGTGTATCAATTAGAGTTGTTGGTTTTGAAGGAGCAGGAATCTCATGTCACACCCTTGCTAGAAGCGGAAACACGAGGATGCGATGGACAGGATCATCATAACACATAGGGGGTTTAAGAGAATAACTAAAGGCATTCTTCGTAAATAGGTCATGACGTTACCCGACACATAGGAACACGTGTCAAGTATAGTCAATCCCAAAATGTCATACCATAAATAAACAAATAATCTAAAGTTCCATTCAGGAACGAACAAGCACAAGTACCAAAACAATCCCAAATACAAATCCAACATTTTGAATCCAACAAAAAACAAATCATAAACAAGTTCAAAAGTCCCATGAATTGTCTATTTCTCCTAAAGGAACAGTTTTGTCTAAAGTCTATAGCCAAGCACCTAAGCCTCATTACCTGAAAACACATGCTTTAAAAAGTCAACAAATGTTGGTGAGTTCATAGGCTTTAAAGTACAAATAATTTGCCGTGTATAACATGTATAGAAAGTTCTATGTGAGTAAGAGTACATAGCAGCCATAGATATCAACAAAAGTTTAAGATCAGTCCAAGTTCGATTACCCGAATTATATTCACCCAAGGGCACGCGGAGGCCAAGTCAGTCTCAACTAACATACCACTAATAGGGATGGGGGTGTCAACCCGTTATTACTAACAATACATCTCCATGACAGTCAAGCACAAGCACAAGCACAAGTACACACTCATGAATGAACGTCTAGACTCAACCCATGACCTAAACAACATACAATGTTCCAAAATAATCTTTAAGACACGGCATAGTCCAAAACAATGAGCAAATTTTCCCCCAAGTAAAACATATTAAAAAGGGGCCGTGAACTCACCTCAAAATAGTACAGTCCAAATCCCACAATATGCAAAGCAAGCACTAAAAGTACAAATCATAAAAGAATTACTAAAGAACAAAAATGATCAATATGGGTGTAATCATTGTAGCCCAGTCCTTAATGTCCATCAAGGTTTTTATTTTATGGAAGCATGATTACTAATAGAACAAGTCCAATTTTTGATTTAAACTTTAAATTTCGACACAATTAGGGTTTTAGTTGTCGCTTTATATTACTTTATTAATGCCCTTTCATGCACATTTATTAGTCCATATTCAATAAATTATAGATATCATTAGCTTATCCTTTTAAAAGTAACTTAACCACTTTTAAATAGAACACTTGTCTTTATTTGATTATTTAGTTTGAAATCCTTACTTTTAAGTTTATCAAAATATTTCAGCATGTAGAGCTGATTGCGCACCAGTTTTGCATAAATTGATTGGTGGTCGAAACGATAACGAAACATTGCATAATAGATATCTTTTAAAATATAAGACTTTAAATTAAACTTCAGAAAAAGAATCATCTCAAATAGATAAAATATGAGAAAGACATGACTCGACGAACACAGACCAAACTTCTGCCCGAATTCGTCAGTTTTGACCTTCAGTTTTGTTTGCCACGTTTGGAGGACCAAACGATATCAAAACAACACGATACCACTTGGGTTAGTTAGAGGACTCATTGAACTTGTTTCTGAATGAAAATTTCTACCCATTTGGTCTTAATATGACCAATTTATGACCTGTACAAAACGTCTTATTTTTCTGACAGCAAGCTGTCCAGTTTCTTAATCTTGACCCTTTGCATCTCAAACCTCAATATTTGACAATTATTAGCCCAAGACCTTAAAAGAAAATTTGTTCCATGAACTAATTGACAAAATCTTGTATTAGACACTTAGATTATCATAAATTTTCAGTCCTAAAACAGTTAGTTTAGATTGTAATCTTCCGGTTTACGTTGTTAGTTAATCGATAAATAGTTTTGATTCCCCAACATGTCTATTGATTCAAGAAGCAAGATTAATGTTTTCAACAGCAATCTATAAGCCCAAGATGTCCATTGTGATCAGGTCACCAAGATTACAACCTAATTTTGATAGATCCAAGAATATACAAAGATTAAGAATTAGGGTTTTACCGGTTGGGGAGTCCAACACTCGAAACACCTAGATCTTCACGATCCAACGTCCAAAATAGAGAATACAAGAATATTAGTTGATGATTTTGTGTTTAGATGATGAATATCATCAATATCAAGATAGAACAATGAATAAAATCATTAAACAACGATTTTTTTTACCGGAAGATTAGTAGATGAACAAGGCTTGCTTAGAACACGATCTTGAATGTCTTGATTATTTCAAAAATCAATGGAATAATAGTATGATGTTGATTTTTGATGAAGATGATGAAGAACATGAAGAAAAGATTGATGGTGGCTAGGGTTTCTAGAGAGAAAACTTGGAGAACAAGTTTTCAAAATGAAAGAATAAGAAAACAAAAGGGAAGTCCTTCCCTTTTGAAAGAATTCAGCCAAGGGGGGCCAAGGTTGGTCTCCCAGGCCCGTTGCTTGTCTCGTCCAATTCCGTCTTGTCCTGATTCAAGTGTCGTTCAATTTTTTCGTTCTTAAATTCTCCTTGTTAATACGAAACCAACGGACTATTATATGCTATATAAATTATTTAATTTATATATTTTTAAATTAAATTATGTCTATTTAGTAGGATTTAGGGAAAGTCCACATGTTCGATTTTTGTTTCGTTCTTAACATAGATTTTTATACTTTAAGTTTTGACAATTCGTGATCAAGCCCAAGGTACATAATCATTGTACTACATCCAAACCGGTGAATGTTTCACTTCACCAACCCTAAGTCCATTAGCACATATTAGGCCCATAATGCATAGTTCTAAAACTTAGTGTGTCTACACGCGTCTAATGTACTATTCTCAGACCAAGTCAACATTAAGTCAACATTAAAGTCAAAGTCAAAGAGTCAAAGTCCTAAAGTCAAAGCCAATGGTCAAAGTTAATTGTCAATGCACCCATTTTGGTGACGGATGTCACACTCAAGGTTCATAGAGTCCACAACTGGGCCTTCAACATTGGTTGGATTGCCAAGTCTTCACCTTGAGCAGGTTGATCTAACATTTTGGGGACAAAGGCTGTTTCTACCCCGTAAAAACCAACAGCGGTTTTCCTTATTATTTTAAAGATGTCGGGCTTCATCTGTCGCAGCTTTACAATATTACATGTTCCCCTCAACTATGTGCCCAGTTCATAGTCAAAAATGTGCTGGACATATCTAGGAAACATATAATATTCAAAGAATTTCAAGTTTTCAAGTTAATTTGTGTAAACAAATTGATAGTACCTAAACTTGATCCCCTGGACCATTCCATGAACTATGTAGGATAAGTCTTTTAGAACTTGGTCCCATCCTCCATGCTTGTTAGATAATGAATGGACAACCACATGCAGTAGGTATTTTCATTGTGTAGATACCTTTCCCTTACTAAAGTTTCTGACTATGTGACCTTAATATCCCATTTGATGGAATGATCCTTTGACTTCCTCCTAGGTGATGGACACCTCACCATATTCATCATCCAAGATGTAGATGTTGGTTGATGGAGGCTAGAGTAATGAAAACTGTCCTCCCCAGCAATGAAGCCGAGAGTGCCTTCTCACCATCCATAAAAACTTCCTAGCAAGTCCTCTAGAATTCCAAAAGTTGATCTTCGTAGAGTGGTAGGTCAATGGTAAGGGTGGTAAGGTAGGAGGAGTGTGAAAAAAAGTTGCAAATGTCTGAAAAACTAGGGTATTTTTCAGTATTTAACAGAGCAACTTGGTTGTGTTGCCTGTGTAGATGCATGACGAAGGCTGCTTGCTAGTTTTGGGGTTCACGATTGGCCATATTTTAAGCTTTTGGGAGAGAGATTGGAAGAAGAACGAGGGTTTGTGGAAAATTTTAGGGCTTGAAAGATTCAAATGAAGAAGAAGAATAGAAAGTGAGACCCATTGAAAAGGTTATTTATATGCTTGGATTTGAGACAATGTTATTTCAAAAGATAAATGTTGAAATCCGGATGTAGGTCCGACTTTTGAAAAAGTGTCTAAAAGATTGGTTATCTCGGAAGTTTAAAATCTTCCAAAGTTAATTTGTGTTAGGAAGTTTAAAGAGCTTCCAAAGCTAAATTGACTTCGAAAGATATTCTTTAGTTTGTGAAGAATTACTTCGGAAGAAAATATACTTAGAGTAATTTTTTGCTTCCGAGACAGATTTGGTTTCGTAAGATATTAAGCTTTAGAAGTTATACTCAAGGAGTAAATAAAACTTTTGAGACTTAATTGCTTTTGGAAGAAAACTATTCTTCAAAACATATAAGTACTTAGAAGCAGACTTAAGTTTCGGAAGATATATTAGAATTTCTTTCGAAGTTAAATCCCTTAGTAAATAGTTATTAGTTTTGAATCCATAATTTTCTTTTGAAGTCAAATCAGTTTCTTTCGAGAGAAAGTCTGTCCATACTTTTTAAAATTCTAAGGAATATTTACTTAGAAATATTTTTTTCCTAAGATTAACAGGGCTTATATGAGTGATAAATTAGACAACATTAAAGACACACCTTTTGAAATCAATTTTGAAATTAATTTAAGAAAATCTACTCAAAGTTAATAATCCTAATAGATGATACAAGATATTTAAATCTCTATTAATCAAAGTCTTTTGTGAACAAAACAACATATTTTTCATTTGTGTTAACTTTGACTAGTTTAATCAATCCTTTTTCAAAATTATCTCTTATCAAATGATACCTGATATTAATGTGCTTTGTCTTTGAGTGGTACACTAGATTTTCTGTGATTGAGATAGCACTATTATTGTCAATATGGATAGGAGTCTTTATAAAGTTGAATTCATAATCTAGCATCTGATTCTGAATCCAAAGCACTTGAGCATAGCAGCTTGTAGCAGCAATGTATTTAGCTTCAACAGTTGATGCAAATACATAAGGTTGCTTCTTGCATGGCTATGAGACTATCCTTCCACCGAGGAATTGACATCCCACAGATGTATACTTGCAAGTCATATTGCAGCCACCACAATCACTATCTATATATGCATACAGATTGAAGTTAGAATTCTTTGGATATCAAAGTCCCAGTTTGGGAGCTCCTTTAAGGTACTAAAAATACTCTTGACAGCAACTAGGTGACATCTTGGGTTTGGCTTGATATCTTGCACATATGCATGTAGCAAACATGATATCAACTCTGCTGGCTATTAGGTAAATAAGAGACCCAATCATAGCCATGTATTCATGTTTATCAACATATTCCCTCTCAAGATCAGGACCAAAGGAGTGGTTTCTGGCTATCAGAGTATTAGCAACCTTACAATCAGTCGGATGAAATCTGGTTAGTATGTCCTGTACATATTTTGACTGGTTTATGAAGATACCATTGTCAACTTGCTTCACTTGAATTTCCATAAAGAAATTGAGTTCCCCCATGGCACTCATTTCAAATCTATTCTTCATCAGCTTGTCAAACTATTTATAGAGCTTTTCATTAGTTGACCCAAAGATAACGTCATCAATATAAACTTGAACTAGGTACTGTGATAGTGTCTTTTACCACTTCCTTGGTGCTTGATGCAGTACATCGAGAGCTTTGTTAAGCTTGCATACAGGATCAATGACAGTTAAACTACCTTCAGTTTATTTTCATAAGCCCAAGACCAACAAGGCTTGGGTTTTCAAAGGTAACTAATCATCTCATTTCATGTGCGGGTACAGCTGAAGACCAAAAGAAATGTATGGATCATTGATAGTGGTTGTTCTAGGCACATGACTGGCAATGGCTTTTTTCTACAAAACTTTGAAAAACTTGATGGAGGGCCAGTTGCTTTTGGTGGTGAATTAGGAGGTTAAATTACTGGAAGGGGTAGGGTCATAAATGGTAAGCTTAACATTAAAAAAGTAAACTCTATTAAGTAGCTTGAGTACAACCTTTTGAGTGTGTCTTAATTTTATGAGCAGAGACATAACATGCTCTTTACAAAGCATGAGTGCATTGTTCTCAAATCCAAGATGATCATAACTCAAGGGCATATTTTGCTCAGAGCCCCCAGGAAATAGAACATGTACAAGATGGATTTGCAAGAAACCTCCCTTTCTAGAGAAGTTTCTTGCTTTCTATGCAAAGCAAATAGTGATGAGTCTTTCCTTTGGTATAAAAGAATATGCCATGTAAACTTTAAGAACATAAATAAACTAATTAATAATGATATGGTAACTGGAATACCAAAGAAAGAGTTTACAAGTGATGATCATTGTGTTGCATGCTTGAAAGGAAAGCAACATAAAGTGTCACACAAGCCAAAAGAAATGAACTACATCACTACTCTATGTATCACTTATTACATATGGATCTTTTTGGCCCTACAAGTGTAATGAGATTAGGGAAAACTTCATACTGTCTTGTGATCATAGATGATTTCACAAGATATACTGAGGTCTTATTTCTTAGAAGTAAGAATGAGACACCTTAAATCTTAAAATCCTTCATTTTGAAAGTTGAGAATCAATATGATCACAAGGTTAAGATCATAAGATTTGATCAAGGAACTGAATTCAAAAACCAAATCCTTGATTCATTTTATGATGAAAAAGGGTATTTCAAGACAATATAGTGCTCCTAAAACTTCTCAACAAATTGGTGTTGTTGAAAGGAGAAATAGAACTCTTATTAAGGTTGCAAGAACCATACTCTCTGACTCTAAACTGCCTATCACCTTCTGGGTAGAGGCAGTCAACACCGCCTGCCATATGCAGAATAGAGTTTTAGTAGTTAAAACTCATGGTAAGACACCTTATGAATTGTGGCACAAAAGGAGACCTTTCGTTGGTATTGAAGGACCGTTTGTGGTTCAAACAACAGTTTCATAGTTGGAGATTATCAATTAAACACACTTACTAGATCAAATAGAAAACCAGGTAGTGAAACAATGAATAACAAGTAAGAACACTCAAGAATAGAAAGATAGGTTTTTTAAAGGATGATGTATATTGCTCTCAATTGTTTACAAGTATTTCAAAGCGAAGAGGATCCTTGGCTGTTGTTGATGAATAAACTTTAGTCACATGGCCTTCTTTTATCTTTCATAACATCTTTGGAAGATTACACTTGGCTTTCAAAACATCGGATGTTTTTATGACTTTGAAAGTTCTGGAGACTGAACCTTCGGATGCTTTTGCATCCACTTCAGCAGTCTTTTGTGATTCAGAAGCATTCCTTTCTTCCGAGACCAAACTTTCTTCTGAAGATAGTTTTCCACCTATATTCTTCTAGGTAACCTTGATGCTTCTAAAGGAAAATTATTTTCCTTTCGAAGCTATTTTCTTTTTCTTCTCAAAGGTCTTCTTCTTTTTCATGTGGATGGTACTCTTAGGATTGCAAATTCAATCCTTAGCATAATGAGTTGTACCACCACACATGATACATTCCATAAGCTTTCTTCTAATAGTCTTGTCCTGAGGAGAAGGTTTGTCCTGAGCCATTTCTAGCTCCTTCTTCATTTTCTTGGATGATGCAACATGCTTCTGGGGTGAAGCTTGCCTTTGGAGTTGGATGGTCTAGCATATGCAGGAGTAGTGCATATTGGTTCAACCTTTTTCTCCTTACCAGGATGGCTTAGACTTGATCTAGGACTCTTGGTACTAGAGTCCTTAGTTAAGTCTTCAGTCTTCCTCACCTCAAACCCAACAGAGATGAAATCTATTTTTTCCTAGGGTTGAAGGTGGGCTTGATCTCCTAAACTTTATTTGATCTTTTTTGCAGCCCTGATCAAATTCTTTCTTGCAGACTTGGCCATCCCTTATGTCTTCTTCTCTTCAGGGATATAGTGACCCTTCTTAGAGTGAACCTCTTCACTTTTTTGTAGTTCACCCTTCACTATATCCTCTTCCTCAGTTTCATCTTCATCTTCCTCTAGGATAGGATCAATAGGAGGCAGCTCATCTTCACAAGTTCCATACCTGGGTTCACTGACTGATAGTAGTGTGTATGGAGGAGCTATTTCATTTGATCCAAGTCCCTGCCTGTTCTGGTAACAAACTTTGGAATGTAAGTATGAAGATATAATGTTCTTGAAGGTTACTCTTCAAGAACACATTTTTTTGCCTTGGCTTTGTTGATCACAAGCTCAACCTAGTATTTTGTCAACTTGTAAATAAGATCTTTAATTTGAGTCTTGTAGTTTGTATGCTTATGTTTTAGAGTAGAAATGGTTTTCTCTAATTCTTTTATTTTAAGCTTATAATCATTTTTTACTATTTTAAAATGTTTAAGGACTCAAGATCAGATCTTACTTCCAAGTTGTAGGACCTGTACATATTAACTTTAGCAATGCATTCAGGGGAGCAAAGATGTTCCAATACCTTTGATTCATCATGATCTGCCATCAGGGCTTGGTTTGGGAGACATCTCCACCTGAAAGCTCCAATCAAGGCCTCCTTTTTCAATAGCAACTGTAGCTTGCTGCTTTGATTGGTTGGGCTTCTCAGTTCTTAGAGCTGCCTCAGTATAGTTTGGCTTGTACTATGTATGGCCACTATTTGTTCTTGGTTCCTTACACTCCTGAGCAAAGTGACACATTTGGTTACAGTTGTAACACTTTACTTTTCTCTTGTCTAGCACAAACTTTTCACTTGACATATTTCTTGGAAACTTCCTCCCTATACTCTTGAAGAACTTCATGGCTCTGTGAGTGAGAAGAGCCATCTACTGGACTATTTCCATGTATTCAAGATCATCTGGATGGATGCAATTCAGATCTTCAAGGGTGTAGAGAAAGTTGCCAGAACTTTCATCTAAAGACACAAAGGCCTGAGAAGAGCAAGGCTCTTGGAATGGACTTCCTTGAGTATAGCTCTCCCTAGGTGTCTCCAGAAAGTTGATGAAAGGACCCTTTGGTGAGTTGTCAGGGTAGCAAATGAGATGATGTTGTGGTTCTCTACTATCCCTTTCAACCACATGAATGGTTGAACTCTTTTGGGTTATGGATGAGCTGGGAGAAGGATTTTGCATATTTATATCCATTTGGTAACCGCTCAAGGAGAGTGAAGGTAGAGAGATTCTTAGTTCTCTTGATGGCCAGACAGTAGTGTGTCCATTCTCTAGAAAAAGAGAATAAGAACTTCCTCACTATATCCCTGTTCTCAAGTCTGACTCCAACATCCATTAGAGTGTCTACAATCTCAACATACCTGAAGTATTGTTGACTCATAGTTCCACCTATCTTGTAGGTGAAGTTTTCAAACTACTGCTTCATTATGTCTTTCTTGTTCTCCTTAGCTTTCTCAGATCCTTCGTACATCAGCTTAAGTGCATCCCACACTTCTTGAAGCCACTGTAGATGGAGTTGGGAAGAGTAGTTTGAAGAGCGGTCATGGCTTTCTGATCAATGTCTATTTTCTTCCAGTCTTCTTCAGAATAATCAACCACTTCCTTGAGTATCATCCCACCTTCAGCATTTACTGAATCAGTCTTTAGGATTTGAGATCCATAAACTACAGATCTCCACATCCTGCTATCTTAAGACTTGATTAAGCCTTCCATTCTCATGCACCAAGTGTCAAAATCATCAGGAATGATCAGTGGAGACTTAGTCATTGTGTCGGTTTCCTATCAGCTTTATAAAGAGCTGCCATTTGAGAAAGTAAGTAAATGTGAAACTGAAGATTGATTCAAGATGGTGAGATCTTGCAATCAAGAGCCTTAGAAGCTCTGATACCAATTGCAGGACTGTTTGTGGTTCAAACAACAGTTTCACAGTTGGAGATTATCAACTATAAACACTTACTAGATCAAATAGGGAACCAGACAGTGAAGCAATAAACAAGAAGTAAGAACACACAAGAACAGAAAGATAGGTTTTCAAGGATGATGTATTTTGCTCTCAAGTGTTTACAAGTATTGTAAAGCTTAGTCATTAGACTGATACATGAGATACTTTATACTACAACCTCTAGCCGGACATACTTTGAATGGCAGCTGGACACTTTTCTAAACAACAAGATTAATGTGAAATCAAAAAACTGATTGCCTTTTTATTTGTAACTATGATAGGCCATAGCTCACATCCTATTGTAATACAATAAGGATAAAGTACTAAAGTAGGAAATTACAGAAACGAAACCTTATTGTACAGTTGACAGAAGTAAAAAGGTAATCACCAACTTGTATAAGTTGGTGAGTCTTTAGAGCTAACAGCAAAAAGGTCTTCTGCTTTTGTCAAAAGTACATCAGAGTGTGTTTCTTTCTAGATTTCAGACTTCGGAAGAAACACAATTCTTCTTAGTCTTCGTAAGAGTTCAGTGTTAAAGTTTCGAAAGACTTTGTCTTTAAGCTTTGAAAACTTTACTTTGGCTTCAGAAGATTTCTGTCTTTGGCTTAGGAAGATTTAACACTTAGTTATCTTTCTTTGTACATAGTCAAATCTTTCGATGTACTTCCTTCTATGTACTTCATTGCATGCTGAGAGATCTTTGGTTAGCATCAGCCTTGAAGTTAATCATCTTGATCTTACAAAATTGTTGAGGGGAGTCAATTGTAATAGTCTTGTTAACGACTAACTAACTCAGTTAGTTCGTTATATCTGTTGTAAAGTAACGAGAAAGGATTATGATTTTGAGTGAAAACTTCTTCTCTTCTATGTTCTTTCTTCTTGTCCCAACATGCTTTTAGAAAATTCATTCATATGTTTGTTTTCCAATACTATTGACCAGTCTACTTTAGAAGTTCTAAGGATTTCGGTAGACCTTGATACCTTGTTTACTAATTGGATGAAAGATGCGACAGGGTGTCTTGTTTTGAAGGACTAGACTGCGAGAATGTAAATGATAGTGGGTTGCTTCAGTACAAGGGAGCCGGTATGATTCCTTGATATATTAGAATTTTGGAATCACACATACCCAAAGAGGGAGGGGGCATTTAATCTTCATTCCATTCCCTTTTGATCACGCTACCTTGTTATAAAAGATGGAAAATTGTGATTGCAGGTTAAACCCAGCTCGTTCTAAATGACTCCTTTTTTACTCATTCCCAACTTCCACATCTTGTTATCTCTAGTTACGATCGAGAAAAATGTGTTACTTATGCAAGACAAACCCAACCTGTTCTAAAATGCCTCACTCTTTTCCATGTTCTTTTACAGCAAACATAGTGGCTCAGATGATGAATTTGGCAATAAATATGGAAGATGTTTATGCAAGTTAATGTAGTTTGACCATCTTGATCAAACCTTCACATCATGCTTGCGCTTTTGTTTTCATGGCCAAAGTTCTAAATATGCTGAGATGTGAAGATCAAAACTAGTGATCACATTAGTTTTTTTCTGTTTTTTTTAGATTTATGTTATCATTTTATTTTTAGGTGCTTCTTGCTCCTACATTTGTGCTCTTGTAGCTGGTTGCATTCTTTATTTGTTTTGCCCAAACCTTGTAAATCCCTTGTTCTATAGTTTTGTGCAATATACATATAGATAGCCATGTTCTTGTAGGCATTTGGTGTAAGTTGAATGGTGACCCTAAGACTCGTGATGCAAGCATAAACCTAGCAGTCACATCCATCATGAACAGTAGGAGTGTTATGATTTAAACATCCTTGATATCGAGGTCTTTCGGCTCACTAACTCAAAGGGGCTTGATTAATTTCAAATGCCAGGTTTCTCAATAGCTATTTAGCATGAATCGCCCAAAAGCTTGTTTAATATTTGCAGAGTTTTAAAAGTTATCTTAAGCTACATTACACTTTTAAATTTCTTAACTAGCGTATATGAGCCCACTAGGTTAAAGTTACTTAAGCTACATTACACTTTTATTTCTTAACTAGCGTATATGAGCCCACTGTGAAACTCATATATTCATGGACAACATGTTAAAACCATTAGTTTTATGAATGTTTTATATATTGAATGTCATTAGTCAATGGTGAAATTATATATTTTAAGAGATGATATAATAAAAATCATATGTTCTGGTATGTTTAATAAATTATTAGAATAAAGATATTTATATTTTATACATTTGATTGTTAGTTTACTTATTTAAAATAATTATCATTTAATAGTAGAGAGAGGCTAAACACGTAAATTTAGAATGAACCAGAAGCTGCTATGTGTAATTTTTAATATTTCATTTATTATATAGCATAGATATAGATAGATCTGTCATGTAATTTAACAAATTTCTTTAAGAAGAAATGGCTTCTGCAAGCTTACATTCGAGTTTTAAGGACAAGGAATCGACAATTTGAAAAGAATTATAAGTTTGTTCCTGTGGAACAGAACAAATTATTGGATATCAGTGGAAGCAAAGATTGTGTGTGTTATTCGAGAAGGCAGAATGTTGGACAGTCAATGTTAACGATAATTGTCATGGTAGTTGAACACCGAATACATAATGTGATATATATATATATATATATACACACATAATCAATAGCGCTTAATTAGAACAATCAACATCGGTTAGAAGTTTCGCGCCAATAACCGTTTGGAAAAGGTAATAACTTCAACCGATATCAACCTATTATAATTAACCTTAATCTAATTAATACAACTAACTCAAAATTTAAAAGGAATACAAATACAATAATATAAATTTAGTTTATAATCTAATACACTCCCCTAAATTAAATTCAGCTTGTTTGGTACTTTGGGGAGAGACTTGTTGGCTTCATCCACAGCCTTTGCAACTTGCTTGAAATCGAATTTGCATTTTTTTGGAGTTTTCTTTTATCCCTCCGGTCACATCCATGAAACAATGCATAATCATCCTTGTGCAGATCAGAAATCTCTTGCGTCTTACAAGTATCGGAGCTTTGATTTAATAATGAAGACGGCTTGCAAGTATCCTCAGAATTAACCTCTTTAGAACATGCGACTTCTTGAATAACTTTAAATTTATAGTAATACTCTAAAACATCGAGATACATTGCGTATGCAACTCCTACCATATAACCATCACTATACTCAAAACCTAAATCTTTTGCAATTAGTGCCCAAGTGTTGTTAACTGTAACCTCCTTATGACCACCATCCCTTTTCACAACCGTGTAAAGATCTAATAGAGGAAGTCTTTTGTTGGCTTCAATATAAACTGGCTAAGAACCATGCTACCATCTCCTCAAATTTTTCCCTCAGTTCCATCTTATAATTTTCTAGAAATTCAATATCTTCTAACAACCCCAAGAATTCTTCACAATTTTTGAAATTCTTAAATTCAAAGTCTTGAATTATCATTGGATTCCAATCCAGTTTGAGCGAGTCAAGGTTTAATTCTTCAAAATATGTGTTCAAATGATCTGTTTTGTATTCTTCATGCTCTTCTGCCTTTGAAATAATTAACTCCTTTTCTTTAATTCCGCTTGTGTCATCATTTTCTTTATCGTTGCTATTTTTGAACATATGTGTGATGTAACACTTATCTCGACTAATTTTTACAGAAAAACCTTGCAACATTAAATGATTCGTGCTTAATACATTCCTATTCAAATCCGGTGAGTAAAAGACACTAGGAATCTTAATGACTTTATTTTATGTTTTAACTTCAACAATCCCCAATCCTCTTATAAACAAGATATTGCTCTCACTTGTTTCAGTTTCTACACCGAAAGAATTCCGAATACGTTTAAATGTAGAAAGATTACCAGCATAATGGTGTTTGAAACCACTGCTTACATGCCAAATTTCAAACCAAGTCCCTGTTTCGGTGCGTGCAACAATAAATTCTTCTGCATAATCGTCTTGATCTCTCTGTTGTTGTAAACCTGTGTTGATCGCTTGCCTGATCAGTACTGTGGCCTCATCGTATTCCTTTAACTTACATGATCCAATCAAGTGTCTTACTTCCCGGCAATAGTAACAACGTTTTTGGTTAAAACGTTCCTTACTTGGTGAATCTTTCACCTTTTCTTCGGTACAACGTTGGCACGGCTTCGTCATATTTATTGTGTTGATGTCTTCGGATCATTAAGTGGCTCTAATACCACTTTGTTGGATATCAGCGGAAGCAACAAGATTGTGTGTGTGTGTGTGTTATTCGCAATCCAGAATATTGGACAATCAATGTTAACGATAATTGTCTTGGTGATTGAAAATCGAATACATAATGTGATATCAATCTATTATAATTAACCTTAATCTAATTAATACAACTAATCCTAAAACTACGAGGAATACAAATACGATAATATAAATTTAGTTTATAATCTAATACAAATAACATCAGAGAATTAGCTCTAAAAATAATTACTAAGGCTATTTTGCTTATCATACTTGGAACTTGTTAATCAGTATACAATATTGTGAAAAATATTTTATGTAAAAATTGAAAATGCATTATTAGTGTAGATCTTTATACTAAGCAAACTTTAGTCGTCGGTGGAAATTAGTTGGTTCTTTGTGAGGGAAATAGCTGTTGGTTCTTGACAGCTCTCTCTCTCATTATCGTAACCCCAGATGTCAGAACAATGAAATTGTGATTAAACAACAAAATTTCACCAATGCAAGTATTCACCCTTAGATGTTACATCGTTTGCACCATATCCAAAACCTCAAGATTAGTTTTTTTTTTATTATTTTCATGAGCAAAACTGAAATATCCTACTCGTTAATTTTTTATTACCAGGGTATCATGTTATCACTGATATAATAGTTGAGGTGAGTATAAAAAAATTTTAGCTATTGCCATGCGGTGGTAGTAAAATGATTCAATATCTCTGTGACTGTCAAATATAACTTAAAGCTTGCAATCACTTAAACTTCTTTACAATCTTTAAACATCCTGTAAATAATCTGTATGGAAATAAGAGCACATCTTTTAGGTTCAGACTTTAAGAGATGTAAGACATTCAGATAACATAAATTTGGATTTCTGACTTTTTACAATGCAAAAACAATGTATGAATACAAGAATACAATCTTCGCCTACATCATTCTATTTAGCGGAACCCTATCTTTTGCACGTGGGACCTTCTCTATAGGAGATATTGACTGCGGCATAGACATACCCACCGAAACAATAATCTCTGAAATAATTATTAGGAAGTGAGTAAATAAAGGACATCTAAATGGCCGTATGTCACTGCATAAATTACCATTTGAAAGTCCGTAGCTGCTAGAAAACTTAAATACTTAATAATGCAAATTTGTATAGTGGTAAGTGGTAACTAATAACTCACTAAATATAATCCTATGATTTAGAGGGTAGCAAGATGAACAGGACGTGTGGGTTACATAATGGGTCAAAACAAATTTATACTGAAACAGGATGTTTCTTTTTTACTATTGATCAGAAACTAACCCCCTATCCACCAAAAAAATCCTATTACTTAGAACCGGCAAGATGTGGGTTGGGGCCATTTGGTAATGGGTCGAAACAGCTTCATGCTAAAATGAGTCATTTTTAGTACGAGTGGTATGGTAAGGGGCAAGTCGAGATGAGATGACCCATAATTCTCTTTTTTCTTATTAATTTATATAATAAAAGTTAAGCATTTTGCTAAGGATCACAAAGGGCTATGTTTAAGAGGCAACTTTCATGCCTATATTATTGTACTCCCAAAACATATTTTACAACCATCTATAAGTCACTAACCACCCATGCTATAATTATTGTACTTTACGGTTCACCACTAAAACACTCCTATCCAAAGCTCTCAATGACATAATTATTAATTACTACTAAAAAGAATGCCATGAACATGATAAATAAACGCATTAAGGGAAAAGAATCAGATGAAAGAGAAGTGAGCATACCAATGCCTTCTCGAATAGACAAATTTGGTCTTATGATCTCTTCAGAGTTGACCAAAAATACATCACCTATGTAGAGATGGTTTGTAGGGACATAAACACTGCATAACTCTTCATCTCCATGTTCCGTCTGCAATAAAGATACATATACCAAGAGTCAGCTTCTCGTTTTAATAACAAATGCCCATATAAAAACCAAAGTTGTTCTTTTATTGCCAAAAGTTTGTAATCTAGTACCCCGCATATTTATTTAATGCATAAATTATTCCACAACTAATTAATAGTCAACTCATTTGCTGCTTAAATGCCAAAAGTGAACTCTCTTTCGGACAGTGAACATAGTATTTCTCCTCACATAAAGGAATAGAGATCCACAATCACCTCTTTATTTCTTCTTGCACCACATATAATAGGTTATAAAAAGAAGGCAACACACAAGACAACCAAGCATCACTACTATAAGATGCTACATATTTGACTTTTTATGGTCAAACAAGTAACAAACAAGAAAAATTATTAATTAAAAATCATAAAGTTTTGCTTCAAACATATATCGAGCCAACTATTTTGTACTACTAAATTAAAAATTTTATACCAGTCTCAAAATTGAGAACACTAAGTTGAATATTCTAGAAAACAACTATTATTATCTAGGGTTGGTGGTGAAAAAGATGGGGATGTTAATGAATTTAGCAAACAAAGATATCTAGCGTTCAAATGCAAAAGTTACTTCGATATCAAAATGAAAACTATTACTGGCAATCAAAATACCATAAGAACAACTGATGATGTAATGAAACCAATAGCATATTCTCCTAGACGAGGATGGCGAATGATGGCAACCTCCTTGAATGCAGTGGTGTTTTGATCTGTCAAAAAAACAGAAGGTATTTTAATTTTTAGCTCGGTATAGCAAATAATTTGATTACAAACTTGGTCAAGTAGCGATGGAATATCTGCAGCCCATAGTGGAAATTTTGATAGATAACACAAAATAAAACAAAAAACTCAGGGAGAAACCATAAAAGTAACTTCAATGGGTAATATCATGAGACATGTAGAAGAATGCTTCTTGACCAAGCAGAGTCGGACTTATGCTATCGGCTGTATAATACAGTAAATATGAAAGGTGACAAGATGAGCGGATTGGGCAGCCAAAACGCCTTTTATTCCAATATCATTTTCGGTAAGTCAAACTATAATATATCAGTAATATTTAATTTCTTAAATAAATTAAACGGAGGTTTTCTGTTAAAAGCAACTTTTGGCAAAATTCGTCCTCTTCCACCTGCTTTTCTAAAAGCTCCCTTTCTTAAATTCACTAGCTTGAGCCATTACAGATTAAAGCACAACTCAAATCAACCTACTCATAAATGAGTTGGTCAAAATTGCCACCTCCAGCTCATGCTTTACTGTTTTCATATAATCAAATTCTTTTTGTTGTATTGAACATGTAATAAGTACAAGAAAACAAGTAACATCTCAATGAAGTTGATTAACATTAAAAGGCTTAGTTTCTTAAAAAACATTTCCTGTGAAATTTAATACCCAATTCGAGAAACTTCTACGAGTTTAATACTATGGAAAAACAAGGCAACAAGTCCAGATGGATAATCATTTTGGTATTAATAAGAATAGGAGAACATTTTGGATCTAAATTTCTCAACTATTCATAAGACCTTTATCATTCCTGATTATTAATGAATAGAGATGAATGTGATATTAATTACCTGGAGAAATAGCAGCACTAATTTGTTTGGATGCTGAGTAAATGTGCTTTACAAAAGGCATCCTCTTTATAAACCACTCCCCTACCCAGAAAACAGTAGCACCCATCCATGACGAAGCAAAGATGCCCACAAAAAATATGAAGATTAATGATGTAAGGAATCCAAGACCTGCAACATTGTATGAGAACTGAATTGAAGTGAAAACGCATTATTACATAAATAAAAAAGGTAATATCGAACTCGAAAAGTTACTAAACTAGTACTTTATCCCACTAAACAAACATTAGGAAGAAAAGAAAGCACATATTAGGGTATGTCTGGATTTGCTTCTTGGAAGTGATTATGTAATATAATGGACAGAGGTGTACGATTTGAAGCTGAAGGATCAATGATCATTTATACTAATAAAATGGTAAGAAAAGACAATGAGAGATGTTTTATGAAATGCAAGTCAGAGTATTTTTAATATAGGTTTAAAGAAGGGGTAAAAAGGTAATCATAGTTTACAGTTTACCAATATTAACCCAACTTCACAAATTGCTTAGC
This sequence comes from Flaveria sonorensis, assembly GCA_025506505.1. Taxonomy (NCBI): domain Eukaryota; kingdom Viridiplantae; phylum Streptophyta; class Magnoliopsida; order Asterales; family Asteraceae; genus Flaveria; species Flaveria sonorensis. Next base: position 40,879,994 of record CM046427.1, on the reverse strand, counting down.
TGGAGAAACATCAAAATGAAGAGCCAAGGTAGACGACTCACCAAATATTTCAACACCAAGTCTTTCATAGATAGGACTAAAGAAACCATCAAAAAACTGTACAATCCACCATGTCACAAAGAATGTAACAGCCACAGGAAAGAGGACAACACTGAAATATTCCCAATAAAATACAAGTCAGAGATCAAAATATACTTATACTAACAAGTCAAGCCAGAATTAATAATAACTATATTAACAAAAATACATAAAAGGGTCAAGCTCTACCATCCGGTCATGAATTTCTTTGAAACCCAACTCTGAAGAACAGCATAACAAGCCTGGTCATTATATAGTCAACAGCATGTCATAAGCATACAATAGCACTTCATATAAAATAAATTCTTACTTGAACTCTTAGGGGCCGTTTGGTTCGCAGAATGTTTTGCAAAGGAATTGGAATTGAAATTGGATTGGAATTAGAATTGGAATCTTGGTAAAATTGATAATGTGTTTGGTTGGTCAATTTTGAGTGGAAATGAAATGTTAATTTTGAACATTTCATTAGATTGTTAAACATTACATGGGTAAGTGCAACGAATGTGAATTCCAATAAATATGGAAAAATTTTCCAATTCCAATTCCATCTATTGAACAACCAAACACGATTTTAGACGGAAAATTTTCCAATTCCAATACGCGGCCTTAGAATTATAGAAGGAGAAATACGTATAAAATGTTAAAATGACTACCCAATGGTAAAGTCATGGACGGTATGTCATCCACCAGGTTTATATTGATATTTTAACACAACATTGTTTTTTTTTTCGAGTATAGACATTCAAATTTGACAGTATCAGACATCTCTTGTTGTGGCTGCTTCCATTTGAAAATTGAATAAAGAGACATTAAATGTTAAAATGATACTTAAAGGCTAATTCGTTGTCATCAACTAGCTCGACGTTGCAAATTCAACATTAACCTAGAATTATAAGTTATAACCTCAAGAAAATGATTGATTTCTCTTCAAATAGATATGATGTTCAACTAATTCTTAAAAAATTGTGAAAACCAAAACTTGCCCTTTGCACATACTGCATTCGAATCCCTACAACGAATTCGGATCTCAGAAGTTCTAAAACAACTATCAATTTTACAAAAATATCAAAATCACATAAAGCAGAACTACTTATAAACAGAATACGATACATTAATGAAGAAATTAAACCTTCCGAGTGGAAGAATTGGGGGAATTTGGGGGAGATTTGAGGCTATCTTCGGCATCTTCAACAATAATATCATGCAGACTAACGGTACTTGACGTTGATTCCTTTGACCCTTCTGCCATTCGCGTGATTGAGATTGAGATTCAGATGAAGAAGAAGCAGTTGACCAGAGGGATGATCGGAGAGAGAATCGGAGGGTTTAATTTGCGAAGAAACAGTTGGAAGTGTGATCAACAGGAGGTCCCGTAAGAGTGAATCTATCTTGCAGGTTATCTTTGAGTAGAGTGGAAGTTTAGAGGTTTACACATCTATATACTTGCCTCTTCAAGTTTATGAAAATTGTAAATATGTGCCTTTTAACTTTCCAAACATATAAGCGTCGTTTTAAAGCGAAAAAAACTACATCATAAGAGAGAAATAGTTCATAACTAGCGTTTTAACTTCGCGTTCTTTGAAGTGGATAAAAATTAAATGTAATAAGAACACGGATTAAGATAACTGTAACATTCCACTTGGAATACGGACGAGTGTGCACAATTGATACAGCTTACTACGAAATCAAAGTAAGTTTATTACAACCTATAATATCTTTTTAACATTACATCATCATTTATAATAATATACTATAAACTAAAGAAGCTCGTACTTCTTTTGAATCCTTTATTTTCATCCGACTCATAAATCTTTTTTTAGGAGTTATATGTGATTGATGTACTCAAAACAACATCAAATCATGCTAGCAATCTCATATTAAACAGTTTACAGATTAAGATTGACATACAAACAATATGGGTTATAATATTTAGGTTCATAGACACAATGTCTTTTTTGGTTTTACCACAACAACCAGAACACCCTAGTCTTTTTTTAGTCACACCATATTAAATATATCAAAATCATGTATACCCCTACGAACCCGTGAATACTAATAAGCATTATAATTATTACTATTACGGATACAATGGGTATATTATCATGTTTTTACAAACAGTCATGATAACTCATATGTTTAACAGTCGCTTAACAGTTGCTAGTACGATCAGGCAACGTCTCTAGGTCCTGATACAATCTAAGTAACTCTAGATTAGGTTACGATACACCTAGCTAGTTATTTATCCTCATTGATATTGGTTGATGTTGTCTTGTTCAAACATAAATGATCCGGCCATATCTAACTAAGGTTAGACTACTTGATACCCTTAAGATCAATAATAAAAAAAAATAATAATAAAAACCACAACACCACCTAACTAATTATTATCCTCGTTGATATTGGTTAATGTGGTCTTTATCAAACATAAGAGAATCTATGTCTAACTAAAGTTAGACTACCCAATATACCTTAACAAAAACAACAACAATAAAAATAATAACAACAACAACACCACCTAACTAATTATTATCCTTGCTGATATTGGTTGATGTTGTTTTGATCAAACATAGGTGATCAGTCTATGCCTAACTAAGGTTAGGCTAGAGGTGTTGAACGAATTGAATTTTGAATTCTTAAATTAATCGAATTGAATTATTCGAATTTTGATTTTTTGAAACTGCATTCCAATTCGTATCGAATTCGAATTAGATTCGAAGGATTCAATTCGTTTTCGAATTAAAATTCAAAACAACATTAGAATTCGATTCTATTCGATTCGCATTCGAATTCGAATTCAACAAAAAAAATGTATTTTAATTTACTTTTCAAAACTAATAACCTTTAATATATAAAATAACTAAAGAATAAAACATGGTTAGAAGATTAAAATCATAAAGTACTATAATTAAATAAATATATGTAAACATAATTCATTTATATAAAATACAAAATAAATAACTATATTATATGCATGTATATATAAAAATAAATGTATATTTTTAATTTGAATTTCAAATTGAATTGAAAACCACAAATTCAAAATTAGATTCGAATGCGACTGAAAGTTTCGAATCGAAATAAATTCGAATCGAATCTCATATTGATGATTTCCAATTCGAATCGAATCGAATTTCGAGTTTTTCAAACCCGATTCGAATATTGAACACTCTTTGATTAGACTAGCCATACCCTTAACAATAACAACAATAACAATAGTAATCTTAATATCAATAGTAATCATTAAATTAATAGTAATCGTAATAGTTTTAGTAACAATTATAATAAAAGTAAAAGTAAAAGTAACAATAAGAGTAACAACAACAACAAAACAACATCAATGGTAATAGAAATAACATGATAACAAAACCAACAACAACAATACAACAGCAGCAACTACATATATATAAATCCAAGTGAACCCAATCATATATATATATATATATATATATATATATATATATATATATATATATATATATATATATATATATATATCATAATAATCCTTTTCACTTTTTAAAAATATGATACTTCAACACCCACTCTCACAACCATTTTCTGGCTCACATATTATCTAGCATAATCCGTGTTTTAAAAATATTTAAAATTTAAATTTAAAATTGTGGTTTACATGTACTCGTAAATTCAGTAACTAAATGTAGCAGACGCACATTATTTGATCCATTTTAATTCAATTTTACTTCGTTGACTTGTAAAAGTTTGAGCATCTGATTTTCCAGCACAAATAGGTAACTTCTTTGACTTGCAAAAGTTTGAGCATCGGGTTAAGAAATTAACAAGACTTTTCTGTTTGATCGGCTGATGACAAATGCGGAATATAAGTCAACTATCTTACTTAACAAGCACATACTTTGAGTAATAATAAGGGTACAGGAATTTCTTTCAAAGTATACACGATTAATCTTTTCTGAGTACAAATTGTTACAATCAGTAGATAAACAAATGGCCTAACTAGCTAACCTCAAAACTATACAAAAGGTATTTATACTATGAAAGCTAAACACAAAAAATAAATAACTTTACATATATTCCTAGTTTAGGAAAAGTTATGTACAGCATAGACATGCAATTGGCACATCAGAAGTTAGCAGCATCAGTACTATGTTGTATCCAAAAGACTGAACACAGCAACCGTCAATGTACTTCGGTACAGACAGTCTTGTCTAATGTTGCAGTTGATCAACAACTCATCCATTTGAGTGCTAATAAGCAGTCAATCAGCACTTCATTACTTTTAGTGCTGATTGGCAGTGGTTCAACACTTGGTAAAATTCGACAGTTGATAGCTAGTGCTGAATTCTTGAGTTTTTTGGTAGCTTCTCCACTTCTTAAATTAAAAAATCCCCCTAGGATGATACTAACAAAACTCTTTCTTATCCCTCAAGAAGCCTTATTAGCAACATCTCATAGATATATCCTCTTCTATCTCTTGAGGGATTGTCAAGATGCAGATTGACCAAGTCCTTCATGTTGTGTCGAGATAGTTCGAAGAGATCATACTCTTTGACTTTAGTTTTGCCGGCACCAGCAAAGGTTAGACAAAAGATGTTGGTTGAGTAATTGTAGCTCCAATGTATGATTGGATCATGAATGCTTAATGGAGTCACATGTAGAACACCTTTTTCTTTGTCTCCACTTTGTTCTAATTTAACTTTGTTCGCAATCTTTATCTTCAGAATAGAAGCCATAAATTTATACTTATCGAGCATGCCTTCATATTCCTTGATCAAGGTGAACATCTTATGTATTTCTTTAGATTTGAGGTTAAGAACTTCTAGCTCAGTTAGAAAGAAAGACTTGGACTTATTCTTTCTCTCAATGAAGTATCTCTTAGCCTTTACGTCATATCCCCAGTTGATAATGGTTGTACCATCACCCTTTAAATATTCTTCTTAGTTAGATTTTAAGAGTTCTTTTTCATCAGTTTGTTCAGGATTGTCAAAACCTTGTTTTACTCTTTCGGCAGCTATGTTGATAACCACTTCATCTTTCGATTGATCAGACTGGCTTTGTATTAGATGTTCAGCTATTTGAGGAGTTTGTTGGACAATTGGAGAAACATTCTTAACAGTTCGAGCAGTTTGGATGGTGGGAGGAGATGATTGTGGTTGAGTGATAGGTATAGGATCGATATGTCACACCCTCGCTAGAAGCAGAAACACGAGGATGCGACGGATGGGATCGTCATAACACATTGGGGGTCTAAGAGAATCACTAAAGGTATTCTTCATAAATGGGTCATGACGTCGCCTGACACATAGGAACACGTGTCAAGTACAGTCAATTTCAAAACGTCATACCATAAATGCATAAATAATCCAAAGTTCCATTCAGGAACAAAAACAATCCCAAGTACAAATCCAATAATTACAATTCAACAAAACAAACAAGTCCAAAACAAGTCCAAAAGTCCTATGAACTGTCTATTGCTCCTAAAGGAGTGGTCTTGTCTAAAGTCCACAGCCAAGCACCTAAGCTCATTGCCAGAAAAAACATGCTCTAAAAAGTCAACATACATTGGTGAGTTCACAGGTTTAAAAGTACAAATAGTTTGTCGTGTATAACATGTACAGAAAGTTGTATATGAGTAAGAGTACATAGCAGTCAAGATATCAACACAAGTTTAAGATCAGTCCAAGTCCAATTACCCGGATTATATTCACCCAAGGGCACGCATAGGCCAAGTCAGTCTCAACTAGCATACCGACGACAGGGGTGGGGGTGTCAACCCGTTAGTACTAACAATACCTCTCCATGACAGTCAAGCACAAGAACAAGCCCAAGAACAAGCACAAGCATAAGTACGCACTCATGAATGAACATTTAGACTCAGACCATGACCCAAACCACATACAATGTTCCAAAATAATTTTTAAGACACGACATAGTCCAAAACCATGAGCATGTTTTCCCCCAAGTAAAATATATTAAAAAGGGGTTGTGAAACTCACCTTGAGATAATATAGTCCAAATCCCACAATATGCAAAGCAAGCACTAAAAGTACAAATCACAAAAGGATTACTAAAGAACAAAAATGACCAAAACGGGTGTAATCCTTGTAACCCAGTCCTTAACACCCATCCAGAAAAAGAATCATCTCCATTGGATAAAATATGAGAGAGATACGACTCAATGAATACAGACGAATCTACTGCCCAGATTCATCAGTTTTGACCTTCAGTTTTGTTTGCCACATTTAGAGGACCAAACGATGTCGAAACGACACAAGACCACTTGGGTTAGTTAGAGGACTCATTGAACTTAATTTTAGACGCAAATTTTACCTCATTTGGACGTATTATGACTAAGTTATTACCTGTACAAAATGTCCCATTTTCCTGGCAGCAAGCTGCCCAGTTCATTAGTCTTGTTCCTTTACATCCCAAACCTCAATATTTTACCATTATCAACCCGAGTATATAAAGAACATTTATTCCATGTTCTAATTGTCCAAAACTTTAATTAAACACTTGGATTATTCCAATTTTTAGTCATCAAAATAGTTAATTGGATTTTAGTCTCCTGGTTCACCATACTAATTAATCGTTTTATTGTTTTGATCGTTCAACACATCTATCCATTCAAGAAACAAAATTTAATGATTTCCAAAAATGATTTATAAGACCAAGATATCTATTTTTGATCTGGTCACAAAATATTACAACCCAACTTCAATAGGTCCAAGAATATACAAAGTCCAAGAATTAGGGTTTTACCGGTTAGAGAGTCCAACACTCGTAACACCTAGATTGGAGATTAGAAGATGAACAATACTTGATTAAAACACGATATTGAATGTTTTGATTATCTGAAAATTCAAAAGTGAGGAAACAAGGGGGAATTCCCCCTTGTCTATGGATCTCGGCCGCAATGAGGGAGGGGCAAGGGCTTTCGGGCCCTTGGCCCATCTCATCTAATCCGTCTCGTCTCGAATCGCTTGTCGACCAATTTTTACGTTTTTATGTTCCGCGCGCTAAAACGGTTCCAACGAGCTATTATATGCCCTAAAAATCGGATAATTTTTATTTTTGAACTAATTCATGTTTATTTACTAGACTTTAGGCAAAGCCCATGAATGTATGATTAAATGGTTTAAACGTAAATTTTAGCGTTTCACCTTTTAGAAAATCCTTGATTAGGCTCAATCCTTGATTAGGCTCAATGCATAGGACCTTGTACAATGACAAGCCCAATGGTCATCTTATTGACAAAAGCCCTAAGCCTAACACTATGACATAGTCCCATTAAGCTAAAATTTGGGTCGACAATGAAATGAACAATCAATTAAGACCAAGCCCAAATATGATAAAATCAAAGTCAAAGTCAAAGTCAACGCACCTATTTTGATGACGGATGTCACAGTATCCCCCAGTTGAGAGAATTTCATCCCGATTCGTTGAGCCTGGATGTTAGGATTCATGAGTTTCAGATCCGAAAATTCAAAATTAAAAACGGGTGGAAGTGTGTGAATCGTAGAACAGAGATGCGTGTGTGTCATGTACAATGTTATGATTTCATTGATATTGAATAACAAATTACAATGAAGAAACATATACAAATATGGATGAACATCAAACCCACCCAAAGGAGATAAATTGTCCTTGGGTGGTGATTTACACCATGAAAAACACAAACTTATGAACTACCAGCTCTCACACACTTTGCGACAACCACACATTACAAGTGGCACTAGTTGTTCTATTTATAATGTTATTACATCATGACCTAATTTTGACTATTCTTGTGGTCTTGATGTTGACTTTGTCTTGTGTTTGTTTTGTTCTGTTTATCAACTTGGTCTCTGAACTTGTACAATGAGATCTTCAGTTGGCTTTGATCGTGGTTTGGAAAACTTCAGTTTATCAATTGTTGAACCCAACAATACTCCCCCTAAACTGATGCTTGCCAAACTTTGTCTTGAAGATCTTCTCTATCATATGTCTTCTTGATCAACTGATGTTCTGACACAGTTCACTGTAGTTCTCCCCCTCAGATTAAGCTTCTCCTAATGTATTTCTGATAAAGGATAGAATCTATTTGAGAAAACTTAACGTATTGGATATGAGGTGTATCACTTTTGGATTACTGTTTGTTCATATCACACTCAAAGGATTAGAATGTATTAGGCATATGATAAGGCTTTGAACTTCAATAAATAGCATCAGGAACATAAGTCAGTCATGAAGACACTTCAAGTCTTTGAATCTCTGAATTAACTTGATAATGGATGATTCCAAGTACTTCAGAAAGAGTTTCTAACAGTTGTACAAATCCTTGATTGGATCAGTGATTATGTGACCAAGGTTGACTTCTTCATTTCTGTTGAATGTGAAAATGGATGTGCCTGTTGGTTGCAATCATCCGTATTCATCATGTTTCTTGTTTTCTTGTTTGTTGTAGTCATCTGTTCATTATAATTATTTCATTTCTTGTTGTTGATGTCAACTGTTCATCATCTGTTCATTGATATTGTTATTGTTGATTATGTTGTTGTTGAAGTTGTTGTTGATGTTGATGTTGTTGTTGATATCGATGTTGTTGTTGGATGTTGTTGATGTTGATGTTGTTGATGTTGTTGTTGATGTTGATGTTGATGGATGTGCATTTGTTTGAAGTAAGCTAACATTTGCATTAGTTACTCAAAACATGAGCATTTGTGATGCAGTGCACGGAATGAAATTAAAGCTCAAAAACATAAAAGTGGCCCAAAAACCCACTTAGAGGCCTTATTTTGGAAAAATAACGGGATAACCTACCTATGGCAGGTTTCCATGACGTAGCCCTCGTTTCCATGGTCGTTTTGACCGGTAGCACGAAGGAAACGGAGGCTCGTAGCTTAGGTTATGCCCATTTTGTTGATCAAGCAGCCGTATTTGGGTGATTAACATCTACATTTGTTGAGATAAGCATCCGCATTTGTATGTTAAAACAACTGCATTTTGCATGTTCAACAGCCGCATTTGTTTAATCAACATCAGCATTTGTGAGCTAACTCATCCGCATTTGATGTAACATCCGCATTTGTGGACCACTGGAACTCAGCCGCATTTGCACAAGATAGCTGCATTTGTTGTTCCAATCATCCTCATTAGTTGTTCAACAACAGCATTTGTTCATCCGCATTGACTCTGTAACATCCGTATTGGATGAATCAACATCCGCATTGGTTGTCTTAATGCTTCAGTACATCCGTATTTCTATTGTCACATTCGCATTTCATTAAAACAAATGCGGATGTGTTAAAAGTTGTCGCATTTATTTTGTTCATCTTCAGAATTAGATTTGAAATTTCATCCGCATTTGTGTAGTTAACACATCCGAGTTGAAGATTCTCATCCGCATTACATTTCAACACATCCGCATTCATTTAGTTCTCACAGCCGCATTTGTATGCCCTTTATCAGCACTAGTTCTGTTTGAACATCCGCATTTGATTGCCTTAGTGACAAACGCGGATGGCTTCAGTAGGAAATGCGGATGCAAGAGAGAAATGCGGATGGCTTGTGTTTCATCCGCATTTGTCTTTCCTGTTCATCATCTATTTGAGAATATTGAATTCAGGTTCAATCCGAATCATCTTTGTTCGAGATCTTTGTAGTTAGCCTCGAAATCATGTTAATTGTACACTGGTGGTCTTGGATTTGTGGTTGGATTTGATTCAACAACACATTGATTAACCACCAGTTCGAGATCTTTGTATTTTGAATCAACCTGTTCGAGATCTGAATGTTCTTCTCAAATAAATGTTCGAACCGAATGTCTTCTGTTGAATGCTTTATCATCTTCAATTCGAACCCATTTTGAACATATTTGTTGATGTTCTATGTATTTTGTAGATGAACAGATGATGGTTTGATGAACAGAGACGTGTTCTTTATTTTTCTGATTTTCATCTTTGTTGTAAACATCTTTAAAGATGAAAATAGATCTGAAACATACATGAACCCAGCAACCAACAGCTCTGATACCATTTTGCTGAATCAATATTTCAGATTCATTGAGCTTGGATCTTAGGATTCATTAGTTTCAGATCCGAAAATTCAAAATTAAAGACGGGTGGTAGTGTGTGAATCGAAGAACAAGGATGTGTGTGTAACGTATAATGTTATGATTTCATTGATATTGAATAACAAATTACAATGAAGAAATATATACAAAGATGGATGAACATCAAACCCACCCAAAGGAGAGAAATTCTCCTTGGGTGGTGATTTACACCATGAAAAACACACACTTAAGAACTACAAGCCACTCACACACTTTGCAACAACCACCCATTACAAGTGGCACTAGTTGTTCTATTTATAATGTTATTACATCATGACCTAATTTTGACTATTCTTGTGGTCTTGATGTTGACTTTGTCTTGTGTTTGTTTTGTTCTGTTTATCAACTTGGTCTCTGAACTTGTATAATGAGATCTTCAGTTGGCTTTGATTGTGGTTTGGAAAGCTTCAGTTTATCAATTGTTGAACCCAACACACATCATCAGTGATTGGTCCATACAAGAAAGCACCTTTAACGTTCATCTGATACACCTTTAATTTCATGTATGATGCATAATCCAGAAAGACACGAATTGATTCAAGTCTTGCATCTGGAGCAAATACTTCATCTTCCTTCTTCATGGGTGTAACCTTGTGCAACGAGTCTTGCTTTGTTGCGAACAACAATTCCCCGATCGTCTGACTTTTTTCTAAAAACAACCATTTTGTTCCTATGGTGTTTTCTCCTTCAGGTAAATCCACAAGCTTCCACACTTCTTGTTTGCGGAATCGCAATAACTCTTCTTGCATTACCTCAATCCAACTATTATCCATTAAAGCTTTGGTGATGTTTTTAGCAACAATTTGAGATAGAAAACACGAGTATAAGCAGAGGTTTGCTTGTTCTGAATGACTTCTCATTATTCTCTCATTCAATGGATCGAAAATCTGAGGCGTAGGATGGTTCTTGTGAATACGATACGTAGTAATCTCATTTCCTTGAACATTAACATCCAGATTAGATTGGTTCAAGTCGAAAAGCTGATGCAATAAGTTTGAAGTATGTGAATTGAATTAGGAACTTGAGTCGGTGAGTTGATAACGTAATCAAGATTATTAGTAACAACTACATCATCAGAAACCGATGACGTTCCGAACTCAGGTTGTATAATTTTAGGACCATTAATAGGAATAGGTTGTGAAACATTGGAATTTTCAGAAAAGGGATGTTCTTGTGCTTGTTTAGAGTGAGATTGATCATGAGATTCAGAACGAAATACAGGATCTTTAACAAATGAGAAGAATGGGTAATCTGGGCTAGAATCATCCATATCATCAGAATCAAAATCATAACTGAAAGATCCGAGATCTCCTACGTGTTTCTTTTTCTCACTTGGAGAGTCAAACAAGTTAGAATTAAAAGAGTTTGACAAAAGAATCTAAATCAAACAACCAAGCTGCACCATTTGCAACTGATGGCAAAGAGTTTTTAAGAAATTTAACATTAAAAGTTTCAAGAATAACATTCGTCCTAGAGTTATAAACTCTAAAGGCTTTTGAAACCGATGAATATCCAACAAAAACTCCATCATCAGATTTTGCATCAAATTTTCCTAGCTGGTCACTTGAATTTAAAATCAAAACTGGACAACCAAAAGATTTAAGAAAATCTAAATTAGGTTTCTTGCCAAACATCAACTCATAAGGATTTTTCTGTTTATCTTTCATAAGCAATGTACGATTCTGTATAAAGCATGCAGTGGATATGACTTCATCCCAGAAAGTAATTGGAATCTTTGCATCTGCTAACATGGAACGTGCGGCCTCAATCAAAGTTCTGCTTTTCCTTTCAGCAACTCCATTTTGTTGTGGAGTTCTAGGAGCACTGAACTAATGAGCAACTCCTTTTTTTGCACAAAACATGTTAACATTAGAAATTTTAAATTCAGTTCCATTATCACTTCTGATAATTTTCACCTTTTGTTCAAATTGATTTTCTACTTTAATGATGAATTCTTTAAAAAATCAGTAGTTTCAGATTTAGCATGCAAAAAGAAAACCTATGAAAATCTTGTAAAGTCATCAATGATAACTAAACAATAATATTTCTTTCCAATACTTTGCACATTTTTTGGTCCGAATAGGTCCATGTGCAACATCTGGAGAGGCTTGGAATTTGAGTTTATCTGCTTGTGCTTATAAGACGCTCTATGTTACTTTCCTTTTAAACATGCTGAGCAATGATCTATTGTAGCAAACTTCTTTATTGGAAGACCTACTACATGATTTCATGCTACAAGCTTGTTCATGTTCTTGAAATTAGAATGCCCGAGACATCTATGTCATAACTGGCTTTCGACATTTGATGCTTGATCAATTAGGCATGTTGCTTCTGTAGACGGATCTACTTGAGGCATATCTAACTTGTATACATCTCGATCACGTACAGCTTTAACAACTACCCATTCTTTGCGTATCTGAAAACCTGGCTTCAAAATATAACAAAAAGAATCATCAAACAGAAAAGAGTAAGATTATCACAAATTTGGCACACTTAAAAGATTAAAGTTCAATTGTGAACAATAGTTGACTTTATCAAAGCTAATAATCCCATTGGACACTGTTCCTTAGCCTGCTATCTTACCACCTGCATCACCTTCAAATGCAACATGAGTACCATCTTTTAACTTAAAATCTTAAAGCAAGGCATGGTTGCCTGTCATAAGCCGACTACACCCACTATCAACATACCATGTGTTAATAGGTCTTCTTGGGCGTACCTGCATTTCAAAGAGTATTAAGTTGAGCTATCAACCCAAGCTTATATGGTCTTGGGCTTGCCAAATTTATCAACAATGGTAAACAGATTTAAATGAAGCTTATTCAAATTAGGCTTCTTTTGCTATTTGAATTTACCAATTCTATTTCTGACAAATTTTTTATTATCTTTGTTTTGCATAGTCCGTAAAGCATGGCAATGTTTTTCAAGATCATCTTCAAGGTAATTCAAACCATCAGAAGAAACATTTTTAGAAAAATTTTCATTACCAAACTTTGCATTGTTCATTCTCACAGATGTGGAATGAATTTTCCTTGATTATAATTCTTTGTTTTCACAACATAAGAATCATCATAATCAGAATCAATCTTCGAATTAATCTTAAGCCTAAGGAAGGTTGTTTTGTCAATCTTTGAAAACCAACACTTTGATTTCTTTGAAATTGTGGATTGACATATACATTCCTTTTCGAGTTCCTTTGGAAGTAGCAATTCTCGGTTTTGTGATTTCTTTCATCATAAATGGTACAATACTTGTTGAAATAACAATCAGCTATTGAATGGTTTTTCATATCACAAATGTGACAGTACTTGTTAAAGAAACGTTCATCACTCTTATGACTGTACATATCACATATTTCACAGTACCTTTGTTGAAATTTAAACAACTATTGAATAACCTTAGATGTGGAAGGCACATTTGATCCTTGTATTGATTTAGGAGTAGCAAAGTTAATCTGTTGTTTTTGATTTGAGAGTTTGTTCTTTTGAAATTTGGGATTTGACTTTTGTTCATTAACACCATTCCTAGACACCTTACATACAAATCTTTTGTTAACAGCGAAAGACAATGGAACTGAATCTTTTTTCAGATCAGAGTTAGATTTGTTCTTTGAATTTGATTTGATTTCTGGAATTGTGTTCATATCAAAAGTACCCACAGACACAAACTTCACTCGTTTAAACTGATTTGATTGATTTGTTCTTTGATTTTGATTGTTTTGATTTTTATTCTGAGAGGATTTAGCTTTAGCATTTTCCTTCTCCTTCTTTGGTTTCTTGATCTTGATGATCTCTGCTTGCTTTGTGATTGAACATCTTTAGTAGAAGACTCTTTTTCATTTTTCTTAGCAAGTATGGCTTGCTTAGGCTTTGACTCATTTTTTTAATCTCCATCTTCTCCATTACATCTAGAGTTTCTTTTGTCAGACCTGCAATATCTATGTTGGCATAAAACTCATAAGGTTTAGGATCATCGTGAGAATGAACTTCCAACACGCCTTTGCTTGAAACTCTTATAAAATCAATAGACTTTATGTCCTTCTTCACAATGTTAGCGAATGCTAGAGCTTTTCGTAATGAAATTCGCTCCATCACAACATCCATTACCTTTATAATTGTCATAAAATATTTTCTATCATTATTTCTGACGTAACATGATCAAACTTCTGGTTAGACAATAAAGAGATATAGCTTGGATGTAGAAGTTTAAGCTCGAAAACTCCAAATAATGAAATCATATCCTGATCCCAATCTTCCAAGTTACGTACTAGCTTCAACTGGAATGAGTAAGCATGATATAACCATCTCAAAATTGGTTTAGATGTTTGAGTACCATCTATCACCTTCAAGCCTGGGTTAGTGACCTTTTCAAAGTACTGATCACTATACGCATCCAAAAACTGTTCTTCTTCTTCTGGATGAGTAGCCATCTTCCTTTTGCTTTTTAATGACTTGAAATATTCTTTGACTTCTTGATCACATCTGGTTTTGGGATAAGAATCCATTCTGGTAATGCCTTGATTTAGAAGTTTAACAAAATTTTCACCTCGAACTGATTTGGTAGGATTAATCAGAGGTAACTTATTTAACTCCTTGAGATCTTGCATTGGCAAAGCTATGATACTTGTGAAAAAAATGATAAACATCACAAATGGCATTTACATGTTTAATTAGAAAGGCATTAAAGATCTCATCATACTTCCAGGCAACTATCTTAACATTCTTTGTGTTATCCGGCACAATCATTGCATTGAGCAACTCAGAAATGGATTGGCCTTTCTGTAGTACATTTCTAACTAAATCTCCTACAGTTCTAGCTTTATTCCATAGTTGTTTTTGTTCAACCGAGACTTTGTATGCTTGATGAGCTCAAAATGGATCGATCTGTGATGATATATGAACACAATTCAATCTAAAACACACAAATATTCAATTCAACACCAGCAAATCAACAAAAATTCATAGAGTTTTCATTTATTAGCATATAGAAGAATACAAAGTGTAGGAAAACAGTTACAATACGTCTAAATCTCCCTCACTCAAAACTACCTACACAAAACATATCTATGCTATTTATAGTAATCAAGAAAACAAAGGAACATATTTACATAAAAAGTCCCTATACTATGACAAAAACTATACAAGACACATAAAGACTAATGTTAATCTTTTAAGAAGCATCTACAATACTCCCCCTAAGATTCACATGGTCTTCGGTCTTCAACATATCTTTAGTCTTCAAAATCTTTTTCTTCATCTTTATCTTCATTCTTTGATCTTCTGGCTTCAGTCTCCTCTCTTAATCTCCAGCTTGATCTTCAATCTTCATGCTCCAAAGAATTCCTCCAGTTCTTTGTTGATTATGAATACTGGTTTCTCTTTGTATAGCTCCTGCTCCCTTAATGCTTTTGCAATAACTGCTTTGAATTTTTCAGCAAGAATGCCTTGTTCCGGCTTTGCTTCATTTGTTTTAATCTCCATGTTGTTCATCAATTCCAGTGTTTGCTTTGACATACCTGCTATATCAACATTTGCATAACATTCGATTGGGTTAGAATTGTCTTTACAATGAATTTCCAATACACCTTTACTAGAAATCCTCATGAACTTAATATCCTTTATGTCTTTCTTCACAATGTTTGCATAAGCTAAGGCTTTCCTCAATGAAATTCGTTCCATAGCTGCGTTCATCACTTTGATTATAAATGTAAAATACTTCTTATCGATTTCTGCTGTTTCAGGAACTACTTTGTCAACCTTTTGAATGGACAGAAACGAGATATAACTGGGATGTAAAAGCATAAGCTCAAAAACACCAAACAATGATATCATATCTTTATCCCAATCTTCTAAGTTTCTCACCAACTTCAATTCAAAAGTATCAGAATTATAAAACCATCTTAAAATTGGTTTTGACTTTTGAGTCCCTTCAATCACCTTTAATCCTGGATTTGTAACTTTCTCGAAATACTGATCACTAAAAGCATCGAGAAATTTTTCTTCACCAACTTCTTTTTCAACACCTTTCTTATTTTTCTTTAAAGAATGAAAATATTCTTTGTCTTCTTGGTCACATCTTATTTTCAGAAAAGAACTCATACGAGAAATACCTCTGTTGAGTAACTGTACAAACATTTCACCCCTCTTGGCTTTTGTTGGGTTTATCAATGGAAGTTTGTTCAGTTCTTTCAAATCTTGCACCGGAAGTTGTATGATGCTAGAAAAGAAATGATATACATCACATATAGCATTAACTCTTTTGATTAAAAACGCATCAAACACCTCATCATACTTCCATGCAACTATTTTAACTTCTTTCGTTGAATCAAGAACAATCATTGCATTTAATAACTCAGATATCGATTGTCCTTTTTGTAAAACATTTCGCACTAAGTCTCCTGTTGTTCTAGCTTTACTCCAAAGTTGCCTTTGTTCACTGGAGACTTGATATCCTTGCCTCTATATTTCAGGAAACATCTTAATTAATTCTTTTCTTGCTTCATATCTTGAGCTTTTCATAGCAATATCTTTTATCTCCTGAGGCTTCAAAATCTTTGATCTCTTGGTAATCTCAAGGTACTAAGGATTATCCATATCAATTACAATCATTTTCTTGGTTTGCTTCTCAGTTTCTTGAAAACTTCTGACCAAGTTTCTCAATGATTCTCCTTGTAATCTATTCAATTTCTTTCTCGGGTAATTTCTTGATTGCAACCACATCCTTAGAGCATTGATATTCATATCATCAGGATTAGGATGGTGCAACTTAGATGTTGATAATTCTTCAATGTTTATACTTTCCTGTAAAGGATTCCATTCACCATGCTCAACAATGATTTCATCTGGATCTATCGGAGCAACAGACTCAGCAGTTAGACATTTCTCAAATTCTTCATTAATTTGAGATACTGTTAGTCCATCTAGAAATACTTTGTTATACTTCTTTTTCACCAAATAATTATACCTATCTTCAATATCCATAGGTATGTCATCATGGCTCAAATCAACTGGTGAAAAATGTTCATCTACATTAGCATCCGCCAAATCCTCATCTTCAAGTACTTCATTGTACCAGTCATCTTCAAATTCACCCTCAATATTATCAAGTGCACCAATAATCTCTTGAAAATCAGACTCTTTTTCTTCAACATTTTCATCAATCACCTTTTGAATTTTAGAAGATGATTCAGGCATAGCTGAAATATCTACATCATCTATTTTTCTTTTTCATTTGTCAACTTCTGGAATCTTCTTAACATCAATAGGAGTAATTTTTGAGATAATCATTAAATTAGGAGATGGAGACTTATTCTTTTCTTTCAACTTCTCCAATTCATTTTCCTTATTCACCTTCTTTAATTTTTCTTCCATCACATCAAAATCTGTCATCATTACCTCAAAAGTCTTCATATTATCATCTTGACTTTTTCTCAATTCATCAATTAATTTATCTTTCTCTTTCATTTCTTCAATCAACCTTTCATTGACAGCTTTCAAATCTTCAATTATCTTTAATTGATTCAAATTTTCTTCTTTAAGATCATCAATCTTCTTTTGTAAGTTTTCTTCTTCAGATACATGCATTTCTGGTAGATGTTCTTCTATAAATTCATTCATAATGCCAGCTTCTACAATATCAAGCTCTTGAGTGTTCTTATTTAATTCAAACTGGTCATTTTGATCTACCATTTCTTCAATCATACTCACATTGTCATCAACCGTTTGATTTACATTAATCTCTTGTTCACTTTCTACAACTTCAGTATCATTATCATTGAATTCTTCAGTAACTTGATCCGTATCTTGGACATTTTCATCCATTTCTTCATTCACTTCTTCAGTAGCTAACTCTACTTCTTCTGTTTCATCATGATCTTCTTCGTGAGCTTCCTCAATTACTTGCTCAGATTCTGGAACATTTTCATGTATACATTCCATAATATCATCAAATTGACCACCTTCATCACCATCATCAGAATCAGATGAGCTAGAACTATCTTCCTCATCATTATCATCATTATCTTCATTTTATTCATCATTATTTTCATGATTCTCTTCCTTAATTGGAAGTTCCTCTATCAAATCATTAGGATCAACAGGTTCTTCTTCTGATAAGTGATAATGATCAACAGTTATATCAACATCATCATTTGCTACATTCCTGATATAATCAAATAATGGAACATTCTGAGCTCCTGTCACTATAGACAATCTCTTATAAGATATCTCAGACATGTGTTCAAGAATCATGGTTTCTCTACTAACACCATGAACTCTAATGTCTGTATGTTCTTTATTGATAATCATTTGAAGAAATCTTGGATACATCAAGTACTTATTTCTAATTCCTTTTTCCAAGTTAAAGATGAATCCATTCAGAATTCATTTAGACATATTAAACCTTTTGTTTGTTGCCAAAGCTACTATCGGGGATGCAATGTTCATAGGAAAAGAATTCCATCCTGCACTTCTCTTAGACATGCAATGTTGGAAAATGTAGCACAGTAACTTCCAATGATTATATACTCTCGCTCTAAAAAATTGCTTCTTTAGAAAGTGATCAGGGTGACCCATTGCCAAGAATGTTTCTCTACATTCATTAAAAGTCAACTCAAAATAATCATCAGGGTCATTTTGTCCCAATCTCAGAGCTTCTCGAATAGAATCTTCTGAAACTTCAATCATCCTCAGATTATTAATAAAACCTCTAACAACTTTTCTTCTATTATTATCAGTGTCAATGTATGCAGTGTTCCAAAATTTCTTAATCAGCCTTGAATATATAATTGGTTAGTAACACATTACATAAACATATTTGGTTCTCAACAAAAATCTTATCATCTCTTCATATCCGACAGCATCTCTACCTTCTTCACTAAGAAGAGCAGCAACATTGTGTTTTGGCTCGAACTTTAAATCAGCCATCTGCAAAATTAAACACAAGACATTTAGAATTCGAAGTTTTAACAATTAAAATCAATTAACATTTTATTGCATTTGAAGATGTTGTATGTTTTAACAAAACTAATTTGTCATTTTCAAAAATTTCTAAGTGTTGAGATCAATCACACTGTTCAGTCACTTTGAACATTTAATTTTTTTTTACATATTTTTGATTTGTTAACATTTTATCAACCATTTTAATTTTGGAAAAATATCATTTTGAATTTTGGTTAAAAAAAATTTTGGTAACTGTTCATCTTCATCATCGGTCATGAAAATCCATCACAGAATCAACAGTTGATGAATGATTCGATTTGAATGCACAAACAAGGTCGAAATCAAGTTTATATTATCATTCAAGCATCAATTTCAGTTCATTTTATAATTTCAATCAACATTTTACAGATTTATACATAATCTAGGGTTTCAAACGCCCGAATAGGTTCAAAACGCCCAAATCAAATCAACCTGTTAATCAAAGCTATCAGTGATTTTGATCACAAACTTACACTTAGAATCAAGAAATATGACTTTCGAGTGCAAGTGCAACACAGAAATCAATCGAAATGAGAAACAAGGGTTTTTCGAGAGAATAGGGTTTTGAGAATTTAGTGTTCAGGGGAAATTTTGTGAATGAAATGTGAAATCACAAAGTGTTGTTTATATACTAAGTGAAAAATTTTAGGCGCATGAGCACTGTTCGTGCGGATGGGCTTAGACGCATGAGCACTGTTCAGACGCATAAGCACTGTTCAGGCACATGTGCTAAGCTGAAACGCCCAACACTTGACACGATTTCTATACTTGGAAGCATGGGAACTGTTCAGGCGCATGTGAAGATTAAAACGCCCAACATTTGAACAAATTTGAAAAATTCATCATGCTCCTAGTCTTTGACTTTTAACACTGTTAAGGCACATGAGATTACTTCCATGTGTCTAACACTTGTAATTTTCTAGATCTTCTACCTGTACACTGTTTAGACATATTAGCACTGTTCACATACTAATATTTAAACAATTTATCAAATTTTGACTTTAATTAGTCGAATTTTGACTTTTCATCCAAAACTCAAATTTTGACTTTCCATCCAAAATTTTCACAATGTACCCTGAATTTTAAACTTTTTGCATTTCAATTTTTTTATTTTTTTATTTTGAATTTTTAATTTTTATATTTTGACAATTTTTATTTTTATTTATTTTTTAAAAATAATTTCCCATCATTTTAGTCTCTAGATTTTAACAAATATTCTCATTTAAATTTTGCAAGAAGCTTTTCCATTTAAAATGTTTTTCAGGTTTATTTTTACATTTTGTTACACACACATGCTTGAACATATGTAGCATCATCCTTTCCATCCAAAACATTAGATTTTGATTTTTCATGATTTTTCATATCTTGAAATTTGTCAATCAGTTTTCTTAGACACTGTTTTAATTCTTTTTACTCCCCCTAAACTTTTAAGTTTAACAAAACTTAGAAGTTTCTTGAATTTGTCACATGAAGATCACACTAATCATTGTTAATATGCCTGCACACAGAAAAACATGCAAAAATCAAAATTAAAGCATAATAAAAATCTAATATTTACAAATGAATCAATGTCTACAGTGAAATCATATTAGATGAGATCAGCACATTGAAATAAAAAAATTGATGGATAGTCATAGATAATGAATAAATCCTGATCAAATGTGTTACAGGTCAGTATTGCTACAGTAAAGGAGACACAAGATCTAAGGACAGAAAATGAGTGCATTTAGCAAGATATTCAGCACACTTACTTTTTCAATTTTTGGATTGTTTAAGGTACAATTAGATATGACATTATGCAGTCACACTTAGACTTAAAGCTGTTAATTCTCATAAAGATATGCAAGAAGTCACTGTTCTCAACTTGTTAACCTAACATATACTATAACCAGATCTCATTTGGTGTTTGTGCACTTTGGCATCTTGTTACATCAGTGAGTATATCCAGGTCTGTAATCACTTACAACAAAGGATATCTCATCACTTCAGGTCTATGATGACTCATAACAGAGAAGTGTTAGATGCATTAAATAATTAGAGCTCAATGGTTATTCATATCACCATCAGGTGTGAGATTATGTCTTAACAAGCAATCAATTTGAGAACTTAACACTACTCATTAGTGCTAAGATAGACATACATGAATGCATGAGTGATTTAGTTTAATCACAAGAATTTACTTTTTCAGTCTAATTGCATGAACTTACTTGCACATCATATCTGATCATGTCAGACTTTAGTCGAAAGCGATGTATGCAACTAATCATACTAATGTACTATCATTTCTCACTTATTGCAAAACAAATTCATTCCTATATAATTATTAAGGAAAGACACTGTTTTTGTGATTTTTGGATTTATATTTTTATCTTTTGTTTTTCAATTTTCTATTTTTGTATTTCGTTTTTGCTTTTTCTAATAAACATGCACACTCAAAAATACATCAGGCAATTAACTTTGACAGGTTCTCTTGCTGTGTCTAATTCAGATAAGGAAGGGTTTTGATCATATATAGACTCAATTAACTGAAATACTCAAAAAACCAGTTTTTACATGTGGTTAATAAGACCAATTGACTCTACCAAATACTCAAACCGTCCTAGTAAGAAGGCTTTAGTAAAAAGGTCGGCCAACTATTTTTCAGTAGCAATTTGAATCAGAATGATTAAACCTTTTTTAGAGTTATCTCTGAGAAAATGATATCGAATCTCGACATGTTTTGGTTTTGAATGTTGGACATGATTAGTTGTAATGAACATAGCAGCTGTGTTATCAATGTAAATAGGTGTTTTAAGAAAGTTGAACCCGTAATCCAGCAGTTGGTTTTGTAACCAAAGGATTTGAGAACATCCTGCTGAAACAGTAATGTACTCAGCTTCTACAGTAGAAACAGAGACATTTGTTTGTTTCTTGCATTGCCACAAGACTAATCTGGGTCCTAGAAATTGACACCCACCCATTGTTGATTTTCTATCTTGACAACATCCGCCATAATCACTATTAGTATACCCATGTAACTTGAAGTTTCCTTCGTAAGGATACCATAGCCCTAAAGCCGGTTTACCTTTAAGATACCTGAATATTCTTTTGACAGTAATTAAGTGGGATTCTTTCGAGTCTGATTGATACCTTGCACATACACAAACAACATACATAATGTCTGGTCTAGATGCAATGAGATACATCAAAGAACCAATCATCGATCTGTATAATGTTTGATCTAATATTTTTCCTTTCGGATCAGGCTCAATCTTGGTGTTCACATCAGTTGGAGTTCTAATTGACAGACAATCTAGCAGCTGAAATTTCTTCAAGAGTTTGTCGATGAACTTCTCTTGGTTGATAAAAATACCATCTGCAGATTGCTTAACTTGTAGTCCAAGAAAGAAATTTATCTCTCCCATAGAACTCATCTGAAATCGAGATTTCATGATTTCTTTGAATTCATTGCACATTTTTGGACTTGTCGAACCATATATGATATCATCAACATACACTTGTACACATAAGAGATCATCAGTATCCTTCTTTATGAACAAAGTTGGATCGATTTTCCTTCTCGTGTATCCATGTTGGATTAAGTGTTGTGATAACATTTCATACCAGATTCTAGGGCCTTGATGTAGACCATATAAAGCTTTGCTGAGCTTGTACACACGATGTGGATATTGTGAATCTTCAAAACCCGGAGGTTGCTTTACATACACATCATCGATGATCGGTCCATACAAGAATGCACCTTTTACGTCCATTTGATACACTTTGAATCTCATGAATGATGCATAAGCCAGGAAGACACGAATTGATTCAAGTCTTGCAACTGGAGCAAATACTTCATCATAATCTTTTCCTTCCTCTTCAGTGTATCCTTGTGCAACTAATCTCGCTTTATTTCGGATAACTACACCTCTATCATCAGTTTTGTTTCTGAGCAACCATATTGTGCCAATGGCATTTTCTCCTTCAGGTAAATCCACTAGATTCCACACTTCTTGTTTGCGAAACTATAATAATTCTTCTTGCATAGCCTCGATCCAACCATTGTCTTTTAATGCTTCAGAAACGTTTTTAGGAATAATTTGAGAAAGAAAGCAAGAGTATAAACAAACATTTGCTTGTTTAGTTTTACTCCTCGTAGTTCTCACATTCAATGGACCAATAATCTGAGATGTTGGATGGTTCCTGTGGATACGAGATGTTGGAATCTCATTTCCTTGAACATGAACATCCAGATTGGTTTGGTTCAAGTTTGAAAGCTGATGCAATAGGCTTGAAGATTATGGATTGAAATTAGGAACTTGAGTCGGTGAGTTGATAAAGTAATCAAGATTACTGGAATCAACTACATCACCAGAAATAGATGACGTTCCAGACTCAGGTTGTATAATTTCTGTACCATCATTAGGAATAGGTTGTGATACATTTTGGTTTTTAGAAACTGACTGAATATTATTTTGATGAGAATGATCATTATTATTTAACTGAAAAATAGAATCTCTAACAAAAGAAAAGAAGGGATAGTTTGGGCTTGAATCATCTGCATCGTCAGAATCTGAATCATCACTGAATGAACCGAAATCTCCTTGAATTTTCTTTTCACCTATAGAATCAAGCAAGTTAGATAGATTAAACAAGTTGGATTGAAAAGAGTTTGATAATGAATCTAAATCAAATAACCATGCAGGAACATTTGACACTGATGGAAAAGAGTTTTCAAGAAATTTAACATTGAATGTTTCAACTATAACGTTAGTCCTAGAGTTATAAACTCGATAGGCCTTTGATACAGATGAATATCCAACGAAAAATCCATCATCAGATTTTGATTCAAATTTTCCTAAATGATCACTTGAATTCAGAATCATAACCGGACAACCAAAAGATTTAAGAAAATCTAGGTTTGGTTTCCTACCAAACATTAACTCATATGGAGTTTTTAGTTTGTCTTTAACAATTAAAGAACGGTTCTGAACAAAACATGCAGTTGATATTGCTTCATCCCAGAATGTGATCGGAATTTTAGCATCGGCTAACATGGATCGTGCAGCTTCAATCAATGTTTGGTTCTTCCTTTCAGCAACTTCGTTTTGTTGAGGAGTTCTGGGAGCACTGAACTGATGAGCTATTCCTTTCTCTGCACAAAACATGTCAAGAGTTAGATTTTTGAATTTCGTCCCATTATCACTTCTAATTATTTTTACTTTTTGATCAAGTTGATTTTCAATTTTAATGATGAATTCTTTTATTAATTCAGTTGTTTCAGATTTAGCATTCAAAAAGAAAACCCATGAAAATCTTTTAAAGTCATCAATGATAACTAAACAATATGATTTTCTTCCAATACTCTTCACATTGGTTGGTCCAAACAGGTCCATATACAACAACTAAAGGGGTTTGGAATTTGAGTTTATCAGCTTGGACTTATAAGACGCTCTGTGCTATTTCCCTTTTAAACATGCTGAGCATAAATCAGTTGTGGCAAACTTCTTCAATGGAAGGCCAATAACATGATTTCCCTCTACAAGCTTGTTCATATTCTTGAAATTTGAATGCCCCAGACGTCTATGCCAAAGCTGGCTTTCATCATTTGATGCTTTAGCAAAGAGACAAGTTGTTTCTGTAGAAGGGTCCACTTGAGACATATCCAGTTTGTATACGTCTCTGTCTCTGATAGCTTTAACAACCACGCAATCCTTGCTTATCTGAAATCCTGGTTTCAAGATATAACAGAAAGAATCATCAAAAAGTACAGAGTAGGATTTATCACAAATTTGGGATACGCTTAACAAATTAAAGTTCAACTGTGAACAGAAGTTGACTTTATCAAAGCTTATAATCCCGTTGGATACTGTTCCTTCTCCGGTTATTTTTCTTCCCGCATCACCACCAAAGGCGACATGCGTTCCATATTTTAACTTAAAATCTAGTAATAAGGCCTGATTGCCTGTCATATGCCAGCTACACCCACTATCGACATACCAAGTATTGATTGGACTTCTTGGACGTTCCTGCAAAACAAAACAATTTAAGTTGAATTATCTACCCAAGCCGAAATGGTCTTGGGTTTTCCAAACTTGTCAACAATAGTAAATTGTTTAAAGTGAAGTTTCTTGACATCAGGTTTAATCTTTATGAATTTACCAATTCTGTTATTTGTAACAAAATTATGCTTGTTTGGAAAATTTATACTTTTTGACTGACCATTGTTTGAAAAGCTTTTATTTTCAAAATTTTTGTTATTAATTCTCACTGACCTTGTAATGAAATTATCATTTAAGTATTTTTTAGGTCTCACTGAATTATTTCTTTTAAAAGTGTTCAAACCTAAGGAGGGTTGGTGTGTTAATCTTTGAAAACCAACATTTTGGTTTCTTTTATATTGCGGCTTAACATAACCTTTGCTCACTGTTGAAGTGGCAAATCCTCTCCTCTGTGAATTCTTTCTAAAGTAACAATCTTTAGTGTTATGAGGTACAGTATTTGTTAAAATAACACTCTAAAGTTGAATGATTTCTCATATCGCAAATGTGACAGTATTTGTTAAAAAAACATTCAGACGTTTTGTGATTATACATGTCACATATGTTACAATACCTCTGTGGAGTCTTGAATAATTGCTTATTAACCTTTGACATTGACGCAACATTAGAAACTTGTTTACTTTTAGGTGTCAAAGAGTTAATTTGTTGTTTTTGATTTGAAGAATTGTGCTTTTGATTTGAATCACTATTCTTTTGCACAATTTGTTTTTGTTTTTGAACATGAATTTCATTCTTGTTTTCCTTAGATACAAATCTTTTAGCTACAGCGGAAGTCTTAGAATCTGAACCCGTTTTCAGATCAGAGGTTGATTTGTTCTTAGGATTTTCTTTAACATCTTGAATGGAGTTCATATTCAACAAACCAGCAGATATAAATTTAATTGGCTTTAATTTTGTTGCTTGATTTGTTTTTTTTGTCTGATTTTCCTGAATTTTTATTTGTTTATTTTTAGCTTTATTTATCTTTCTTCTTATTCTCTGGTTCCTTCATTTTGTAGAACCAGTTTTTGGTTTAGATTGAACATCCTCAGTTGAATATTCTTTTTCACATTCTTTCTTTTTCTGGTCTTTTTGCCATTTAATGAATTTTGGGTTATTTAGACCAAATGAATTTGAATCTTCTGATGTTTCTTCATCATTTTTAGCTTTGTTTTGATTTTTTGAGTTTTGGTTATCAGTTATAATATTCACTTCCTCCAAAACTGATTCTTTAGGAACAAAAACTTTCTTTATTTTAGGCTTTGGTTCATAAGATTTTACTTTAACAGGATGACCATTTTTTATCTTTTCGTTATCTTTCTCTTCAAAAATTTCCACGTTTGTTTTCTCTTCTTCAGAATCAGACATCTTGGTCCTGTTTTGAATAACTTTTAATTTTGCCTTGTTTTCTGGAGAGTGATCATGAGTGTTAAAGTTTTCTGGTAAAGTATTTGTTATTGATTCAGGCATCGGTTCATGAGTGAAACCCAATCCTGCCTTTTGTTTATCTTTTCTTTCGTTTACCAGTTTTTCCATAATACTTTTAGAACTTTTAACTTTTGCGAGATCCACTTGTGTAGCAGCATGTGCTATCTTCTCCAGTTCAAGATTTTTTGTCATGTCTTCAAGTTGTTTTGATACAATTTCAAGTTCTCTTAGAGTTTTGTTCCATGAATTTTGAATAGAGATAATCTTTTCATCAGATACTTTATGATCGTTTTTGAGTTTGTTATGCATTAATTCTTCTTGCTTGAGTTTTTCACAAATCTTATAAGAATAATTTGTGTAGTATTCGACATGTTCGAAGCAAGACTTTATGCATAATTTTTCTCTGACTTCTGATGGAATTTCAGAATATTTAGGAGGAGAAGTTTCAGAGTTAGAGCTTTCAACCTTTGGTTGATCAGATTTTGCCATCAATGCAACTTCTTCTGAATCTTCCTTGGGATTAGACTTGTCACTCCAGACATAATCCTCTTCCTCGTTCTCAGAGTTTCCATCAGCTTTTGGATCACTAAATTCAGACCAATCTTCTTTTTGTATTTCTGCAACAAGAGATAAATTGGAGGTTAAATCAGCAGTAAATTGCTCAGCATATGCACTCCAATCATAACCATCTTTAATATTAACAACAAGAGCTTTCTTGGGCTCCTCTGATGATTTAGAATCGTCTTTCAATTCTGGCATTGGTAGGCTTTGATAAGGTTTTTGAAATGTCTTCTGTGAAGATTGCTGAAACCTTTGATTACTTGAGCTTGATTGGCCATTTCTTCCTTTATTCCTTGGAGCTTTGCACTCTCTAGAGAAGTGACCATAGTTGTTACAGTTGAAACACCTAGATTTGGACTTATCAAATCCAATAGACTTGTTTGCACTCGGCTTGTAGTTTCTGTTGACATACGAGTGTTTCTGAGTCCTGTAAGCTATCATAACCATTTTCCAGTTGAGATCCATTTCTTCTACATCGTCTGGAT
This sequence comes from Flaveria sonorensis, assembly GCA_025506505.1. Lineage (NCBI taxonomy): Eukaryota > Viridiplantae > Streptophyta > Magnoliopsida > Asterales > Asteraceae > Flaveria > Flaveria sonorensis. Next base: position 40,852,375 of record CM046427.1, on the reverse strand, counting down.
CTATTTCAAACAAATCCTACAAAACAAGATCAAGTTGAGTTAGATGACTACCTTGATAAGCTTGAAAGCTTGCCATAAATGCAGTGAAAGCAGTTTTAGACTCTTCATCCTATAATTGGATGTTTATTTTGCTAGTTTTAGCAGAGTTTGCAGATGGAGTCTCTGCTTGAGATTTAGAACTTTTAGGCATAGGAAGAGATTGAGGTTGATTCTGAGTTGTATAGGCAGGAGCACTTGTGTAAGTAGAATCAGTGAAGAACCCTGCGCCAACAATAGATCACCCTCATCTTCTGGTGAAGTTTCATTCTTAGCCATGAATGCATTCTCCATAGGACTTGCTGGAGAAGCAACATATTTATATTGTGACATCGAAGCTACTCTGTCATTGTTTCTAGAACTTTCATTAATTTCGACAGATTCTATTTTAGCAATCAAGAGATCAAGATCCATTGGAAATTTCTCAGTATGCTTTAACAGTGTGACTGTTTGCTTCCATGAATATGGAAAAGCATTGAGAAGCCTGAAGTTAAGATCTTTTAAATCATTCTTGGTGCCTGCAGTCGACATCTCAGTAGTCAGTTGAACAAATCTGTTCATCATCTGATTTATTGTTTCACCTGATAAATGTTCAAAAAGATCTAATTGTCTATTTAACTTTGGTTTTTTCAGATCCTGGATCTCCTTTCCACCTTCACATATTATGTTCAAGGCCTTATACATGGTGTATCCTGTCTGATAACCATCAAGCCTTGTAAGGACTTCAAGTGGCAGTCCTTTGCACATCAGAGAATAAGCTCTTATATCATTTTTCACTTTTTTAGATATCACCTTGCAGACCATCTTCATGGTATGGTTCTGGAGAGTCTTTTGTGTAGATAAACCCTCTGTCAGGACCATCTAAAGTTATAGGAATATATGGCCCTCTTTCTATTGATTTCCAAAGATCAGTATCAATAGAGTTCAAGTGATGTTTTAATCTCAGTGACCAATTCTTGAAATCTGCTCTATTCTTCAGCTTGGGAACTCTGTTCTCTGAGTCTTCTGATTTTACCATTTTTAATTTTGTTTTTGTTGTTTTTAATGTTTTGAATTAAAACAATGAATTGAAAATATTTTTGGATTTTTTTTTAAGTTTCTAAAAAATTTCAAAAAATTTTCTAAGTGTGAAAGCTGATGCGTCCAAATAGTGGTAAAGCACCCAAACAGTTGTGATACTTCCTTTGACTTTGACTTTGAAACGTCTAAGGGATTGCCTTAGAAAAATTCCAAAACGCCCAAATAGTTGTAATGCGCCTCAACAGTTGTAAAACGCCTGGAATTCCTTTCAGAAAATCTTGTCCAGTTGAAAAACGCCCACACAGTAGAAAAACGCCTAACTGAAAAACGCCCAAACAGTGGAAAAGCGCCTAAATAGTTGTTATGCGCCTAACACTTAGGCAATTTTTAGCAGTGTTTTTGACCTAATGCGCCACATTCATCAGTTTCATACGAACTTAAATTTTTTGAAATACTTCAAAACTTGATTAATTGATCTGAAATCCTCAAATTATGTAGGAAATTGATCAATAATCAATACTTCAACTTCAATTTCTTCAATTAACAACCAAAATTGATCTTTTGATTCAAGAACAGGTTCGACAAATGAAGAACAGGTGCGAAGAGCTTTTTGCTCAAATCCACTGATTTGAACGAATTGTACTGCTAATTGTGAATCAAATCATGTTCCTGATGATGAAACACAGCTGAATTCAACAATTATACGACTGAATTGTTTATCAATCACAGATTCAAGTGATTTTGAGAGTTCAATAGTTGAAGAACTTCAATCACTGAACCGAAAGCTCTGATACCATTTGATGAGCTCAAAATGGATCGATCTGTGATGATATATGGACACAATTCAATCTAAAACACATAAGTATTCAATTCAACACAAGCAAATCAACAAAAATTCATAGAGTTTTCATTGATTAGCATATAGAAGAATACAAAGTCTAGAAAAACAGTTACAATACGTCTAAATCTCTCTCACTCAAAACTACCTACACAAAACATATCTATGCTATTTATACTAATCAAGAAAACATAGGAACATATTTACATAAAAAGTCCCTATATTATGATGAAAACTATACAAGACACATAAAGACTAATGTTAATCTTTTAAGAAGCATCTACAATGCTTGTTTCTTAGTCTCTGGGAACATCTCAATCAATTCTTTTCTCTTTTCATGACTACTTTTCACTAACTCCATTTCTTTTATTTCTTGAGGCCTTAAGATTCTAGTTCTCTTTGTAATCTCCAACATGTCTAGCACAATCATTTTATTGTTTTGATTTTTAGTCTCTTGAATGCTTCTGACCAAATTTCTTAGAGATTCAGTTTGCAATCTGTTTAATCTCTTTCTTGGATAATTCCTTGATTATAATTCTTTATTTTCACAGCATAAGAAACATCACAATCAGTATCAATCCTTCGAAATGATCTCAAGCCTAAGGAAGGTTGTTTTGTCAATCTTTGAAAACCAACACTTTGATTTCTTTGAAATTGTTGATTGACATATACATTCCTTGTCGAGTTCCTTTGGAAGTAGAAATTCTCAGTTTTATGATTTCTTTCATCACAAATGGTACAATACTTGTTGAAATAACAATCAACTGCTGAATGGTTTTTCGTATCACAAATCTAACAGTACTTGTTAAAGAAACATTCATTAGTCTTATGATTGTACATATCACATATTTCACAGTTCCTTTGTTGAAATTTAAACAACTGTTGTGTAACCTTAGATGTGGAAGGCATATTTGATCCTTGTTTTGATTTAGGAGTAGCAAAGTTAATCTGTTTTTTTTTATTTGAGAGTTTGCTCTTTTGAAATTTGCGATTTGACTTTTGTTCATTAACACCATTTCTAGACACCTTAGATGCAAATCTTTTGTTAAGAGCGGAAGACAATGGAACTGTAACCTTTCGTGTTTTCGTTAATTGATAGTTAACCTTGTTATGTTCTGGTAAGGACCATTTATGTCATTTAAGAAACTATATGGGTTGTTTATGAATGTTTCTTTTATGATGCATTAATTCATTAATTTATGAGTTAATAATTTGTTTTAATATAATAAAACATAATAATAATAGTTAAAATAAGATAAAAAATAATAATAATAATAGAAATAATAATTTATAAGAGTTAAATAATTAACAAGTTTAAAACTTAAAGTTTAATTAAGTTAGGGGGTCTTTAAGACAATTTACAAACTTAAAATAGAAGTTTTGTATTTAAAATAATAATATGTAAACTACAGGGACTAAAGCTGTAATTTAGTTTAAACTAGAAATAAAACTTTGGATTAAAAGGTGTAATATTAAAACCTCAGGGACCAAAGGTGTAAATTGTAAAACCCAACCCCCAAACACCCGATTTTCCGGTGGGAGCTCCGGCCGAGCTCCGGCCACCCCCAAATCGGTCGATATACCCGAATTTAACTCAATTAAACCACACCATTACAGTCGCGGAACCGTTTCGAACTTGAACACGCACCTTAATTGCGTTTAGACGTCGGTTATGAACCCAATCGGTTTGAATAACCGAAGCTTTTAATCATAGAGCCGTTCGAACATTAAAACTCAATAATAATCAAATTAAATGTGTCATAATCGAACGTTTAACTAATCCTAAGCTGCCATCAATCTCAATTTCACCTGAAACTCACACGAACATCACATTCGATCATCCCCTTCATCGCGACCTGCAACATTAGTGTTCTTGCATCTCCAGTCATTCTAAATTAAAATTGATAAAGGGCTTTCAATCACCGAGACCAGTAGAAGCTATCTGTGCAACTAATTTGATTATTAACATCATTTACAACCCGAACCAATCTCGACATAGCCGCGACTTGTTCTTCGTCTTGCTCACCATCGATTCGACTCTGATTCGGGTAATTAAACATAGTTATCTACTCGTTTTTACATGGGGAACAAAAGCCCCATGATTATCATCGTTATCAATATCGATTTATGCATCAATTTGGTCCTAAATCATTCTAGGGTTTATGTGATTTGGGGATTTCATCTGATTTATGTGTTTTAAGATAGGGGAACTGGATTCCAGCAGGCATAGGCTACCCAGCCTACTGGTTAAGCGCGTGTTACCCCATCCTTGAGGTCCCGGGTTCGAACCCGGGCACCCTCAACCTATTTTTTTAAGGGTTTTCTGCAATTATTTTAATTACAGAAATTTTTAATTATTATAAAAATCAATTTTTGTAAACTTTAATTAATTTAAAAGGGACCAAATTATTTTCTGCAATTTTTTTAAAAAAAAATTAAATACTTATATAATCTTTTAATAAAACAATATAACAAGATTATTTTTAGTTATTTCTTATAAAATGGATTCAAAATGATAGTCTAACTTAATAAATTATTATTGGCCCAAACGTTAATTTTAGTTTAATCGTGTTATTTAAATAATCATAGAAATTATTTACACTTTATATTTAATTATTATAAATGCTTTAATTATCTAATGGTATAATACTTTTCATTGAAATAAAATATAAGTGATTCCATTGTTAAATTTTATCTAAATCAAAAAAACCCCAAACCTCACTTGAAACCCTAGTTCACGTTTAATCGTTAATCTTGTTGTTAAACTTAATCTTGGAATATACACATTTAGGTAACTTGTAAAAGAAATCGTTGGAGCACCATTTACATTACTCGATATTACCTTTAACATCAACTTATATCATGTGAGTTTTCCATGCCCCTTTTTACTTTATTTCACACTTTTTGGGGTGAAACATGTTAACTTTATGAACTTGCACTTGTAAACATCTTGATACTTGTAAATGCACGAGCAATTCATTTATGAACTTTGTCATGGTTATTTGTAATATTGTGAGCTTTATATGATGAATATTATATGTTGACAATCATTAACTATTGCTAGCCTGGCGACGTCATAGATCTATGGGCCTGACAAGCCTATTTGGTGCTAAAGCCGAGGTTATTGCCGGCTCCTAGTGTCGTATTCTTGAGCACTATGGGAACCAAGTACACTTAGCTAATCGTTAAACTTGTAAATGATATTCTTGGTCAAGGTTTGATTGTAGCTATATGTTATCTATAAACTTGCTTATTTCGTAACCATTGACATGAATTGCTACTTGTAAACTTTTATATATATATATATGTATGCTTAACCCATGGAAACTCACCAACTTTTAAAGTTGACCCTTTTATTTTTAACATGTTTCAGGAAATGCACAAGGTTGATGAATATCTTTGAAGCATGCCTACACCTAGGATTTGGACCTAGAAAAAAATAAATAAAATAACTTGAGACTTGAAAGTTGAACTTTGTTTATCTTTGTTTGTTGAGACATTTGGTTGTAAGGTTTATTTCAACTATTGAATTTTTATATTTACAATTTATGGTAGTGTTATGTGGCTGTGAACAATCTTAACCCTCACATCTCGACGTTTCCGCCGTTAAGGTTGGGGTGTGACAGATTGGTATCAGAGCCCATAACTATAGGGATTTAGGTTATTAGAAATGGTGACCTAGACTATAGTTGATGTATGAACCTCATAAGAAAAATCTTTATGATCTTGTAATATATTTTGTTGCATGCTACATAATGCTACTTGTTAAGGAGGGCTTCTTAATGTGCAACTTGATGCCTTTAGTTAGGATTGTCTTATAATTGAGAAACTTGGTTGTCTTGTCTCCTCTAAAACTTATTCTTAATCCTTTATTCTCTCGGCGATGAAATATCTTAAACTTATTCTCGACGACACGGGGGAACGTAAGCTTTATATCAAAAGGTTCAAATCTTTAGACTTTATGACTAATCCATGAAAATCTCATCAAGGTTTTAATTCCATGAACCTAAAGAAATATTGTGTGACACATAGACACCTGTATTCTGGATTTCCTGGCAAAAAGCCTTCGGGCTAAGGTAAGCATTTCGCATAAATCCCGTGGGACTAGTTATGCTTACCTGGGGATTTCTGGGATGAGTGATAAACTATGGTCAATATACACAAGTTTCTAAGGCAATTGGAGTTAACTCACCTTGACGTGTCAACGTTTCCAAATGGTAATGAGTACCAAATGGAATCATTCCATATGTGTTTTACAAGTCTTGAAAAATCTTTGTTTTATTATCTTTTATCTCCAAATTTCTGTGACTAACGTATTTTATATCCAGCATGTCTCGTCATCATGGAAAGCGTGGTAGCTCCGACCGCAAATTAGCCGCCATGATTGCCCGTCAAATGGCTGCCGTCATTCCGACCATGGTTGCTGAACTGAGTAGCACCTTGATGACCAACGCTAGTGACAACACTAATGGCAATGGGCAAGGAGAGAATAGTGCAAATCAAGGAAGAAACAACCAACCCTGCACGTTTAAGCACTTCAACTCGTGCAAACCCACTAGCTTTAGTGGGAAGGAAGGAGCCACTGGACTTCTCGAGTGGTTTGAAAGTATGGAGAACACCTTCATCAACTGTGAGTGTCCCGAGGCACTCAAAGTCCGTTATGCCACAAGTGTTCTTCAACAAAGAGCACTTACGTGGTGGAATAGTGAGAAGAGGAATCGTGGTGCTGATGCTGTGTTGGCACTCACTTGGGAAGAATTCAAGAACATTGCCATCCAAAAGTTCTGCCCGAGAAGTGAGTTGCAAAAGCTGGAGGAGGAGTTTTGGAACCTCAAGCAAGATGGTGGAGATCATTTGGCCTATTCAACTAGGCATCACGAGTTGAGCATCCTGTTACCTCACATGGTTGACACAGTTCCTAGGAACATTGAGAAGTTCATCAAGGGGGTGCCACCTCAAATCCAAGACGCCGTAGTGGGAAGTAGACCCACAACTTTGGAAGATGCCATTACCATCACCGCTCAACTTACTGAAAACCATATTCGAGCGGGCACCTTGTCCGTCAAAGGGGCTAAAAAGACTGAAAAGGCGGTCCCTGAAGCAGCTAAGGAGAATAAGAATGAACCGTCTTACAACAACAAGAAACGCAAGTTCACACCGGCGCGTAATTTTGCAGTGGCTACACCCAAAGTACCTCAAAGACAACCCGCTCCTGGTACACAAGCACCTGCTGCTAGAACCTATGCTGGTCCTCTACCATTGTGCAATGTCTGTAAGTATCATCATGCGGGTAATACCCCGTGCCGTATCTGTACACTGTGTGGTAAGTATGGACATTTGGTGGCTACTTGTCACCGTGCACCAAACAATGCCGCGTTAGTTGCCAATCGTGCTTGCTACAACTGTGGGGAACCTGGTCATTTTCGCCCACAATGCCCTCGTCTTGCGGGTAACGTACCACAAGCTCGAGGACGTGCCTTCAACATCAATGCAAACCAAGCACAGACTAACAACGATGTGGTGAACGGTATGTCAAATCCAACCCCAACTTTATGATCCAAGTACTTTTGTTGCTTTACCTGTATCGTAAACGTCTTTAAATTGAACAGGTATGTTTCTTATTAATAATTCTTATGCCTACGTTCTATTTGACTCTGGAGCCGATAAGAGTTTTGTCTCGATAGAATTTGAGCCTATACTTGCTAAGCCACATACGAAACTAGAAAGACCTCTTACTGTCGAAGTCGCCGATGGAGAACCCATCACCGTTGGTGTCGTTATTCGTGATTGCATTTTGAGCCTAAACGAGCATGATTTCTTTATCGACCTTATTCCTATGAAACTTGGAAGTTTTGACGTTATCATTGGCATGGATTGGTTAGCTAAACATCATGCGGAAATTATTTGTTTCGAGAAGTGCATTCGAATTCCTTTGCCTTCGGGGGATACATTGAAAGTATTTGGCGAAAAATCATCCAAAGGACTCAAACTCATGTCGTGTACTCAAGCCCGAAAATGTCTAAGCAAGAATTACATGGCTTTCTTGGCTTACGTGGTCAACACGAAAGTCAAAGGGAATGATCTTAAGAAGGTCCCGATTGTACGAGACTTTCCTGAAGTGTTTCCCGATGACCTTAGCGGTTTACCTCCCGTGCGTGAAGTCGAGTTTAAGATCGATTTAATTCCGGGAGCGAACCCTGTGGCTAAATCACCATATCGACTTGCACCGTCAGAAATGCAAGAGCTAGCCAGTCAACTTCAAGAACTGTCCGACAAAGGCTTTATCCGACCTAGCTCATCGCCTTGGGGTGCACCTATTTTGTTCGTGAAGAAGAAAGATGGATCATTTCGTATGTGCATCGATTATCGTGAGCTTAACAAACTTACCATCAAGAACCGCTACCCTCTTCCTCGCATCGATGATCTTTTTGACCAACTTCAAGGAGCTGCTATTTTCTCAAAGATTGATTTACGTTCTGGCTATCATCAATACGAGTTCATGATGATGATATCCCAAAAACTGCGTTCCGTACCCGATATGGACACTATGAGTTCATGGTGATGCCCTTTGGTTTAACGAATGCTCCTGCTGTCTTTATGGATCTCATGAATCGAGTATGCAAGCCGTATCTAGACAAGTTCGTGATTGTCTTTATTGACGACATACTTATCTACTCCAAGTCCAAAACCGATCACGAACACCACCTGCGACAAGTTCTTGAGCTATTGAAGAAAGAACAACTATACGCAAAGTTCTCAAAGTGCGAATTTTGGCTTGAGGAGGTCCAATTTCTAGGACATGTGGTGAATAGTCAAGGAATTCACGTTGACCCTGCAAAGGTGGAAGCTGTGAAAAATTGGTGTGTTCCCACAACTCCAACCGAAGTTCGTTCTTTCCTTGGTCTTGCTGGGTATTATCGTCGTTTCATTGCCAACTTCTCTCGAATCGCGAAACCGCTTACTTCCTTGACCCAAAAGAATAAACCATTCGAATGGGGGTCTGAACAAGAGGGAGCCTTTGAATCCTTAAAGCACAAGTTGTGTAATGCCCCTATATTAACCCTTCCCGATGGGAACGATGATTTCACCGTATATTGTGATGCATCTAAACAAGGCCTGGGTTGTGTTCTCATGCAACGAGGAAAGGTCATAGCATATGCATCGAGACAATTGAAGGTCCATGAGGTGAATTATACGACACATGATCTTGAACTTGGTGCTGTGGTTTTTGCCTTAAAGATTTGGAGGCATTACCTTTATGGGACGCAATGTATAGTCTACACCGATCACAAAAGCCTACAACACGTCTTCAATCAAAAGGATCTCAACATGAGACAACGACGTTGGGTTGAGTTGATTAGTGATTATGATTGTGACATTCGTTACCATCCTGGAAAGGCAAATGTCGTAGCCGATGCACTAAGTCGTAAGATTCATAATAAGATGATCTCGTTTCAAGAAATTCGCGAGCGACGACAATGGTTTGATATCTTGGGAGAATTTGATACTGAGATTCGTCTGGATGTTAATGAGACTACGGTGCTGCTACAAAATTTGAGGATTGAGAATGACATCGAGACTTGTATCATGGAGGCTCAACAAGCGGTTCAAGAAGGAGGGAAAATGGGAGAGGAATTGGAGTACAATCTTCGAGTTCAACTAGAAACGAAACCAAACGGAATTTGTATGTGATAATCCGTGAATGAAGCTCATCAAACGTTACTCAATTCATCCTGATAAGATGTATATGGATCTGCGTGGTCAATACTGGTGGCCTGGAATGAAGAAAGACATAGCAACTTACGTAGCTAAGTGTCTTACGTGTACAAAGGTTAAAGCTGAACATCAACGTCCTAGTGGATTGCTTGAACAACCCGAGATTCCTATGTGGAAATGGGAACACATATCCATGGACTTCATAACCAAATTACCTCGCACCTCTCGTGGTCATGATAGCATATGGGTGATCGTTGACCGATTGACCAAGTCGGCACATTTCATACCCATACGTGACACTTACAAAACGTCAAGGTTAGCTCGTATATACATTGATGAGATTGTGAGTCGTCATGGCGTACCTTTACATATCATATCCGACCGAGACGCTCGTTTCACTTCTCACTTTTGGTCGTCTATGCAAGAACTTTTGGGTACTCAACTGGATTTAAGCACGGCTTACCATCCTCAAACGGACGGTCAAACCGAGCGAACCATCCAAACCCTAGAGGATTTGCTACGTCTTTGTGTCCTTGATTTTGGTGGTGACTGGGATACGCATTTACCTCTCGCGGAATTTTCGTATAATAATAGTTACCACTCGAGTATCAAAATGGCACCTTTTGAAGCGCTCTATGGTCGTAAATGTCGTTCCCCGATCTGCTGGACTGACATTGGTGAAAATTTCATCACTGGTCCTGAGCTCATACAAGAAACAACCGATAAAGTTTCCCTGATTCGTGAGAACCTTGAAGTGGCTAGAAGTCGACAAAAAAGTTATGCCGATAAACGACGCAAGCCGTTGGAATTTCAAATTGGGGACATGGTTCTTCTTAAAGTCTCACCATGGAAGGGAGTCGTTCGTTTTGGGAAGAAGGGTAAATTAGCTCCACGATTTGTAGGACCTTTCAAGATCCTGAAAAGGATTGGGAAAGTGGCTTATAAACTGGAACTACCTTCCGATCTTAGCGGGGTTCATCCTGTTTTCCATGTCTCAAATTTGAGAAAATGTTTGGCTGATGAAAGTCTGTATGTCCCATTAGATGACATCCAGATCGACGAGTCATTACATTTTGTGGAGAAACCCGTTGAAGTCATGGACCGCATTATGAAGAAGACTAGGACCACTACTACCCCAATCGTCAAGGTTCGTTGGGAAAATAAGCGTGGACCTGAGTTTACTTGGGAGCGTGAGGAGCATATGAAGATGAAATACCCGTATTTGTTCGTCTAGTTCAATCTTAATTTCGGGACGAAATTCTTAAAAGTTGGGGAAACTGTAACCTTTCGTGTTTTCGTTAATTGATAGTTAACCTTGTTATGTTCTGGTAAGGACCATTTATGTCATTTAAGAAACTATATGGGTTGTTTATGAATGTTTCTTTTATGATGCATTAATTCATTAATTTATGAGTTAATAATTTGTTTTAATATAATAAAACATAATAATAATAGTTAAAATAAGATAAAAATATAATAATAATAATAGAAATAATAATTTATAAGAGTTAAATAATTAACAAGTTTAAAACTTAAAGTTTAATTAAGTTAGGGGGTCTTTAAGACAATTTACAAACTTAAAATAGAAGTTTTGTATTTAAAATAATAATATGTAAACTACAGGGACTAAAGCTGTAATTTAGTTTAAACTAGAAATAAAACTTTGGATTAAAAGGTGTAATATTAAAACCTCAGGGACCAAAGGTGTAAATTGTAAAACCCAACCCCCAAACACCCGATTTTCCGGTGGGAGCTCCGGCCGAGCTCCGGCCACCCCCAAATCGGTCGATATACCCGAATTTAACTCAATTAAACCACACCATTACAGTCGCGGAACCGTTTCGAACTTGAACACGCACCTTAATTGCGTTTAGACGTCGGTTATGAACCCAATCGGTTTGAATAACCGAAGCTTTTAATCATAGAGCCGTTCGAACATTAAAACTCAATAATAATCAAATTAAATGTGTCATAATCGAACGTTTAACTAATCCTAAGCTGCCATCAATCTCAATTTCACCTGAAACTCACACGAACATCACATTCGATCATCCCCTTCATCGCGACCTGCAACATTAGTGTTCTTGCATCTCCAGTCATTCTAAATTAAAATTGATAAAGGGCTTTCAATCACCGAGACCAGTAGAAGCTATCTGTGCAACTAATTTGATTATTAACATCATTTACAACCCGAACCAATCTCGACATAGCCGCGACTTGTTCTTCGTCTTGCTCACCATCGATTCGACTCTGATTCGGGTAATTAAACATAGTTATCTACTCGTTTTTACATGGGGAACAAAAGCCCCATGATTATCATCGTTATCAATATCGATTTATGCATCAATTTGGTCCTAAATCATTCTAGGGTTTATGTGATTTGGGGATTTCATCTGATTTATGTGTTTTAAGATAGGGGAACTGGATTCCAGCAGGCATAGGCTACCCAGCCTACTGGTTAAGCGCGTGTTACCCCATCCTTGAGGTCCCGGGTTCGAACCCGGGCACCCTCAACCTATTTTTTTAAGGGTTTTCTGCAATTATTTTAATTACAGAAAATTTTAATTATTATAAAAATCAATTTTTGTAAACTTTAATTAATTTAAAAGGGACCAAATTATTTTCTGCAATTTTTTAAAAAAAAATTAAATACTTATATAATCTTTTAATAAAACAATATAACAAGATTATTTTTAGTTATTTCTTATAAAATGGATTTAAAATGATAGTCTAACTTAATAAATTATTATTGGCCCAAACGTTAATTTTAGTTTAATCGTGTTATTTAAATAATCATAGAAATTATTTACACTTTATATTTAATTATTATAAATGCTTTAATTATCTAATGGTATAATACTTTTCATTGAAATAAAATATAAGTGATTCCATTGTTAAATTTTATCTAAATCAAAAAAACCCCAAACCTCACTTGAAACCCTAGTTCACGTTTAATCGTTAATCTTGTTGTTAAACTTAATCTTGGAATATACACATTTAGGTAACTTGTAAAAGAAATCGTTGGAGCACCATTTACATTACTCGATATTACCTTTAACATCAACTTATATCATGTGAGTTTTCCATGCCCCTTTTTACTTTATTTCACACTTTTTGGGGTGAAACATGTTAACTTTATGAACTTGCACTTGTAAACATCTTGATACTTGTAAATGCACGAGCAATTCATTTATGAACTTTGTCATGGTTATTTGTAATATTGTGAGCTTTATATGATGAATATTATATGTTGACAATCATTAACTATTGCTAGCCTGGCGACGTCATAGATCTATGGGCCTGACAAGCCTATTTGGTGCTAAAGCCGAGGTTATTGCCGGCTCCTAGTGTCGTATTCTTGAGCACTATGGGAACCAAGTACACTTAGCTAATCGTTAAACTTGTAAATGATATTCTTGGTCAAGGTTTGATTGTAGCTATATGTTATCTATAAACTTGCTTATTTCGTAACCATTGACATGAATTGCTACTTGTAAACTTTTATATATATATATATGTATGCTTAACCCATGGAAACTCACCAACTTTTAAAGTTGACCCTTTTATTTTTAACATGTTTCAGGAAATGCACAAGGTTGATGAATATCTTTGAAGCATGCCTACACCTAGGATTTGGACCTAGAAAAAAATAAATAAAATAACTTGAGACTTGAAAGTTGAACTTTGTTTATCTTTGTTTGTTGAGACATTTGGTTGTAAGGTTTATTTCAACTATTGAATTTTTATATTTACAATTTATGGTAGTGTTATGTGGCTGTGAACAATCTTAACCCTCACATCTCGACGTTTCCGCCGTTAAGGTTGGGGTGTGACAGGAACGAAATCTGTTTTCAGATCAGAGTTAGATTTGTTCTTTCAATTTGATTTGATTTCTGGAATTGTATATCACTACCCGCAGATTCACTGATTCTTTGATTTTTGATTGTTTTTTGATTTTTATTCGGAGAGGATTTAGCTTTAGCATTTTTCCTTCTCCTTCTCTGGTTTCTTGATGTTGATGATCTCTGCTTGCTTTGTGATTGAACATCTTCAGTAGAAGACTCTTTTGCATTTTCTTTATCTTTTTGTTCTTTCTACCACTTGATGAAGTCTGGATTGTTTAATCCATAAGAAAACGAATCTTTAGATGTTACTTCATCTTGGTTTGCTTTCTCTTTATTCTTTGGATTTTGTATGTCATTCTTTACAATGACTTCTTCAACAACATACTCTTTGGGAACAAACATTTTCTTATTCTTTGGTCGTGGTTCATAAGATTTAACTTTCACTGGATGGCCATTTTTAATCTTTTCAGAATCTTGTTCCTCAAATATCTCAACATTATTTTTCTCTTCATCACTTTCAGAATTCTTTTTCTTACTATGAAAGGCTTTTTAGCTTAGCTTTGTTTTCAGGTGAGTGATGATGTGTGTTAAATTTTTCTGGTAAAGTGTTTGTGATAGATTCAGGCATGGGTTCATGTGTGAAACCTAGACCTATTTTGTTTTTATCTTTCCTCTCACTTACCAACTGTTCTATAATTGTTTTAGAACTTTTAACTTTAGCTAGATCCACTTGTGTTGTAGCATGAGCTATTTTTTCTTCTTCTAAATTTTTAGTCATCTCCTCAAGTTATTTTTTAACAAGTTCAAGTTCTTTTAGAGTTTTATTTCATGAGGTTTGTAGAGATAAGATCTTTTCATCAGAGACTTTGTGATCATTTTTCAGTTTGTTGTGCATTATTTCTTTTTGTTTAAGTTTGTCATAGATATTAAATGAATATGTTCTGTAATGCTCAACATGATCAAAACATGCTTTTGTGCACATTTTCTCTCTGACTTCAACAGGAATTTCAGGATAACTTGAAGAAGAAGTCTCAAAGTCAGATGATGGATGCTCAACCATTGGTTGTTCAGACTGACCATGAGTGCAATTTCTTCTGAATCCTCTTTTGTGTAAGGCCCCGTTCTCGGGACGCTTACAGTTGGTCAGTCATCGCATAAAACATATAAAATTCATGTCAATACATCATATCTTTAAATTACATCATCAAAAATTGTATTAATACAATATCATCTCAAAATGTGGATGCCAGACTTAAAACATTCCCAGTAGCTTATGCATCCATGCCTGCACCTCCTCAGCGTCAAACGGTTACCTGCCAACTATTATGCATACAAAAAAAGTCAGCTACGTTGAGTGAGTTCTAGTTTTATATTAAAATACTTTACTTCTGTTTAAAACATTTCTTTTACTTTCATACGTGATCACACATCATACATACATCTTGGTAATAATTATTATCTTTCATCATCGTTCATCATTCGTACCTTCTTTCATTAATATCTTCCACCATTATCTAGATCCTGCCATACGCTATACCCCACGTCAAGCAAAAGCCGATACTGTTCCGGGGTTTATAAGTAAACCCCCACGTCAAGCAAAAGCCGACACAGTACCCGGGTACGCGACAGGGATCTTCTCACAACTCATACGCTATACCCCCAAGTCAAGCAAAAGCCGATACTGTGGGGTTTATAAGTAAACCCCCACGTCAAGCAAAAGCCGACACAGTACCAGTGTATGCGACAAGGACTCCATCATTCATTACTTCCATTTTCGTCATTCGTTATCTTTCACTTCCAGTACGTAATACTTTACTTACGTACATAAGTATATCATACCACGTAAAGTCACATCATATTCATAGCATGGAACAACATCATCATCATAATAACACACAATGCATACACATCATAAACAAGCATAGGCCACCACAAGACATCATTTAATAGCACTTAAATTCTACTTCCCAAACTTCCAAAAAATCCTAAGTCCCAAGAGAAATGCGGATGAGCAAACCAATGCGGATGAACAGACAAATGCGGATAAACAAAAGAAATGCGGATGAACAAATGCGGATGTTCATACTCAGAAATATTCTAAGTGTTAGGAAATGCGCATGAACCAAATGCGGATGACTGAAACAAATGCGCCTGAACACTGTAGCAAATGCGCATGAACAAAAGAAATGCGCATGATCACTGTAGCAAATGCGCCTGAACAAATCAAAATGCGGATGAACTAAACCATCCTGCAGTTGCAGCTTATGTTATATTCAGTTCCCATTCATCGTTCTAACACACTCTTAACACAGATCTATCATGCTATGCACTTGGAACATACTACACATCATAAACATCATAGAAAAAACATCTAAAAACATACACCCAGTCGCACACCATGTCAAAATTTATAGTTTAGTTTAGAAAACCTTCTGCCCAGTATGTATAACAGCCTCGAACACTTAGAAAACCAGTAAAAGAGGGGATCAAGAACTCACCTTCAACAGCTTTTGAGTAGAACACCTCAAACCCAAGAGCCCACTTGAAGTTCCAGCCCTTAAAACCCACAAAAAAGAGCACTAAGCACCAGAATCTCGGTCCAGATGCTCGAACCCAGCAGAAAACAGGAAAGAAACACTTGAAAACTTTACCTTTCTTGAAGATCTTCTACTTTCTCACTCAAAAAACCGGGTGAGAGCTTCTCTCTCTCTCTCTCTCTCTCTCTGTAGAACCGAAGGTTGCAGGAGAGAAAAGAGGTTATGGGCGGCCATACCTCTTTTAAACCCCACTATGTGCAAGTTTGGCCCTTGCACGCTTTTAACCCCTTGCTTTTGAAATAGCTTCCTGATTGCTCCCTTACTTTTCTTTTTCTGAAATTTTCGGGTGTTACAAGTCCACCCCCTTATATAGGTTTTGTTCCCGAAACCTGTCACTCCTTAAAGAGATCTGGGTAGTGCCATCTCATTCCTTCCTCTGATTCCCCAAGTAGCCTCCATTCCTTCATTGTAATAACCTAGCTGCCACTTTAGAGAACCCTTTGGATAATTACCCTGTAGTACTCACTAAACCTAAGAAACTACAAATCTCAGATGGCATCATAGGAGACTTCCATTGCATCACCACCTCAACCTTTGTTAGGTCTACCATAATTCCTTTAGGATTAACCACATGACCCAAAAGCTGAACCTCGTATAACTAGAACGCTCACTTAGAGAACTTGGCGTACAACTTCTCACTTCGAAATGTATCCGACACTTCCCGGATGTGACCGACGTGTTTTTCTTCGCTCTACAAAATAATCAGAACAACATCAATGAACACAGTCACTGAATTATCTAGCATAGGTTGGCACACTCGATTCATCAGATCCATAAAGCAGCTGGCGCATTGGTTAAACCAAAGGAAATCACGAGGAACTCGTAGTGTCCATAAAGCGTATGAAAAGCTGCTTTAGGAATATCCTGCCCCTCCACCTTCAATTGATGTTGACTAGATTGGAGATATATACTCAAGAACCAACTGGTACCTTGGAGCTGATCAAACAAGTCATCAGTCCACGGTAGCGGATATCGATTCTTCACAGTCAACTTGTTTAGCTTACGGTAGTCGATGATCATTCTCATGCTACCGTCCTTCTTCTTCACAAACAAGACCGCAGCACCCCAGAGAGAGATACTCGATTGGATGAAACCCTTATCTAACAACTCTTGCAGCTGTGTCATCAATTCCTTCATCTTGGAGGGAGCTAGATGATACGACATCTTAGCAACAGGTTGGGCATCAAGCATTAGATCGATCTTGAACTCGATCTCGTGATCCGGTGTCACACCTAGTAGATCCTCCAGGAACACGTCTGGGAAGTCACACACGACCAGTACGTCCGTCAATCATGGTACTGACACATCCACATCCTTTACATAGGCTAGATAGGCACCACTTCCATGTCTTCTACACTTCTATGCCACAACCATCCAAATTACTTTCGAGATCGTACTAACTCTATCGCCATAAATCATCACCGAACTCCCATCAGGCGCGGTCAGTCGAATCATCTTCTTACGACACACGATGCTTGCCACATTGGCTTCTAGACAATCCATCCCTAGGACTAGGGGCACCACGAATAATTTAGCAGGTAACCTATGGCCTTTCGATTCTATCATAGAATCCTCTAGGGCATTATGTATCCTAGTGGACCTACCGATAACAGTTTCTACATCAAAGGGCTCATCAATCTTTCAACTCCTAACAGGAAACTTAATACAGAAGGCAGCAGGAATAAAACTCCTACTAGCACCAGAATGAAACGTAAAGAGGCATAAGTTCGAATTACTAGAAGTGTACCTGACACAATGTCGGGATCCACCCTAGCCTCCTCCGGGTCATCGTGCATGCTCTGACCTTCATCCTCTGCTCTCCTTCTCAGCCCCTTTCTTTGCCTCGAAGCTCTCAGCCCTCGACCTCTTGTAGTTTCTGCTCATGTGCCCAGTATCCCATGCGCCTAAACAAAACACTTATGCAAATATTCAAATCAAAATATGGATGAACTAAACCAACCTGCAGTTGCAACTTATGCTATATTCAGTTTCCATTCATCCTTTTAACACATTCTTAACACAGATCTATCATGCTACGCACTTGGAACATACTACACATCATACACGTCTTAGAAAAAACATCTAAAAACATACACCCAGTCGCACACCATGTCAAAATTTATAGTTTAGTTTAGAAAACCTTCTGCCCAGTATGCATAAAATACCCAAACACTTAGAAAACCAGTAAAAGAGGGGATCTAGAACTCACGTTGAACAACTTTCAAGTAGAACACCTTAAAACCGAGAGCCCACTTGAAGTTCTAGCACCTAAAACCCATGAAAACGAGCACTAAACACCAGAATCTCAGTCCAGAAGCTTGAACCCAGCAGATAACAGGGAAGAAACACTTGAAAACTTTACATTTCTTGAAGATCTTCTACTTTCTCACTCTAAAAACCAGTTGAGAGCTTCTCTCTCTCTAGAACCGAAGGTTGCAGGAGAGAAAAGAGGTTATGGGCGGCCATACCTCTTTTAAACCCCACTATGTGCAAGTTTAGCCCTTGCACGCTTTAACCCCTTGCTTTTGAAATAGCTTCCTGATTGCTCCATTACTTTTCTTTTTCTGAAATTTACGGGTGTTACATTTTGGGTCAGATTTTTCACTCTAATAATAATCTTCATCATCATTTTTAGAATCACCATCTCTCTTAGGATCATTTTCTTCAGATCAGTCTTCATTTTGAACTTTAGCAACAAGAGCTAAACTAGATGTTAGATCAGCTCTAAATTGTTCAGCATAAGCACTCTAGTCATAGCCATCTTTGATGCTAACAACAAGAGCTTTCTTTGGCTTTTCAGATGATTTTGATTCATCTTTAAGTTCTGGCATGGGAAGACTTTGATAAGGCTTTTGAAAAGTCTTCTGAGACTTCTGTTGGTATCTTTTACTACTAGAACCAGCTTGACCATTTCCACCTTGATTTCTAGGAGCTTTACATTCCTTTGAGAAATGACCATAACTGTTACAGTTGAAACACCTTGACTTTGATTTATCAAAGCCAACAGATTTGTTTGCATTTGGCTTGTAATTCCTGTTAACATATGAGTGTTTCTGTGTTTTGTAAGCAATTATTACCATCTGCCAATTCAAGTCCATCTCTTCCATAACATCAGGATCCATCTCAAACAAATCCTGCAAATCAAGATCTATCTGGGTTAGATGACTACCTTGATAAGCATGAAAACTTACCATGAAAGCAGTAAAAGTAGATTTTGACTCATCATCCTGTAACAGGATATTAATAACATCTTTAACTTTGCTGGTTTTAACAGAGTTAGAAGATGAAGTTTCAGTTTGAGGTTTAGGAGTTTGAGCTTTAGGAGGAGACTGAGGTTGAGTTGTATAGACATGAGCACTTATGTAAGAAGAATCTGTAAAGAAACCAGCTCCAACAAACAAATCAACCTCGTCTTTTGGAGAATTATCATCTTTTGCCAGAAAAGCATTCTCCACTGTGTTAGCTGGAGAAGCAACGTACTTATACCGAGACATTGATGCAGCTCTATCATTGTTTCTGGAGCTCTCATCAATTTCAACTGATTCAATTTTGGCAATCAAAAGATCCAGATCCATCAAAAACTTTTATGTATGCTTTTACAGAGTCAGTTTCTGTTTCTATAAAGATGGAAGAGCATTTAGAAGTCTGTAATTTAGATCTTTGAGTTCATTTTTGATACCAACAGTTGACATTTCAGTAGTTAATTACACGAATCTGTTCATCATTTGATTAATTGTTTCACCAGAAAGATGCTCAAATAACTCCAATTGTCTCTTGAGTCTCTGCTTTTTGAGATCTTGTATCTCTTTACCACCTTCACAAATAATCTTCAAAGCTCTGTACATGGTGTAACCAGTTTGATAACCTTCAAGTCTAGTCAAGACTTCTAATGGTAACCCTTTCCACATCAGTGAGTAAGCTTTGATATCATTCTTAACCTTCCTTAAGTCATCACCTTGTAGACCAACCTCTAGATAAGGTTCTGGAGAGTCTTTTGAATAAACAAATCCTCTGTCAGGACCATCGGATGTAATTAGGATACGTGGTCCTTTCTCTATTGACTTCCACAAATCAGTGTCAATGGAGTTTAATTGATGCTTCAATCTAAGAGACCAAATTTTGAAATTAGTTCTATTTTTGAGCTTGGGAACCCTGTTCTCAGAATCTTCAGACTTAACCATTTTGTATTTTTGAATTAATGAAAATGACTTGTTTTTGTTGTTTTAATAATTTTAAAAAGAATCTTTGAAATGAAAATATTTTTGGATTTTTTGTTTTTGAAAAATTTCTAAGTGTTTACTGATAAGTCTGAATACTGATGCGCCTGAAACTACTGAAACGCCTGACTTTGAACAAGAAACGTCAAAGGGAATGCCTTAGATGAATTCTGAAACGCCTGACTGATGATGCGTCCGAACACTTCTCAAATGTCTAGAAATGCTAAGTTTCAACAAAGTATCAATGCGACCAAACAGTCTCAATGGGTCCAAATAGTTGAAAAACGCCTGTTCTGAAAAAGCCTTAACAATGCTAAAACGCTTAAACAGTTGTAAGGCGTCTGAACACTTAGCAAATTTCAGCAGTTTTTCACAACTCAAGCGCCTAATTCATCATCTTCAACAAACTCAGATCTTATGAAATTCCTCAAAAATTGTTCAATTGATCTAAAAACTTCCAATTAGGTAGTAAATAGATCGATTAACAATCTTCAATCAACATTTTGTTCAAACAACAACAGCAAATCTATTTTCTGATTGAATTACAGTCCGAAAATGAAGAACAACTTTTCATACACAAATTTGATCAATACTCTAATCTGAATGGATTAAACACCAAATTGTGATTCAATTCATGTTTCTATAGATGAAACATAACTGAAAACAAAATTAATCAATCAAATTGCAATCAACACAGATTTCAAGTGATTCAAAGAGCTCAATAACGCCAATAAGCTCTGATAACAGAACCGACAGCTTTGATACCATTTGATAGGTTCAAAATGGATCGATCTGTGATGATATCATAATGCAATGATCAATTCAAACAATAAGTAAACAAACACAAGCAATTACTTCAAAAAATCATAGATTTCATTGATAGCAAAAGCTTAGGATACAAAGTGTAAGGGTGAGTTCTAATTGTTTTGATTGTTCTAACTGTTTTGTTGTCTATTGTTGGTTTTTGGTTACCTTACACAATACATAAACTATCCTATTTATACTATCAAATAAAATAAGGAACATATATTTACAAAATAAGTCCCTATACAATGACAAACCACAAAAGATAAATCTTAATCTTTTAAGAGCTCTAACAGTATTAGAGACATTAGTTATGGAGAATTAGGTGGTTTATTTGACCTAGACTATAACCTAAGTACCCATATGTAGTATGCATCATAGGATTTTTTGTGTGCAGCTATACATGTGAATATTCTATGTGCATTATCAGTTTTGTAGAGTAGCTTGTCTTACGTGTTATTTGCGATGTACTTATTTGGAGTATTTTGGTTGTTGTATCATCTTTGCGTGCCTTGCGAAAGCATTATGTAAGGACGTCCTATCATTATGCGCTTGACTATTATTTGGTCTGGATTGATAAGTGCAGCTATAAGAATTCCTTTTAAAGGACATATGTTGTTAAGCCAACCATTTTTATGTGCGTTTGTCGGTGTTACCTATGTTGTATGAGGCCTTATTTATATCTTGTGAGTTGAATATTAGGAGATGGACATATCTTACATGACAACAATAGACAAGGGCCATGGCGTATTCGGGTCAGATGGCTGCTTTATCGGATCTCGGATTGTACAAAATGGGTACTTTTGACTTTTCCTTAACCAAGTGAATGCTTTCTCAATCAATTCCTCTGTACAACTTCGGTTAGTGACCATAACCTTGATTCTCTAATCATAGAAAACACTCTGTACTTAACAAGAAAAGTTAACTCTAGTAGAAGGAGCTAGGAGTGACCATGTAATGCAAATTACCATTATGGGTGCCCATGTAATTGCAATTTACAGTGCATGCAAAATCTGCCAAACCTTTTCCTGAGATAACAGTCATAGTTAGTACGAATATTCCATTTTATACATGGGACATTGGAGTTTCTATTCTTATGATAATCAATGGTGTGGAAACACCAATCCTATTTGTCCTTGCACAAGTACAAATAGATCTGGATCCTTCATGGGAATCATACTAGGACATTTTAGCCCAGTATCTATGAGAAGTTTCTCTCGCATTTGTTTCTGCGATCGTGGAAATTGACTACATGTTCAAAATGTACTTGGTCTTTGAAGAGTTGAAGTAGAGAGGTGAGACTCCTTGTACCTGTGATGCTTTGTTCAAACTAATCTTAATACTTGGAGCATTGGTTGCTGAGACATTCTAGCATTATACTTGATGGAGTAAATGGATGTCATGTAATAGACATCGTCCTTGGTATATCGTTGGTATGGTGGGAACGCTGCGGCGAACCCTATACATAAATACCTTCGGTATGGTAAGGATGTGCCTGAACTAGGCTATGTGATGATCCTAGAGGATTAGACTTGGACATGGTGAGACAGATAACATGGAAGGAAATGGCACTGGAGGTAGGATTGGTTGTACGTGCACGGAGTTCATGATGTGCAAGCCCAAAGAGTACGATGGGAAAGTTGGAGCAATAGCCCTGACCTGTTGCATTGAGAAAATGGAAATGAATATGGACATCGAGGTCTATGCTAATAATTAAAAGGAAAGAGTGTTATTTGGCTACTAATGGGTAAAGCACTTATGTGGTGAAATATCCAAGTTAAATTACGAAGTAGAAAATTTGTTATGTCCATGACTTTGGATGGGCTTAAAGCATTAGTAATTGAGTAGTACTGCCTCATTAACAAGATGCGAAATATAGACCATTAGTTATGGAATCAAGTAATGGTGGGATCAGGTGATGCCGCCTATCATTAGTTTTGGCAAGCAAGTTTGTATAGACAAACTGTGAGTACTTGAACTTGTCCTCTTGAACCATCCCATGGAGTATATAGGATAAGTCCTCAAGAATTTGATCCCAACCTTCATGTTTGTTAGATAGAGAGTGGATTACCACATGGAGGAGGTACTTCCACTAAGATGAGACCTTACCCTTTTTGAAGGTTCTTACTGAGTAGTCCCCTTCATAGGCCATCATCCAGAATGAGTTGTTTATAGCAGATTTGGGGAAGGACAATTCGCCTTCTTTATCATCAAGCCTTAGATGAGAGTTGATGGTGGCTGGAGTGATGAATATTTTCCTCCCCTGTACTATGGCAGACAATGCCTTCCCACCATCCAACATGACCTCTTGGTAGGTAACTCTAAAAGTTGATGTTAATACAATGGAGGGTCTATTGTGAGGGTGGTAAGGTAGTTTGATAGAGATAAGATGCGGCAAACATCTGAGAAACCTGGATCTCTCTCAGATGATAACAAAACAACTTGGTTGTGTTACCTGTGTAACTGCATGGAAAAATCAGGTTGGTTTCGGGATCAGGGTTGTCCATTTTGAGTAGCTTTGATGTGAAGAAAGGTAAGAACAAAGTCGGTTTGTGGGTGAATTTAGGGTTTGAATTTTTGTAAATGAAGGAGAAAGTGAAAGAGGGGGAACCATTGTACGAATATATATATGGTAAGGATTTAAGACAAAGTTAATGCAAACGAATAAACTTTGAAATCCGAATGTCGCTCCCACTTCTGAAAAAGTGGCCAAAAAGCTAGTTTTCCTAGAAGTCTAAAATCTTCCTAAGGTAATTTGTATTTGGATGGTTTGAGAAAACTTCCGAAGCCAATTTGGCTTCGTAAGATATTCCTTAGCTTTTCAAGAATTTGTTTCAGAAGAAACTTACATAAAGTACTTTTACTTCCTAGATAAATTATGCTTTGGAAGATATCAAATATCATAAATTTTATTCAATGAGAGAATAAAGCTTTCTAGACTTAATTTCTTTTGGAAGAAAGTAGTCCTTCAATACATATAAGTACTTGGTGACAAATATAAGCTTCAGAAGATATATCAGAATTTCTTCCTAAGGTTAATTTCTCAGAAGTAGTTATTTGTTTTGAAGACATAACTTTCTTCCGAAGACAATTTAATGTCTTTTGAAAGAAAACATATCCAAAAATCTTCAAAAGTTTCAAGGAATATCATTTTAAAAAGTTCCTTTCAAAATAAACTTAGCTTATATGGTGATGATATAGACAACTTAAGACACACAAATTAAAAATAATCTTGAGTTTAGTTTAAGAAAAATCTACTCAAAGTTAATCATCCCAGTAGCTGATACAAGACATTTAAATCTCTGCTCATAAAAAGCTTTTGCGAATAGATCAACATACTGTTCATTTGTGTAAACTTTGACTAATTTTATCAATTCTTTTTCAAAATTATCTCTAATCAAATGATACCTGATGTTGATGTGCTTTGTCTTTGAGTGCTATATAGGATTCTCTATAATAGAGACAGCACTATTGTCATCTATATGGATGGAGATCTCCTTGAAGTTGCATCCATAGTCTAGCATCTGACTCTGAATCTAAAACACTTGAGCACAGTAGCTTGCAGCAGCAATGTATTCAGCTTCAGCAGTTAATGCAGACACACAGGATTGTTACTTGCATTATCATGAGACTATCCTTCCATAAAGAAATTGACATCCCCCAGATGTAGACTTTGCAGTCATATTGCAGCCACCATAGTCACTATCTATATCGGCATACAGATTAAAATCAGAATTCTTTGGATACCAAAGTCCCAGTTTGGGAGCACCTTTGAGATATATGAGAATTCTCTTAACAGTAACCAGGTGTGATATAGTGGGGTTGGCTTAATATCTTGCACAAATACATGTAGCAAACATGAAATCAGGCCTGCTGGCTGTGAGGTGCATAAGAGACCCAAACATAGCATTGTATAGATGTTCATCAATACACTCCCCCTCAAGATCTGGTCGTAGAGAGTGGTTTCTGGCTATGGGTGTTGTTGGTCCATGTGATAAAAATCAGTGCAAATGATTTAGAAAACATAATGAATCCACTGAATAATAACAATCTATCAATCTAGGAAAAAACAAGTTTCAAATATTTGTCCTTAATCTCCAAACAATGACAATACGGATGAAAAAAGGCTCAAAGATGATAACAATATGCTCCTAGGCAATACACAACAATCACACGCTCACAATAACAAGATTTTCGTATTAGGGTTTTTCCAAAAGTTTATTACAATAAGAGAAACAAAGACTATATTAACACACTACAGTTTTGCTTCCCAACGAAACTGACTTGACCCAAAACCTAGTTTCACCCGGCGACGAAACATAGTTTCGCAGGGTGACACAAACATGCTGACTACGAGCGAACCTCAATTTCGCTCATAGTTTCGCTAAGACAAAAGCTACTAAATTACATACCAAATAAACTAACATTTGTCCTATTATAATAATAACAAAACATAAATAATATTGGTGAGTCCAACCTATTCTTAGTCATCAATATTCCCACTAGGTTTGACCTCACCCTTTGGATCTTCTGTTTGAGCTCTTGTTGTTTCTTCAACTTACTGAACATCTTCTGCAGATTTGTCAGTTGTTTCTTTTTTAGCTCCAGCTGTACTCTCTTCCTCTGCCCTTGCACTAGCCATTTTTAATTGTCTTGTCAAATCCTGCACATCCATTCTTTTTTGTTATCTTGAAATACATTATCTGCAAGCTCCCTGACCTCAGCCCTTACCCCACGAGCCCTATTTGCAACCCTCATAGATAGGCTGGCTTTAGTTCTAGTTTTAGCTCCAGCTCCTGCCTTGATGTGGTTCTCACATAAAACCACAATATCTTCATCACCGAATGGGAACACTTCCATTGGGTCAAACAATTTGATTTCCATGGCATCTTTAACTCTTATCACATCTTCCCCAGTATTGTTATCGTAGAACCACTTTTCAAATTTTTGTAGCCTTGGAGGTTGTTGATTCGGTCCCCTCACCTGATCCACCGTCTTAGAAGGCTTCAACTTTAATACTATTTTCTCTTTGCCAGTCTCCCAATCCATATCTTTCTTTGACCTCCATCTCTCAGTCTTCATATATCCAAAAGTCTCAAATTTTCCTGAAGCCCCTTGCTAATCTCGTGTTCTACCAATTTAGCCCGCTCGCTTAGGCCTGAGTCTAGAAAGGGAATCTCAGCTAACCTTCTCAAATCCCATATCAGCAAGGTCTTAAATGCCTTCCATTTGTGCAGATAAGAGATTCCCCACCCCCACACCTCTTAATCATGAATATCATCAACTCAGGATTGTATTCCCAACTTATGATCTTCTTATCATATTCTTTCCTGTTCGGTTCTTTGATGTTCTAAAATAGAGGGGTCGGCATTTCTGGCTCTTTCTCCTTGGTGAACCAATCTTCCTTATCCATTTCAATGATATCTCACTCAGTTGAACTCCTCTGAGCCACATATGTCATTAGTCGCTTGTCCAGCTCATAGAATTCATGCTCAGAATCATAGTCTACCAGTTGCTCTTCAATCTTCTCTTCTTCATCTATTAACTTAAACTCTACATCTCTCTTTTCTCCTCCTGCTTCCTCATCTTTGAACACTTCATCACCGGTCAAATCAACATATATATCTAGCCCCATATCAACAAATCCAGCCTCTACGACCTCATCCATATTTCGTCCTACATCTCCTTCTCCACTTCCTCTAACTTTAATAGTTTTAACACAAATTTCATCTCCATTAGCTCCAGATCTACCAACACCACTACCACCAGCTCCAGCTCCACTTATGCCATCTCCTGCCCTGGTTGAACTGCCCACTTTTAGAAAAGATACTTTGTTGTATTAGTGAGATCATCCAACTCTGCTTGGGTTAACTGGTTGGGTAGGCCATCATTTGCTTTCAACTCATTTACTTCTCTGATTAGCCTCCTGATTAGATACAGTCGATCCATTATCAACATCTTCATGCTTTCTATCTCTTTATCCTTCTCCTTCTCTCTTAACTCTTGATTCACCAATTTCATCTTAATCATCCCTAATTTTTTAGCCAACGATGTATTCAGGTTTCAAATAACATCTTCGTCTAACTTTGATCTAGGATCCTTCCTTTCTGAAGCTTCAGAAAACACTTGCTACTTGTGCTTGGTTCTCGTGTCAGTAACATCAGCCGGTTCCCCCTGATCTGCCTTCTTCTTAGTCCTTTTGTCTCTCTAAACCATCAATTCTTCTTCAACCTCATCTATCTCATCCTCCAGATTATACTCTTTGTCCTTGGCATATCTTTTCCACTTCTTAATGGCCTCATCCTGCTTTCCTTGGTTTTCTGCTGCATCTTTGTTTTCATTTTCTATTAGTCTTTTAATATACTTCCACCTTTCAGCTGGGTACATATTCTCCCAAAGATATGTAATTTTCCCAGTGAAATCATGTCTCATAGTAGAGCAGTCAGCAAAGATTCTGGTGTTCATTTAAACCAGTCTCTTAATTTCTCCATGTTAGGGCAAATCAGGCTTCAGATCATCTAACAGCATCCGCATGAATATGGGATACAACAACCATTTGTCCTTGTTCAGAGCCATTATGTTTTTAGTCATACAATCAAATATCAGCTTAGCTATATTAGCCTTTTGCCCTTTGTAAAACACTATCATGGCCTTCGCCCAATGTAGATTTAGTCCATCCGATCCTCCTTTCCTGTGGTCCAAGGACTTCTTAATCTCTTTCCTTGAGCCAATAGGCAGTCCCTCATATCCAATGCTCCTAAATGCTTCCAAAACTTATGATAGCAATGTCATAACCATGAACCCTAGCTATGATCTGGTGTGGACTAGTCCCAAGGTCATACTCTGCTATCCTCCAAAAATCTCTGATGTGAAGATCGTAGATAACAGGCATGTGGGATATAGCATAACTGATCTGGGACTCCTTTAGCCACCTGATATAATCTCTAAATCCAATGGTCTTCGGATTGCTGTCGTCCAGCAGTGCCACTATATTGGTTCTATCATCAAACTTTAGATTTGCCATTTGAACCTGAACAACAAAAAGAAGTTGGTCAGCTAAAGTGTTGGTATAAGACTTAATCAACAAAATAGAACAAAAGCATAAAATTCTAAAAATTTAACAGTTTCGCTGATGCGGAAACTATAGTTTCGCAGCAGAGAAAGTATAGATTCGTTGTGATTCGGACACACATTATATGTCCGAGAGAATCTATAGTTTCGCTGATGTTGAAATTGTAGTTTCGCAGCTGAGAAAGTATAGATTCTCTACCCAGACACAAAATTATATGTCTAAGCGAATCTATAATTTCGCTAAAACTTATCCTGGCAAAACTGTTAAGTACGCGTAGGCAGCATGACTAGACAGTTTTGCTCGGAAATTTCAAACTTTCGTTAAGTTTTGTTGGTCAAAGACATAGTTTCGCTGATCGTATCAGCAAAATTCCAACGATGCAAATCAAACTAAACCACAAATTTATCGGTCAAAAGATTGATTAATGTTATGAAATGGGTTCGAAACAACCACCTTGAGTCATAGAAACAATAAAACGCTAAAATCAACAATAAAAGGGTTTGATTGGTCCGGCTCAAACTAGGGCTCAGTTTCGTTGATTCGCGAATATGAGAAACTGATGGAACACGGCTCCATATATGTACCCTAGTTTCGCTTGGTAGAACATTTGAAATCATGTTAATCAGCACTGAGCGAATGTGCTGGAGAGTCTATAGATTCGCTTAGCGAAAGAGCCAGCGAAACTTAGTTTCGCTAGGACTTAGCAAATAATTTTCAAGAGAGTCATAGATTGGCCCATGCCTTATTCTTTTCAACCCATGCCTTATTCTTTACAACACATAATTTGTAGCTGTCTTTTTCATGTTTTGGGTTTGATTAAAGAAGCTCTAGTAACTTGGTCCCCACAGACATTTGCCAAAGCACTCATCCTGTCCTCATAGTTTGTTGAGCAATATGATTAACTCTGCTTGATTTTCTTTTGAGATTTCGACAATGCTCTTGATTTTAGAAGCATTGTGACTTTATTTTGGTGAACAGATGATGAGAGCTCCAGGTCTATACTCACGTATAACAGAGGAGATGATCATCTAAGCGTGCTGATGAGAGCTCCAGGTTTATACTCACCTATAACAGAGAAGATCATCACTACAGGTCAATGTACACATATAGCAGAGGAGATAAGCGCGAGATATAATTCTGAAGAGCTAACGAGAAGCTTCAATTTAGAGACTCTTCTAAAGGGCTAGACTAGAATCATTTATTGTGCTAACTAGAAGCATCATTCTGGACTTACGGATAGGGAAATTTGGGGATTTTGGGGAAATCAAAACAGAGATTTGAAGCTCTCAACCCATTTTCGACAAGGAACTATAACTTTATGCAGGCCAAGATGTCAAGGGGATAATCCTTATCACCGAGTTCTTGAACTTTAGTTTGTCTATACGATCACTATTTACTTCGTTTTGGGCCTAACATGCATATCCCAACACAAAGTTGTTGACCTCCTTCAAACCCTTTTTTCCGGACTTAGGGATAGGGAGATTTAGGATTAATTCTTTAAGAGAAATTTTTGTTTTTCATATTATTTTTTTAAAGAGCAAAAAGAGTGAAGGAATATGGGACATGAAGTTTCTCAAGATACAAAGAAAGAAAAGATGAACATAAAAGAACTATTTACACTTTTTACATAACTTTTTATGAAAAGAGTTTTCAAAAAGATATTAATCCCAGCATGGTGATCAATGCATAAAAACGAGGTTTGTCGAATGTTTTAGTGAAAAGATCAGCTTTTTGATTATTTGTATCAATTTGGATAATATCAATGAAACCCTTTTCCAGAGCATCCCGAATTGCTTGAATCCTTGTTTCAATGAGCTTGGTACGAGTGTGATGAACTGGATTTTTGGAAATTCGAATAGCTGTTTCATTATCACAAAAGGGTGGTGTATGAAGGAAAATGATTCTATAATCCATCATTTGATGTTGAATCCAAAGCACTTGGCAGCAGCAGCTTGATACAGCATCATATTCAGCTTCTCCTATAGATAAAGATATTGTTGTCTGCTTCTTGCTTTGCCATGAAACAAGGCAATCCCCGAGATATTGACATCCACCGGTGACGGATTTCCTGTTAATCCTGCAACCACCATGATCACTATGAGAATAAGCATGTAATCAAAGTTCCTTCCTTTTGGATACCAAAGACCCAACTGAGAGAAACCCTTTAAGTAACAAAAGATGCGTTTAATAACGTTTTCATGTGTTCTTTAGGGTTGGCTTGATATTGGAATAATAGCACACGGTGAATGTAATATCCAGATGGCTTGCTGTATGATACATGAGAGATCCAATCATGGAATGATAACGATAAGCATTCATGGATTTCCCATTATCATCTGGAGTTAAACAGGTTTGAGTCGTGAATGGAGTGAGTTCTAGAGAAGCATCATCCATCTTGTACTTCTTTAGAATCTCTTGAATGTATTTTTCTTAGTGAATAAGAATATCATCAGGCTTTTGTTCAACCTGCAACCCTAAGAAAAAGCACATCTCCCCCATCATGCTCATTTCATAGCGATCCTTCATTACCTCTTCAAATTCTGTACACAATTTCCCATTTGTTGACCCGAAAATGATATCATCAATATAAACTTGAATAATCAGCATCTCACCATCAACCTCCTTCTTGAATAGTGTCATATCTTTAGTACCATGAGAGAAACCATTGCTAAGCAGATACTGTGTTAGTCTTTCATACCAGATGCGGGGAGCTTGATGCAATCCATATAAGGATATATCAAGTTTTTATACTTTCTCTGGAAATCTGGATCCTTGAAACCTGGTAGTTGACAAACATAAATCTTCTCATCAATGTTCTCATAGAGAAATTCCTACTTCACTTCCATCTAAAAAACTTTAAAGTGGTTATGAGTAGTGTGAGCAAGAAAGATTCTGATGGCTTCAATTCGGGCAACCGGAGCAAACACTTCAGTGTAGTCAATTCCTTTCTCTTGAGCAAATCCCTGAACAAGCAGTCTTGCTTTGTTTCTTATTACCACACCTAGATCATCTGGCTTGTTCCGTAATACCTATTTCGTACCGCTAGGAAATTTGTTTGAGGAAGATCAACTAATTCCCAAACTTTCAACTTCCTGAACTGCTGAAGCTCCAACTGCATAGATTCAACCTAACTTGGGTCTTAAAGTGCTGCTGAGATATTTTCAGGGACAATTTGAGATAAGAAACATGCATAGAGGCATTCACTTATCAATCCAGACTGACTACGAGTCCTCACACCATCTGTAATGGATCTGATGATGTAATCATGTGGGTGATCTTTTAAGGTTTTGAAATTAGTGGTAAAGGTTAATAGGTTGGATTGGGAAGAAGATGCGGTTTGTGATGATTGTGAAGGGGAAATTGGTTGTGATGGAGGAATTGGTTATGGTTGAGGTGTAGGTGGAAGATCAAATGGAGGTGGAGGTGGAGGATCAATTGGTGGTTGTGGATGGGGTTCAAGTGGAAGAATGATTTGCATATTGGTTTCAAGAACAACATCATCATCAAATACTGGTAGGTTGAATGATTTGAAGACAGTGTTGGAGTCATAAAACCATTTTGGGTCAGACCCCATGTTTGGTGAATTTGACTCCTGCCAATCAACATAGAAGGACCCCTACATAATACACATTCTTTTGTTGTACACCCGATACACCTTTTGTGAGGTTGAATAACCATCAAAGAAACATTCATCAAAAACTACACCAAACTTTGACTTCTGAGCTTGAGTATTTAGCAAAGTGCACGAGCAACCAAACGGACGAAAGAAGTCAATCAAGGGTTTCCTTTTACGGAGAAGCTCATAAGGAGTCTTAATCTTGTCTTTCACAATTAGAACCCTGTTCAATACATAGGATGCATAGTTGACTGCTTCTGCCTAGAAAATAATTAGAAGCTTTGATTCAATCAGCATAGTCCTTGCTGCCTCAATAAGGGTCTGATTCTTCCTTTCAACATCACTATTTTGTTGAGGTGTCCTAGCAACACTAAACTATCTGAGAATCCCTTTGTTTGCATAGAAGGAATCAAAGATATGGTTTCTAAATTCAGTTCTATTATCACTTCTGATGGCCATAACCTTCCTTTTGTTGATGGTTTCAATTGAGAGGATCAGCTTCTGTAACTCTTCTATAGTTTCTCCCTTGTGTGCTAGAAAACTTACCCAAGAGTATCTTGAATCATCATTTGTCACAACCAAACAATAAGATTCTTAGCAATGGATTTAACACTAATAGGACTGAATAAGTCAGTATGTAACAATTCAAGGGGTTTTGAAATTGTATTTTCAAGTTTAAGCTTGTGTGGCTTTTTGTGCTGTTTTCCTTGAGCACAAGCCATGTACTTTTCTACCACTGATAAATCTTTAAGTGGTAGCCCCCTGACAAGATTATTCTTAACCAACTTATTGATATTCTTAAAATTAACATGTCCTATTCACCTATGCCACAAAAAGGATTCAGAAGATGAAGCTTTTGACAGGAGACATGTCAAGGTTGATGTGGATTCTTTTGATCCCATATCCAGCAGTTCTTTCTTGGAGCACGCATGATCACTAAATCCTCTGGGATAGAAAGCTCTGGTTTAAGGAACAAGCATTTGTTAGACATAAACAACACTGGAATATCTTTATCACAAATTTGTGATACACTTAAGAGATTGAATGCTAGCTCTAGGACATAGTTCACTTTCTCCAGAGTTAAAGAACCATTCGATACTTCCCTTTGACTAATCATCTTTATGACGGTAAGTGTTCATCCCAACTTCCTTCAAAATCAATGACGTATGCTCGGAGCATATCCACAAGCATCTGTATTGTTCTCTCTGACTGACCATCCATCAGAGGATGATAAGCCGTACTGATGTGCAACCTTGTCCCCATCGCGTTATGAAATCTCTTCCAAAACTTAGATGTAAACCGAGTGTCACGTTTAGACATGATAGACACTGTTACACCATGACACGTCATAATCTCTTTGATGAACAGATCCGCCAACCTCTCAAATAAATATGTCTCGCGGATCGGTAGAAAGTGAGCACTCTTCGTCAAATGGTCAACTATCACCCAAATAGAATCGTACCCCCTTTCCGTACGTGGTAACTTCGTAATGAAGTCCATGGTGATGTGCTCCCATTTCCACTGGGGTATATCTAAAGGTTGGATCTTCCCGTATCTCCTGATGCTCAACCTTCACTTGCTACAAGTAAGGCACTTGCTCACATACTTCGCTACATCATGCTTCATACCCGGCCACCAGTAATCTTTCTTCATATCATGATACATCTTTGTAGCACTAGGATGAATGGAGTATCGAGTCTTATGAGCTTCATCCATGATTTTCTTTCTTCATATCATGATACATCTTTGTAGCACTAGGATGAATGGAGTATCGAGTCTTATGAGCTTCATCCATGATTTTCCCCTGTAGGTCTCCATAACAAGGGATCCACATCCGCCCGAAGCGGGTTCTAACTCTGAGAGTGTTCTCACCCAACTCCGAGACTAGACCTTTCATTCTTTCGAAGTTGATTTGTTCTTCCTTCAGTGCTTCATCTTGAAATTCCATGACCAGTGACATCACATCGGAGGTCATCACCAACTGGTAAGCTTTCACCCGAATTGGCTCGGGTCTCTCCTTTCGGCTAAGGGCATCCGCCACTACATTGGCCTTACCCGGATGGTATTGGATCTCATAATCATAATCCTTGACCAACTCTAACCACCTCCTTTGCCTCATATTGAGGTCCTTTTGCTCAAAGAAGTATTTCAAGCTCTTATGGCTAGTGAAGATAGTGCACTTCGTCCCGTACAAGTAGTGCCTCCAAATCTTCAAGGCAAAGACCACAGCCGCTAGCTCCAAGTCATGAGTAGGGTAATTAGCCTCATAGATTTTCAACTGTTGGGATGCATAGGCTATAACCCTTCCCCGTTGCATCAGCACGCAACCTAATCCTAGATAAGAACCATCTAAATAGACCACCAAGTCTTCATTCCCTTCGGGTAATGTCAAGACAGGAGCTTGAGTCAATCTTGTCTTAACTCCTCAAAAGCATCCTCCTGTTCCAGACCCCATATAAACTTCACATCCTTGCGGGTCAGCTTGGTCAATGGTGAGGCTATCTTAGAAAAGTCTTGAATGAATCTCCTTAATAGCCCACCAAACCCAAGAAACTGCGGATCTCAGATGGCGTCTTTAGATTCTTCCATTACATCACCGCCTCCACCTTTGCTGGGTCTACCATGATCCCTTTGGAATTTACCACATGACCTAAAAACTGAACCTCGCGGAACCAGAAAGCGCACTTGGAGAACTTAGCATACAAATTCTCTCTTCTAAGTGTCTCCAACACCTCACGAATATGACTGGTATGCTCTTCTTCGCTCTTCGAGTAAATCAAGATATCTTCGATAAACACAATCACTGATTTATCCAACATCTGCCGACACACCCGGTTCATCAAATCCATAAAGGCAGCTGGCGCGTTAGTTAGACCAAAAGACATAACAAGAAACTCGTAGTGTCCATAACGCATGCGAAAAGCTTTTTTAGGTATGTCTTGCTCCTTCACCTTCAACTGATGGTAACCAGATCAGAGATCTGTTCTCGAAAACCAACTGGCACCTTGGAGCTGATCAAACAAGTCATCAATTCTCGGTAATAGACACCGGTTCTTCATGGTCAACTTGTTTAACTCACGGTAGTCGATGCACATCCTCATACTACCGTCCTTCTTCTTTACAAACAAGACCGGAGCACCCCAGGGAGAGATACTCAGTCAAATGAACACTTTGCCCAACAACTCTTGCAACTAAACCATCAGTTCCTTCATCTCAGACGGAGCCAATCGATACGATGCCTTAGAAACAGGTTGAGTACCAGGTATCAAGTCGATCTGGAACTCAATCTCGCGGTCCGGTGGCACACCTAGTAAATCTTCTGGGAACACGTCTGGAAAGTCACACATAACTGGTACGTCGGACAATTATGGTACTGACGCATCCACATCCTTCACGTAAGCCAGGTAGGCACTACATCCATGTTTCATACACTTCTCTGCCACCACCATCGAAATCACCTTTGGGACCGTAGTAACTCGATCATCATAGATCGTCATCGAACTCCCATCAGGCACAGTCAATCGGATCATCTTCTTGCGACACACAATATTTGCCTCATAGGCTGCTAACCAATCCATCCCTAGAACCATATTGAATCCACCTAGGGGCATCACAAATAATTTAGCAGAGAACCTATGGCCTTCCAACTCTATGTCATTATTCTCTATCAGACCAGAAATCCTGGTAGACTTACCAATGACAGTTTCTACATCGAAGGGCTCATCAATCATTCTACTCCTAATAGGCAACTTAGCACAGAAGGCAGCAGAAATAAAACTCTTACTAGCACAAGAATCAAATAGTACAGAGGAACAAGTTTGGTTTACTAGGATGGTACCTGACATAACATCAGGGTCCACCCTAGCCTCCTCCTGGGTCATCGTGAATGCAAATGCTCTGGCTTTTGCTCTTTGCCCATCCTTCTCGATCCCCTTCTTTGCCCCAGAAACTTTCAGCCCTCGACTTCCTGCAATCTGTACTCATATGCCCAGCTACGCCCCAATTGTAGCACCTCGTCACCCCATAATCCCTTGCCATATGCCCTGCCTTCCCACATTTGAAACAGAGATTTGATCCCCACTTGCATTCCCCCGCATGCTCCTTCCCACACCTATTACACATCCTTGACCCAGTATCTGCCGTCACCACCCTCCTATCATCCACTCTTGCCTTTTTGCTTTTGGGGGTAAAACCACCACTACCAAATCTTTTCCCCTTCTAATTTCTGTCACCATCACCTTTCTTATTCACCTCCACTACTGCCACCTCTCTCTCATCATATAGTCTCCCGGCCTGATCAACCATCAACCTAAAAGTACTCGGTTGGGCGGCGATCAAGTGCCTGCGGATATTTGCCGGCAAACCCTGAATATACCTCTTGATCTTCCTTAACACCGGCATCACCTGTTCCGACACCAGCCTTGCCATCCCATTGAACTTAGTAGTATACTGCTGGTGTGTCATGGTTCCCGTTTCCAGTTGTAAGAAATCTCTCTCGACCTTATCGAACTCCCTATGAGGAAAAAATTCCTCAATCACCAACTTCTTCAGCTCACTCCACCTCATCCTCCTAATCTCCCTGTTACCCTCGGCCTGGACAATGTTGTCCCACCAGCATAAGGTCGAGTCCAAAAATAAGTGGGTAGCAAACTTCACCTTCTGATCCTCTCGACACTTACTGATATCAAGCACCGCCTCTATCTCCCTCACCCATCGGTGAGCAGTAGCAGTATACCATTCCCATCAAATTTGGGGGCTTGCATCTCGGGAATGCCTTATAACTACACCCCTTAACCGTTTCCTACACTGCTTCCTCCTCCTCATCATCACTAGAGACAACCATCGTAGTCTCTGGTTGCTCCCCTTCACTTGAACCTCTCTCCTCACCCCCTCTCCCAACGGTCCTCCTCCCCTCCTCCTTCTCTTTCTTTTCCTCCTCCCTCACAGCACGAATAACCTCGGTCACCACAGAAGGCAGGATCGTTTGCATGACCTGATGAACTTCCTCCACAACTGCCTCATTCACAGAGGCTCTCAAATTAGCACTCTCATCACTGCCTTCCAGGTGATGAAGCTCGGGCTCTGCAGGAGCCATCTCAGCAGCCTTACCATTCCCATCAAAATTTGGGGGCTTGCATCTCGTGAGAAGCCTTCGAAGTTATACCACCTGCCATCCTTTAAACACTATAAGATTCAAACACCTACACGGTCATTCAAGGTAATAGCTCGGATTATGTCAACTATTGTAAGTCCCTAATTACAGTGGCCAGTTGTGATTAGCCACTTACTTTACTCTTCATTCCCCAAGCATTGCCTATCCTCACTACATCAGTATCCAAATCTACTAAGAGCACATAAATCAGATAGCACGCGCACATAATACCGGTTAAACCTTAAGAAAGTAAATTACCTGATGGCACGTAGCTACTTGGGCCGGCATCCCTCCATTCGGTCCCATTCTCAGTTTAAGTTTAGGTTTTGAAAATATTTACCCATTTCTCTTAAACTTTGGCTCTGATACCAACTTGTAAGGCCCCGTTCCCGGGAAACCCCACAGTTGGTCAATCACAACATCATTTATATCAAAACATATTAAGATTTATTAAGTAAATAAAATATTACAGCGGAATAGTTCATCAAAAACCATTTCATGCTTTAATAAATAAATTTGCTAAGTAATACATCGTCGTTTAAAAGATTACAAAATATCACTTAGTTGTATTATAAAACAACATCATTATCGTGCATGAAATGGATGCCAGTCTTTGCCCGCCAAATTGCTTCACCCTCATGCCATCCTCAGCAACAAGTTACCTGCCAACTGAAAATACATAAAAAGTCAGCGTTACTGAGCGAATTCTAGTTTTAAATAATAAAATACTTTACATTTAGTAAAACCCTTTCCTTTACTTTCGTTCGTGATCACACAACATACATACATCTTGATAATATCATTATTATCTTTCAACATTCTTTTCATTCATTTCATATGTTTCGAACTTTCATTATTATCTTTCACTTTAATCTAGACCAATGTCATATGCTATAACCCCAAACATTGTGCACTAAGCTGGTACTGGGCCAAAGTTTATAAATAGACCCCTAACATTATGCACAAAGCTAACTCCAGTATCGGGGCAAACGACAAGGGTCCCGTTTCGTACTTATTGGTCAATCACAAAGATTGACCCCTATGTGCATCCTCATGGGTTAGCTAAACCGCACACAGTTGGCTAACAACCCCTCAATAAGTTATGAAACTCCTTTTAGTTGCTGGCAACTTTACATTCTTTCATTATGTTCCGCTTTGTTAATGATGTCTTTCACTTTCACTATATAATACTTTACTTACAAGAGCATTAACACACCACGTAAAGTCACGTAATAATACGTAATAAGGAACATCAATAACAGACCACAAACATGCATAACATGAACAAACATAAACCACTAAAACATTCCAGAGTTTAATCAATAATTTCTATTTCCCAAAATTTCGAAAAAATCCCAAGTCAGTTTTAGGCGCATGAGCACTATGTGGGCGCATGGGCACTATGCAGGCACACGGACAGTTGGGCGCATGGGAAAACTTAGGCGCATGGGGAAACTTAGGCGCATGGATACTATGCAGGTGTATGAGTACTATGTAGGCGCATGGGTACTTGGGCGCATGGGCAGTTTGGGCGCATGAGTACTATGCAGGTGCATGGGTACTTGGTGCATGGACAGTTTGGGTGCATGGGCAAAAAATTAGGTGCATGGGCAAAAGCTTAGGCGCATGGGCACTATGTAGGCGCACGGGAAAGTGTTAGGCTCATGGATAAAAGTGTTAGGCGCATGGATAGTTCACTTGTTCTAACTTATACTAATTTCAGTTCCCAATCATCATCCTAACATATTCTTAGCCTAAATCTAACATATTAAGCACATAGAACAAGCATACAACCACATGAATTGCTCCAAACATTCACAAACACACACACACATGAAAAACAAGGGTAACATATGGTTCCACACACCAAAAACACCCAACCAAAAATGCCTCCAAACTCAAACTCGAGTAACACTGATAATTTATACGCATTTCAGCCCCAAAACTAGTTTAAAACAGAAAAATCAGGGATCTAGAACTCACCTACAACAACCTTCGAGAAAACTCCTCTAAACTCGAGAGCACTTGGAGTTCAAACACCTAAACACACCAAAAACACCCAACCAAACACAGAGGAACACATAAGACTCGGTCCACAAGCTGAAAATTCAGCTGAATAACCTTCAAGTTTGACTCTTGCACATCCTTAACCTCTTGCACATCCTTAACTCAACTTGGGTTATTTCACCTTTCTTTCTTTATACTTCTCTTTTCTTTTTTTTTTCTTTTTTTTTTGTAAATTTCCGGGTGCTAAAATAATGCAGCATTGCTCCATAAAATCAAGAAAGAAAGGAGACAGAAAAGGCTCTACATGCATGCTCCTATCCTTTCTCCAGTTTAGGAAAGTCCTGAGAAAGAGGCTGTGGCAACTACACAACCTCAAGTAGATAAGGAAGCTGATAGACTGAACATGATTAGCTACCTAAGTGCCACCGATCCCTACCAGGCATCTACACTTCTTCCCTTATCATATGAGTATGTTGAATTTGAGTATCTCAAGTAGTTGGAGCAAAAAGTTACCAAAGAAAGAAAGGTTGCTAAGAGAAAACTAAGGAAGAAGCTGCAAACTCAAGAGCCATCATCCAAAAGAGCCAAAAGAAGTCTGTTGATAGACAAATGATGATGAACTTCTTGAAGCTGTATGGATTCTCTGGAAGGACTCTTGGTCCAATGTCTCTATCTATTATGGATGAGCATATCAGAGTGATCAAGCAGAAGATTAAGAAGGGAGAGCTTGTTGACTTGCATTCTCCACTAAGTCCAGTTTAACCTGAAGTTGAGGTAAAGGTTGAACCCCCCCTAAGACAACACAACCTGGACCTAGAGCTGCATCTCAGCTAACTTCATCTTCTGATCCATAGCAGGGTCATCTTCACTCTTCTTCTGAACCTGTGAGAGAAGAGAACCAAACTGAGAGAGACATAGTAGAAAAACCTGGTGCTGAAGACCAATCTTCTCAGTTAAAAACTTCAAAGAGGAGGAAAAGGATGGCCATGGAGAGTTTGTCCAAAAAGAAGACCATGGCATCCACCTCTATAGCTCAAGATGAGCTAGAGCATCCAGAGGTAGTGCAAGAATAGGCTGCTCAACCAACTCTAATTCAAGTAGATCCTCTTGCAACTAGAAGACCCATCTTGTCTTGGACTTTTGCTACTAATCCAGATAGATGGTATGTCATTAGAGATCAAGAAGGTCAAGATGTCTATTTCGGGCAAGATATGCTTGATCATCCTCTACATGATCTCCATGACATGAGAAGATATTATGAGAGTCTAAGGGATCCTGACCAAATGATGAAGAAAGGTATGGTCTTGATCCTAATAAGGACTGTCAACATCAGAATAACTTCTCTGTTTTGGTAGCATCAGCCTAGATGGAGTTTGTAAGGTTATATTAGAGGATTAGAAGGCTGATACAACCAAAGAAGCCAAAACAACCAAAGAGCTTCCTGCATGCATGCATTAATTTACAAGGTAGAAGTTGCTTTAGAAGTTTTACACTCTACACGGAAAATATTCTAAGTGTAAAATCTTCCGAAGTCAAAGTCCAAATCTTTCGAAGCCAAAGATGAAGTCTTTCGAAGCTTCAGAGACAAAGTCTTCCAAAGCCAATTGTTGTGAAGACTGATTTCTTTCGAAGACAGAGAGGACATGCTTTCTTCGATCTACTTTTTCATAAAGCTGACATACTTTCCTCTGCAACTCTAAAGACTCATCAACTTATAAAAGTTGGTGAAAAGTCCATGTTTTATAAACTATAGATTATGGTCTTTGTTTGTAACTTCCTACTTTGTACCCGTTAACCTTTTTATAATAGAAAAGGATGTGAGCTATGGCATGTCATAGTCACTAGTCAAAAGGCAATCTGCCTTTTGACTCTACATTGATCTTGTTGTCTAGATTAGTGTTTCCAGATGGCTTTGAAAGTATTTACGGCTGTAAGATGTAGTATAAAGTATCTCAGGTCCTTATATTTCTTTTTATGCTTCATAACACTTGTAATAGAACTTGAGAGCAATATACTGAATCCTTGAAAACCATACTTCTTTATTCTTGTTCTTAGTTCTGTCTCATTGTTTACTTGTGTTCTTAGTATCATTTACATAAACCCGGTTCCCCATTTGATCTGTTAAGTGTTCTAAAACTCTCCTCATTGTGAGACTGATTGTATTGACCACCCTTTACACGGTCCTGCAATAATGTGTATATATATATATATATATACATATATATATATATATATATATATATATATATATATATATATATATGTGTCGTAAATGTGTGTGTACACACATATGATTTGTTTTATTTAAAATTCTTGATATCGGACCCTGAATGGATTGTACATGTCAATTCAAGAGGTGGTTGACAGTTGCTCTGGTTGGAAGAAATCATAAGTTCTAGATGTAATGCCGGTGAAGACGATAGGAGAAACTTTCGGCTGTCCGCATTAGTCAATGCAGATGAGCAAGAACAAATGCGTCCAAGCATTTGTTCATCCGCATTTACTAATGCGGGTATGTAGAACTAAATGCGACTAAGTATTTATTCATCCACATTTACAAATGCGGGTATGCAGAACCAAATGTGACTAAGTATTTGTTCATTCGCATTTACTAATACGGGTGACATACTTAATGTGGAAAACAACTGAAGAAATATGGATGAAGACCACACATCCGTATTAACTAATACGACTAAACATTTCAAATGCTGATTATCATTTTGTACTTGGACTAGTATTCTGATGTATAGTTGTCAGGGTAGTTTAGTCATTTTGTATTTTCTAACATTGCTTAATAATTTCTAAACTAAGGAAAGTCATAATAGAATCTTCTAAGGAAATCAAGCAGGTGATCAATTAGCATGGAAGAAAGATAATAGTAGTAATGCAAGATTAATTGTAGTCAAAATAGAACCTAGGAGTCGGTTGTTACATTCTCCCACCATTTTGGAAATTTCGTCCTGAAATTTTAGCTTCAAACCAGCTCTACACGTGGGGACTTAAAGAGATGTAGATACTTCTTTCTCATTTCATCTTCTTGTTCTCAAGTGAACTCGGGTCCTCGCTTAGAGTTCCACCTTACTTTGACCTTGGGTATACGACTTCATCTATAATTTCTTGACCAATCGGTCAGGAATCTCTATAGGCTTCTCCATAAAGTTCAATTTGTTATTAATTCTAGCTTTCTTTAGTTGTAATTCCAAGGTTTTGTCTGCCAAACACTTTTTCGGGTTAGACACATGGAAGGTGTCATGTATATAGCTCAATTCTTAAGGTAGCCTTAATTGTTATGCCACCGGGCCATCCCTTGAGAAAATTTCAAGTAGTCTAATGTGTCTTGGGCTTAGCTTGCCTTTCATGCCAAATCTGATATCTGACTTTTAACATCACTCTATCACCCACTTGAAATTCCAGGGGCTTTCATCTTCTTTCTGCATATTTCTTTTTACGATCTCTGGCTGCTTTCAATCGTTCCTTAATCTTAAATACCTTGTCTGTGGTTTCCATCATGATGTTGGGTCCCATTACATGGCTATCACCAACCTCATTCCACCTGAATGGCTATCACACAAGCTCTTAACATGTCCTCTAGAGTTTGAATTATTCTTTCACTTTGCCCGTCGGTTTGAGGGTGGTATGTAGTTCTTAAGTCAAGACGGGTCCCGAAGGCCTTTTGGAGAGAGCTCCAAAATGGTGAAGTGAAGCGACTATTACGGTATAAGATAATTGATAGCAGTACTCCATGCGTGGTCACTATTTCGTCAATGTATAGTTGTGCTAGCTTTGATAAGTCGTAGTCTTCTCGAATTGGTATGAAGTGAGCTGATTTGGTAAGCCTATCCACTATTACCCAAATAACATCATGCCCTCGAAAAGTTCTTGGTAACTTCGTAACAAAATCCATTATGATGTTATCCCATTTCCACTCTGGGATTTTGGGTTGTTGTGAAGTTCCTGACGGTTTTTCCTTTTCGGCCTGTACCATCACGCAGACATTTCCCCACATAGACGACAATAGACTTCTTAAATTTGGGCCACCAGAAAAGTGCCTTTAAGTATTGGTACATCTTGTCACTTCTTGGGTGAACCGAGTATCAGGATTTGTGGGCATCATCTAGGACTATCTCTCTAATTCCGCCATATTTTGGTACCCAAGTCCTTCCTTCATAGTTATACAACCCGTCATTAGTCACTTCCAAACATTTTTTCATTCCCGTTAACATCTCCTCAGTTAGTTTGTCCTCCTTCAGGGCTTCCCTTAGTGGTTCTTTTAATCTAGCGATAAGGCTAGTATACACGCTCATTCTCAAGGCACAAACGCGAAGGGGTTTTCCCTTTCTTTTCTACTCAATGCATCCGCCACCACATTTGCCTTGCCGGGATGGTACCGGATCTCACATTCATAATCTTATAACGATTCTACTCATCTTCTTTGGTGCATATTTAACATTTTCTGATCCAGAATATGTTGCAAACTTTTGTGATTCGTGTAAATAACGCATTTGGTACCATAGAGATAGTGTCTCCATATTTTGAGAGCAAACACCACGGCACCCAGTTCTAGATCATGAGTAGTGTAGTTTCTTTCAAGCTCATTTAATAATCTAGATGCATAAACAATCACCTTGTCTCGCTGCATTAACATGCACCCCAACCCTTGATGTGAGGCGTTGCAATAAACCACGAAATCCTCAACGCCTTCTGGTAGGGCAAGGATAGGTGCATTGCACAGCTTTTCCTTAAGTAATTCGAATGCTTCGTTCTGCTCTTTTCCCCATGTGAAGATT
Source organism: Flaveria sonorensis (assembly GCA_025506505.1). Taxonomy (NCBI): domain Eukaryota; kingdom Viridiplantae; phylum Streptophyta; class Magnoliopsida; order Asterales; family Asteraceae; genus Flaveria; species Flaveria sonorensis. The sequence goes on along the minus strand of CM046427.1, from coordinate 40,808,668 downwards.
GCATTCTTTTTGTTTAAAGCGGTCAGTGGCTATACAATTCACGAGAAATCCTTGATAAACCTCCGATAATATCCAGCCAAACCAAGAAATTGTCTTATCTCGGTAGGAGTTTCAGGAATTTTCCAGTTCTTAATGGCTTCTATTTATGATAGATCCACTTGAATCGCTTCTTTATTCACTACATGCCCTAGAAACTGGATTTCACGCATCCAAAACTCGCATTTAGAGAACTTCACATATAATTGTTCATTCTTGAGAAATTCAAGAATCAGTCTAAGATGCTTCTCGTGTTCTTCCTTGCTACGGGAGTAGATCAAGATGTCATCAAAAAACACAATCACAAACTTGTCCAGATATGGGCAGCATACCTGGTTTTCATGAGATCCATAAATGTCACAGGTGCGTTAGTCAGACCAAAGGGCATGACTAAGTACTCATAGTGTCCATATCTAGTTCTAAAGGCTTACTTGGGTATGTCCTCTTCCCTTATCTTTAGTTGATGGTATCCCGATCTTAAATCTATCTTGGAAAAATAGATGGCTACTTGTAGTTGATCAAATAAGTCATCGATTCTCGAAAGAGGATAACGGTTCTTTATTGTAAGCTTGTTTAAATCCTGATAATCAACGCACATTCGTAGGGTTCCATCCTTTATTTTAACAAATAGTACTGGTGCACCCCACGGGGAAACACTTGGTCGTATAAATCCTTTGTCCAATAGTTCTTGGATTTGTAACATTAATTCATTCATTTCGGGTGAAGCGAGTCGGTAAGGAGCCTTGGACTCTGGTGCGGCACTAGGCACTAGATCTATTTGGAACTCAACCTGTCTAGTTGGAAGGAGTACCGGCTGATCCTATGGAAATACTTCTGGGTACCCAGACACCACAGGTATATCTTCAATCTTCTTTTCTTCTCTCATTTTCATCACGTAGACTATGAAAGCTGAGCATCCCTTCTTGAGACTCTTGATAGACTTTAGGTAGATATTATGGGATATAGCATGTTGCTTCTATCACGGTGAACAACTAGTGTCTTTCCATCGATTAAAGGTATCTTAAGTAAACGTTCATCACACACGATTTCAGCCTTATTTTTAGCTAATTAATCCATTCCCACGACCATATCAAATCCTCCTAATGTTATAGGCATCAAGTCTATCTTAAATGGATTACCCTCTAATTTTGTTGTGCAGTCTTTGATGATTTCATTAGTTTCTATTATGTTACCGTCAGCTAATTTTGCGGTATATGTATCGGTTAATGTACAAGCTTTCAAAACAATCAAAGATCTAAAGGTAGTGGAAACAAAACTACCTGTCGCTCCAGTATCAAATAGGATGGTAGTATGATGGTTGTTTATGAGAAACGTACCGTTAACCGCATCAGGTTCCTTACGAGCACCATTTGGATCCATCACGAATGCTCTTCCATTAGGTCTGTTAGGTCAGGCGTCCTTATCCCTTGCTAGCTTAGGACATTTGTTCCTCATGTGTCCTGGATCCCTAGACTGGTAACATTGCTTACCCGGTTCATACGTACAATCCTTAATCAAATGACCAGTTCTTTTACACCTGAAACAAGGCATCGGGTTTCACTCCCCTTGATGATGTAGCTTGCACTTGTTAAAAAAGGGGCTTGTACCTAAGTACAGCTTTTGACCATGATCATCACGCCTTAGACCTTCACTAGTTCTCTTGCTTGAGCTACCACTGTTGTCGATCACCTTCTTAGCATCAAACCACTTCCTTTTCTCACCCATCGCCTTCTTCTTGTCCTCTGTTTTCCCATGTTCTATCCAACCAGATCCAACCATGTCATCATGTAGGGATGTGGGCCTGGAAGACCGGACCATACCTCTAACTCTAGGATGTAATCCCCAGATGAAACGACCTACACCTTTAGTTTCTGGTGTCACCAGGTGAGGCACCAGTCGAGATAGAGCCAAGAACTGGTTGATATACTCGGTGTAATTTAAGCCTTTCATCTCTACACTTAGAAATTTGGTCTCTAGCTTCTCTAGTTGGTTTATTGGGTAGTACTTGTTAGTCATCAGCTTTCTGAATTCAGACCATTTCATTCGGCCTGCAGCATTCCTGCCGCGAGGCTGAATGATTGTTTTCTACCACTCCAGTGCTGGTACTTTGAGTGATTATAAGGAAAACCTTACCATGTTCTCGGTCTTGTATTCACTGATGTCCAATATGGCTTCAATCTCATCCAACCACCGGTAAGTCTCAATTGCACCCTTTGTGCCATAGAAATCCTTTGGTTTGCAAGCCATGAAGGTTTTGTCGGAGCACCCATTCCTTATCTCCTCAGCATCATAATTGTTGCCTTCATCATTTTTGGGTCCTCCACTTCCGGTCGCAATTCCCCAGTCTACGTTGATCTGGGCGATAATAGTTGGAATAGCATTAGCGATTTGTTGAGCCACTAGGTTAGCGGTTCTCTCTTCATTCTCAAGGTTGACATTTTCTCCGCATGGTGTTTCTAGTGGAGTAGGTGGTTGGTTTCCACCATGGTTCCTAGTTCATATAGTATGGGGTCCTCATCCCCTGCCACGTCTAGCCTCTTCCACGGTTAGCGGTTCTCTCTTCATTCTCAAGGTTGACATCACCTCTTCCACGGTTAACTCCTTGTCTTGGTGGCATTCTGGTGTCATCATAGATAAACATATTTAGTATCTAATAAATCAGTTTCAAGTACCTCGTTACATTGATTTTTACTCCTATTAGTCACGTTTACCAACTACATGAAAATTACTATAACACACTACAAGACATGTATAGATGTTTCATTCAAGTAACATGGAGTTAATTATGTTATGAGGCAACCAATTGATTCTTTGTTATATGCGCCCGCATACACTAGTTTAAACTCCTTGCAAAGTTAGTTCCATAAAAGAGTATTCATAAATTGTTAAATGTAGCAACAACCAAGCAAAGTAGTAGTAGTGTCATAGTATCACAAATTGGAAGGTGCCATCACCCCCATAAAATAATAAGTGTCTAAAATAGATAAAATAGTTTCTTCAAATAGTTCCTTAATCTCCTTCCAACAATAAGATATCACCCCCGTCTTCATTTCCCCTTCTTCTTCAGCCACCCAAACCAGCCCGAATTCTTCTTCTTCTGCTCCTGCTCCAAGCGTTGAACACCATGAGACGCCATCATTACTTGGAACTGGGCGGACTGTGATGTCCGCGTAGCATGTTGAAGGGTGACCTCGTGACGCTAAATAGTCCTAAGTATGTCGCCTAGTGTAGGGTCGGAAGGACCAAAATCACTAGCCAGACGACTAGACTAGGATTAGGGATCCCCAACAAGGACACTCGGGTCGTCATACATACTATGCCTAGGCGGCATCCAATACTGGTTGTGCGGGCGACGTCCAGGCGGGTAAATCATCGGAGGCGCTGGAGCTGGAGCCATTGCATGAGGAGGTGGTAGGGGCGACATCCTAAAGGAAACAAATTCTCCTGGCCTAGTGCTCTTACACGGTCATGTAATGACACGCGTGCCCTTATTTCCAATAGGCGGGATAGGTGAGAGGGTAGGTGCAGTAAGGTGTGGCAAATGGGAGCATGTTCTACTTCTATCCTAGGATGATGGTGAAGAGTCATTCGAGGGTTCAGTGTCATCAGATGTCATTGAAATCCATCCAGAATGTCTGCATCTTTGTTGGTACTCCTCATACTGTGATGGAGGCGTTGTCCTCCTAAGCCTTCCAACTGGGGCAGTCTCGTTAGCAGGGTACGCAGGTGCTTTTCCATTGTCTGCCATTGTTCTTAAAATCCTATAAGATTATCATGAGTAATTTGATTTCTCATAGCTCATGACAATAATAATGATAGCAGATATTAATAATAATAATAATAATAATAATAATAATAATAATAATAATAATAATAATAATAATATAGCAGTGATGGCAGTAGTATCCATTATCAGTATCAACACAGGGTTACAAAGGCATGAAAGTCAGTTTATAAGGTTTAGACTACACAAAAACATTTCCCAAATCATTTACCCCATTAAAGAAACCATTAAACATCACTTGGGGGGGTGGTTCATGTCGGAATTCACGCGTCCGGTAAATTCATGATTACGTTGATCAAGTGTAATCATCAGTTTACCCAACCCGGGTACTCCAATACACTCCAAAACAAGGACAGTCCTAAGGTATCAGGGTTGTAGTCTAGGGTCTACTAATGTATCCCCTACCTGTCTACAACCATTGACTCTGATATCAATCTATCACACCCATTAAAGAAACCATTAAACATCACTTGGGGGGGTGGTTCATGTCGGAATTCACGCGTCCGGTAAATTCATGATTACGTTGATCAAGTGTAATCATCACTTTACCCAACTCGGGTACTCCAATACACTCCAAAACAAGGACAGTCCTAAGGTATCAGGGTTGTAGTCTAGGGTCTACTAATGTATCCCCTACTTGTCTACAACCATTGACTCTGATACCAATCTGTCACACCCCGGGCCCAAGGAGGGTAGGACATCATAGACTGGCAATATACATGGCAGTAGAAACTAACCATCACAAGAGCACACAAGGAGAGAAATCACATGACATTACATTAAATAACTTAACCGGGCGGTACAAGTCTAGCCCATAACATAAGGCAAAAGCCCAATATAAAATATTCAAAAGTTCAACAAACAATGAAATCAAATTGTCCAAAAATGCTACAAAACAAGTAATGTCATAGGTGGGCACAACTCTAGGTCGTCCATACGTTTTCTTTCAACAAAACCAAGCTTCCACTAATGATTACCTGAAACATGCTCAAAAGATTTTTATGTCAACTATAAAGTTAGTGAATTCTAGTGCTTAAAGTTTAAAAAAAAAAGGGCTCTTTAGAATCCATAAGTAAATTATTAAAAACATAAGTATCATTGTTGTGAGGTCACAATCAATCCTACACTCAGTCCCGCCTAGCGTCTTCTAAACTTGTGTTAATGCCGGTTAACCCATAAGGAAAACTGAGCCTCAAACAGTGCACCATACCTACTGGATGGTTCACCATAATATCTTAGAATATCTGTCACATGAGACAAACGAACCCACAAGATCTCAATATTAAGTAATTGGGTCATGACGAAACGCACTGTGCGTGGGGGATTCCCCAAGTAGATCTACCCATATAGAACAAGCGGTTCACACAAGAATTAACGAATATGATACAAGTAACTACAGGTTCCAACATTGGCCACATCATATATGTATCACATGATAGCACATGAATAATTTCAGTTCAAACATATCATGCTTCATCCCAAAACAGTAGTAAAAAGGGGCACAAAAACTCACCTTAGGGTTAATCAATGGTTCTTCGAGCACAAAAAGATTCAAGTCCTAGCACCCTATCATCACGATACAAGTAATAATCTATATGTTCTTAGACTATTTTAGGTGCAACTAGGTATGTTTTATGGTCACAAGTATATGTAGCTTAATTTCTTAAGAGTTTGCATCCAAAAAGTTTCTTTTTTAGGAAAGTTAGGGTTTTATCATGTGAATGACAAGTTTTTATGATTCCTATCAATTTTTTAAACTGATAATAAGTTTTCCAAGTATTTTTAGTTATACGCTGGTCGAATTTTTGATGATCTAGTATAGGTTGGACTCACTATAGTTGATAGGTTTACTTTGTTATGTAATAGGCTAAATGTTAGTTTTATCTTGTAATTTGTTGACTTTTGTGTTACAGCGAAACTACGGGTGAAACTATAGTTTCGCCCGGAGTCAGCTGCTTCTGATCACTCGGTGAATCTGTAGTTTGCTGCCGGGTGAATCTAGTAGTTAGACATGCAGTTTCGCTAGTCAGCGAAACTGCCAGCGAATCTAGGTTACTTATATATAGTAATTTTTCTATCTTTGTAAGGGACCGATTGTAAAACACTAATTCGAAATATCATTGTTGCAATTATGTGTGTGTGGATGGAAGCTTATCTTCATCATCATTGAGCCTCTTACTTTTTTATTATTGTTTAGATTCAAAATAGTTCATTGTGTTATTAAGTTTATTAAATCAGTGGGAAATCATTGTCACACATCAAGTGCACTGTTGAATCTAACAGATGGACCAACAATATGGTATCAGAGCCATTGTGCTCTTGATAAGTTGGTTTTTGGTCATTTTTCGAAAAATAGTATTGTTCCATCGATTTTGCATACTGGTTCGGGTGTTTCTGTTATGGAAATTGATTGAGGATGGTACGGTTTTGATGGGCGAAGCTATTGTAATCATCAGATTTCAAATTCATTGTGTTTTGGATGAGATTAGGTTGATTTTGTTCTGAAAAGGCGTTTCAGATTCAGCAGGCGAATTTACAGTTCCTCCAGTGAATTTACCAGCGAAACTAAGGATTTGGTGATTTCAAATTCACGTGTTATTGTCAGCGAAAGTAGCCCAATTTTGAACAAAAGTTCAACCCTCTGCTAGTCACTAGAAGCGAAAGTGCTGGCGAACTTATTTTAGAATGAAAGTTATACTAGTCTCAGCGAAACTATCACCGAAACTAGAGTTGTCAATCATTGGTTTGAGTGAAACTGCAGCTTGTATTCCAACGAATCTAGCAGTGAACTTGCCAGCAAATTTGTCAGTGAATTTAGTGAAATTTCAGCGAATTTGTCAGCGAATTTAGTGAAATTTCAGCGAAATTAACCTCTGATCATTTCTAAAATGTCTTCTTCAGAAGTAGCTAATTTCCATAAATCTGATAATCTAATATCAGCACAAAGTAGGTTTGATTCTTTTGCAGCCATGAAAGATGAAAATATATCTGATTTTGTTGATCGATTTATGATGGTGGCAAGCAATCTTAAGAAGTATGATGACCAGCAGGGGAACCATGAACAAGTCACAAAACTTCTGGACTCTCTTCCTCCACAGTGAAGTCCACAAGTTAGATTGTTAAAGCATGAAAGGAATTTTGCTGACTACAAACTCATGGAAGTTATCAACAAGTTGAAGTCATTTGATTTGGATATGAAAAGAGGAGAGTATAATCAATGCACGTATGGAGGTGTATCTTCAACTACTAAAATCAATATAGAGTCTGAAGAAGAAGTGAACCATGCATTGATGGCTGAGGTAGTAAACAATGATGAGGATTCTGTTGAAGAGTTTGATCATTTCAAAGAATTCAGCTGTGACACTCAAGGTGAGAGTGTTGGTGATGTTGATGCCTGTGCAAGCTGGTTTAAAATTCAGAAGGTACAGGATAGTGAAACAGATGAAGTGAAGCAGGAGGTTCAGGATGAAGGAAATCCAGAGGGAGATGAAGCTATGGAAGCTAAGAAGAGAGCTGCTAAGGAGGAAGAGTACAAAAAGAACACTCCCGTATGTCAATGTGAAAAAGCCCTAGCTGCTGAAAAGATAGTTATGGGACTCCCCTATGAGATAGTTCAAGACATGTGTTCTCCTCCCTGCAAAATTCATTTATTTTGGGTTTATAAGGCAAACAGATTGTTATTGGATAATGAAAAGGAATTGAAACAAATTAATAAGGAACTTAAAAAAAATGAGGCTAAATATTTTTTTAAGTTAAATGAAGTATTAAAAGAAAATGAGCATTTAAAAAGAAATCTTTTAGAAAGAAACATTGAAATAAATGCTTTAACTGAACGTGTGGCACTTGCTGAATTTGAAACAAGCAAATTAAAAACCAAACTTGAAAAATGGACAATTTATGGGATGAAACTTAAGGAGCTTTGCATGATTCAAAGGGAGCTAGAATCAAAACGGGTGCGGGATGTGGTGAAACTTCATATGTTTATCCTCCTCCTAGCACATACTATTACTCTCCTATGCCTTAACCTCATCCATCTAATGATTTAATTAAAGCTCCAGATACTAAAAGTTTACATGCAGGTTTAAGCAGTGTTAATCACAAAGAGGTTCGAGATGAATATGATTTTCCTGTAGGTTTGGGGCTCATCAAGAAAGGATCTGATCTGCAAAATGATAATTCCAACTCTGATGCCTCAAAACCAGTATAAGTTGTTTCTAGAAACTTCTTTAACAAATTCAAGACAGGTAACATCCCTTCATTTGTTCCTTTCAAGCTTGTGAATCAAGGAACAGTTGTGGAATCGTCAAGCAATCAGAACTCAACAACACAAACCGACACAACAAGAGTCATCAATCAAGATCCATTGGAAGCTAACTTGTGTATACAAGACTGGACAAGCTCTAATGATGAATCAGAGATCATCAAGTCACCTGAAGTTATCAAGTGTCAAATGCTTCCAAAAGTCGAATCAAGACCTATACGGATCTCATCTCCA